>CM054060.1:244684940-245206511 GCA_028641055.1 Alopecurus myosuroides | reverse complement strand
AAACATTATGGACTTGCTTCAATCTCTCGGGTAGCTGTAGAGTATAAGCTACATTCCCATTATGTGCCAGAATCTTGTAAGGTCCTATATACCGAGGACTTAACGTTCCCTTAACTCCGAACCTCATAAGCCCTTTCATCGGACTAACTCGGAGATAGACCATATCCCCGATTTCTGGTTCCCATGATCTTCTTTTTTGATCTGCATAACTTTTTTGACGACTTTGAGCTATTTTCAAACGGTCTCTAATAATATCAACAATATGTTGTTGATCCTTGACGTAATCTGGTTCAAACTCAGACTTGCCTCCGGTCTCGAACGAACATATTGGTGATCTACACTTTCGTCCATAAAGTACTTCAAAGGGTGCAGCTTTCAAACTGCTTTGGTAACTGTTATTGTATGAGAATTCTGCTAATGGTAGATGTTCATCCCATGATCCACAAAAATCAAGAGCACATGCTCGAAGCATGTCTTCCAAGATTTGATTAGTTCTTTCAGTTTTCCCTCCAGTCTGAGGATGATAAGTAGTACTGAAATCTAGTTGAGATCCCAAAGCTTTATGTATCTTCATCCAAAATTCTGAAGTAAACACAGATCCTCGATCTAAAACTATTCTCTTTGGTACACCATGTTTACTGACTATCTCCTTGACATATGTATCCACCAACTTCTCGGTGTTATCCTTCTGATTGACTGCTAGGAAATGTGCATTTTTGGTCAATCTATCAACAATAACCCAGATCATATCCTTATGTGTTTTTGTCATTTGTAGACCAGTAATGAAATCCATACCAATCTCCTCCCACTTCCATTCTGGAATATCTAAGGGTTGTAATTGTCCTGCTGGACTTTGATGTTCAGCCTTTACTCTCTGACATGTGTGACATTCAGAAACATTCTTGGCAATATCTCTTTTCATATTGTTCCACCAAAATATGTCTCTGAGATCCATGTACATTTTGGTACTCCTAGGGTGAATAGACTACGGTGTCTCATGTGCCTCCCGAAGTATTAACTTCTTGATCTCCGGAATATCAGGTACACAAAGCCTCTTGTTGAACCATAATGAGCTATGTTCACCTAAATGAAATACGGAAGGTCTTCCATCCTCAATTCTTTAGAGTTCTTCTTTAATGAAAGGATCTCGTCTTGCCGTCGAATTATCTCATTTCTGAGATCACTTTTTCTTCTTCCATGACCTTCATGGTATACAAGCCCCCCAAAGACTGTACCTCCAGTATATCAATCTCTTCTTGTTCTATTTCTCTCTTCAACTCTTTTGGCAGTTCACATTGAATTGGCTGACTGTCAGTACTCTTCCGGCTTAAAGCATCAGCTACTACATTGGCTTTTCCCGGTGTATAGTTGACGGTAAGATCGTAATCCTTGATCAATTCTAATCACCTTCTTTGCCTCATATTCATTTCTTTCTGAGTGAAGAAATATTTGAGACTCTTATGATCCGTGTAAAGTTCACACTTTGATCCATAAAGAAATGACCTCCATCTCTTCAAAGCAAACACTACAGCTGCCAATTCCAAATCATGAGTTGGGTAGTGAACTTCATGTGGTTTGAGCTGTCTTGAACCATAAGCTATTACCTTCCGATCTTGCATGAGTACACAACCCAATCCATTCTTGGATGCATCACAATATACGGTGTAATCCTTGCCTGGTTCAGGTACTACTAGGATTGGAGCTGTTGTTAATCGTTTCTTTAACTCCTAATAACTGGCTTCACACTTGTCTGACCATACGAAAGGAGTATTCTTCCTTAACAAATTGGTCATTGGCCCGGCTATTTTCGAAAACCCTTCAATGAATCTTCTGTAATACCCGGCCATTCCAAGGAATCCTCGAACTTCCTTGACATTGGTTGGTGCCTTCCAATCCAGAACTGATTGTACTTGGTCAGGATTTACTGCAATACCTTCTTTGCTAATAACATGTCCAATAAATTCTACTTGGTCTAACCAAAAATCGCACTTACTGAATTTGGCATATAGCTGATGTTCCCTCAGAACTTGTAATTCTATCCTTCAGTGCTTGGCATGATCTTCTTTGTTCTTCGAATATATCAGGATATCATCGATGAACACAATCACGAACTTATCCAAGTATGGCATGAAGATCTTGTTCATCAAAATCATGAAAATAGATGGTGGATTGGTTAGTCCAAAAGGAACAACCAAATATTCATGATGTCCATACCTTGAAAGAAAAGCTGTTTTGGGTACATCTTCTGGTTCGATTTCGATCTGATGGTACCCTGATTTGAGATCAATTTTTGAGAACACTCCAGCTTCATGGACTTGATCAAACAAATCTTGAATTCTTGGTAATGGATACTTGTTCTTGATAGTGACATTGTTCAGATTTCTGAAATCACCACACATTCTTCTACCTCCATCTCTCTTGTCCACGAATATCACTGGTGATCCCCATGGTGATACACTTTCTCTGATGAATCCCTTGCGTTCCAGTTCATCTAACTGTCCTTTAAGTTCCTTTAATTTCTTAGGACCCATCTTGTATGGTAAACTCGATCTCCCTATCTGGTGGCATTCCCGGCAATTCTGCTGGAAAAACATACGGAAACTCATTGACTACTGATATATCTTCTAACTTAGCTTCATTGAGTGAGTTGAGTTGGAGTTCTGCCTCCACATGAGTATGCTTATCTGCTTGATAAGTAATCTTCCTCCACCAGGCCTCCTAAGAGAAAATGTTTTCTCCTCCCAATCAATTAAAGCTCCATTCTCCGTCATCCAGTCCATTCCCAGAACAACATCAATGTTCTTCAAAGGAATAACAAATAGATCCGCGTAATATGTGCAACCACAGATCATGATGACTTGATCTGGCCTTGCACGCGTGACTAAGAGCGTACCTCCCGCCGTCATAACGGTAAGAGGACATTCTAAACGCGAACACCTTACCCCATACTTATCCACGAAATAACTGGAGATGAACGATATGGTGGCACCGGTATCAAATAAAACTTTGCCATATTGTGTAAGAAGACTGAGCGTACCTAATACGGTTGTGTCTGAGTTGTCAGCCTCCTCCAGAGATGTGTAGTTCAGTTTTCCGAAGGGTCTTGCTCGTTTGCCATTATTGTTCTTCCCGCTGCCGCCACTTCCGGCTGAGAATCCGCTTGCTCCTCCGAGCCTTGCTCCACCTCTGTTGAAACCACCTCCAGTTGTCTTGTTAGGAAAGTCTGGCTTTATGTGTCCCTCTTTTCCACACCCAAAGCTTACAACCTTGGGCTGTTTACACTCATTCTTAAAGTGTCCCAGAAGTCCACAGTTGTGACAGATGATCTTATTCCTCGGGTTAAACGGTCCATGATTGATCAGGGCTCATACTGACTTTATTCTTGGCTTGAAACTCAAAGTTGAAGTAGGTCTACTTGGCTGAAACTTTTTAGGCTCAAACTTGGCCTTCTTCTGTCAGTTCTGCTGAAACCATCTTATAATCATTCTCCCAGGTAACTGCAGAGTTCATCAACTCTTGGAAGTTAGCTGGTTTGGATGTCCTTAACTGCATAGCAGCATAGGGATCCATCCCTCTCAAGAACCTCTTGATCCTCTTCTTGTCAGTGTCAACTTCATCAGCATCATATCGAGAAAGTCTGCTGAACTCATTGACATACCATATCATATGGTGTGTCCCCTGCTGAAGGTCCTCGAACTGCCTCCTCATGAGCTCCATGACACTGTCAGGGACAAGATATTCCCTGAATTTTTCCTTGAATTCATCCCATGTGAATACCTTTTCGGGTGGCTTCAGAATAATCTGATTATTACACCATGCTGCCGCTAGACCATTTAGAAGATATGTAGCAAAGCGCACCTTCTCTGCATCATTGGCGTTGATAGCCTTGAGATTTCTTCCAGTATCGACTAACCAGTCTTCAGCATCCATAGGATCTCTGGCCGTGGCAAATGGTGCTGGTTTAGTCTTCAGGAAATCCGACAGTGTTAACGTCCTTGGTACAGCTGCTCTCCCAGACCCCACCTGGTTAAGCAGTTACTGCATGAACTTTTTTTGTTTCTCTTGTACAAACTTCATGTATTCCATAAAATTCTGCTCCGCAAGTGGCCTGAGTGGTGGTGGTGGTAACTCTGCTCTTGCAGCGTTCTCATCAGCCTTCGCCTTGTTTTCCTGCTCCAGACGCTGTGCGTCAGCCTCACTGGTTCCGCCACTCTCCATAATCCCCTAGCCCTACAATGTGAAGAGAACAAACTCATAGTTACATCATGCTCATGCTTTGTGAGCCTCACTTCACATGCAACACTAGTCACACAAGAGAAACAAAATCCAAATCCAGATACAAACAAAATATTTCACATATTATACAGATACGTATAAGTTGGTTACAAGCCTTCACCGTAATGAATTACAGAAAGTACAGCAGTAGAAAACACCACTGGGTCGCTCACACACTCTGACCCTTATTTATGGTACATGGCTCGAAACTCTTAAACTACTACCTCACTCGAGCCATCACTTCATCTCCATGGATGTCACTGTACTGCTCCGAGTACATGCCAGGAGTCCACCCTGTGTAGCGTGAAGTCCCGCACACCGCCTCAGGAATAAACGGCCTCCCAGATGGAACATAGTCTGTGTCAGAAGTGTCCATAGACTGGGTATCGCTCAAAGAGAGCCAGTCCATGTCCAGATAATCATCAAGATAAGACACAAATTCCTCAGTACTGGTGTACTGCGAGGCTTCCCCTTCTGCGAAACAAGTGGTACTAGTGCAGTGGCTGTGATCAAATGGTACCTCCTGCATCAGTTGGGTCTCTACCTGCTCCTCATCGGATGATATATTCATGACAACAATGTCCGCTTCCTCAGCTGCCACTCCCTCCACACTATCCTGATCCTCATCCTCTGACATATCGTCGCATGGGATAGGATGTTGACTAGTACCAGGATACCAGTCAAACCTCCAGCCATCAGAGTTCTCCATAAAAGAATCTAATTCTGGGACCCCACCAAAGTATTTGGCTTTATGTCACTGGGTTCATCCGAAATGTCAAACGGGTCGTATGGTTCCGACTCACTGGCTGGTATAACAGGATAATGGATAGGTTCTGGGGTAGTGGAATACCTGGACTGCCTATCTTGGTTTGGTTTCTTGGATGACTCCGCTCCTGGTGTATAATACGGTTCCTCCCTCTCCTGAGCCTTCTTCTTCCCCTTTTGTTCTAGGCTAGGTGGTTTGGTCAGATCCTTCAACATACCATCTTTGTCATCAACAATGACCTAATGTGTCTTGTAGAAAGATCCTACCAACTTCCTGTATCGATCTAACATGCTAGTGGCTAGCTTAGGCTTGGTTTTTATCAGCACAGAATGGTCAAGTGCCAACTCTGTGCTTAGGCGGTCATGTGGAATGGCTGTGAAGCTAGTACCTGACAGCTGATTAGCCTTATACTCTCTGATGGTGGCTAAGGCTTGTACTAAAGCCTGTTGGTATGCCACCATGTGGATCCTTCCTTCACAACTAGGTGTGGTCATATGTGGTGTTAATTCCCTGGGTATTAAAATTAATACCCGATACTTCAAAACCATCTCCCCATCCTTGTATGTGTAGGTGTCGAATTTAAGGTTGGTGTCAAACTCGAAAGCTCGAAGAAAAGCTCGTAGCTGCTCAGTCAACTCCCCTTTGTAGTGCTCAAGCCTCTCATGTTTTACCCATTCCGTTCTCCCGGAACTCCCGCCTTTCATGGTCACTGTTCACATGTAACATAAATGTTATTAATAAATCATCATAAAGATTCAACATTCTGGAAATATGACCAGAATATTCCCAAGTGAATACCTATCATACTTCCAGCGAATTCTTTATTGATACGTTCTAAAACCCTATAGGGTATATCCCTTTACTAGGTTTCCAACCTAAGGTCAAAGCAATTGCTCTGATACTGGATGTGGTGACCCAACATACCACTGCATGTTGTAGTACGCCAGTCATTGATATAACACTCACAGAACACCGTTCCGCAAATATTACATCCCTCAGGGTGGTACAGCAGAAACATTGCGGGACTTGATTGTCATACAACAAATATATTACAAAACAAAATGTGCTGACAAGAGAATGAGCTCATGATGAGGTCATCTCATTATTGAAGTTAGAACGACAACTGAAAGTAAAGCAGGTGCATACACGGGAACTCAAGAGCCAATTATAGAGTCCATGGCCACTCGATTCGACCGCGCTAAGTATTTATTTCAGGCTAGGCTAAACCTAGTCATACTCAGCCCCCTCAGGGTCAGCTCCGTACTGGATGGTGTAGTTGATTCCTTCCACTCCCCCGGAGAGATCCGACTCCTCGTAGATAATGTCGTCTTGGCCTCCGAGGATATTGAAGGATGCTTCCTCTAAGTTCTCATAGCCTAAGCATGGGGTCAAACGGGATTGAATGAGTAACGAGCGTTACTCAACAAGTTCATTAAGTACAGAAGTAATTGATGCACTAGCTACGGTCCTCGACTCTAAAGAGTCTAGACAGATGCAAAGTTTTGTCAAAATTTCTTCAAGAGATTGCTTTTAATACTGAAAACTATGCCCGCCAGACCATCACAGGACTAGAACTTCATGGAGTTGCCTTTCCTGTAGCATTCGTAGTTCCATACCGGAACAAGGGGTAACATGCCACATCCTTTTACACTCTGCAGAGGTGCGTTACTTTACCCATGGGCGACCAAGACCATGTTGCACAACCAGGCGCACGATCATGTCCACTCCCACTCAGGTGTGGGGCCCGGTTGTTGGTCCAAGCCAAACCGTGCTTCTCCGCACAACGCATGCCCACCCATTTCCACCAGCAGGTTGAACCCCTGATTCCACCCCTCACGATGGATATCTAGGCGCCCCTGGCAGACCATCATAGACCCTAGAGTCCGCGGGAACTAAGAGATCCCACCCATGTGCATGTAGTCTCGCAAGACCTACAACGCACGTCTCTAGCGGCCCGTTGACATGCGAACGAGAGAAGATCACAACTGACTTACTCCCCCCATAGAAGACCCATGGTCAACGCGATATCTACAGCGCACCGAGTTCTGACGGCATTGGTTGTTAACTCCTAGGTAATACTTTCCCATGCAGATGGAACCTTCCTTTGACATATTCATCTTACCATGGTTCCATCCGCCCACCAAACAGAACACTACCACTCGGATAGTCATTCAATTAGTCGTATTATTATAAAAGTAGGATCATGCATTCTTTTGAGCAGAGGTGGTATTACGATAGGGTTTTTGAAATTATTTGTTATGAAATAATTCAAAGGACATGAGAAAGTGATGAACTTGCCTTGATATGGACAGGTAATGAAGTCTGATGCTTGGAGCCGATCCCGACTTCCTTGTTCTACAAAACACCATCATTGTCTGGTAAAGACAATGTTTAAAGAAGCAAATGGTGATGTTATGCATAATGATGATATGTATGCATTTTTAAAAAATGGTTATTTGGATGAACTAAGCCTTTTGTAATTATTAATTTATTATTTTCCAGAATTAATGATTATTATTATTATTTATTAAATTAATTGAGTAATTATTGTTTTCTCAGAAAACATTTATTTTGGAAAGTTTTGAAATGATTAAGTATTGAATTTAGTTTTGAGAAAATATAATTTTATTTGGTTGAATTCTTCTAAATCAAGTTTTTATTATTAAATTTTTATTTTAAAATTATAATTTTAAGACTATAAGTATTATTGTATTATTTTCTTAATTTTAATACACAATTATTTTACTGGATTAATAATTATTTATATTGTAATTGTTTGAAATTTGTAGGATTTTATTTAATATTTTTTTATAATTTTTATAATTCTTTTATTAAAGAATTTGGTCAAATGACCATTTTGCCCCACGACTGACAGGTGGGTCAACCCCTTTAGGGTTGAACCCAACCCACTCACCTGGCCGGGCCAGACCACACGCTCACTCACGCGCCCCCTTTCTCCTCTCACCTCCCCCTCGGCCCCGTGCGACTCCCAGGCGATAGAAATGGCCACCGCCTCCGGCGAATTTCTCCGGCTCCGTCCGGCCAACCCCGCCGCCGTGGCTGAGCGCAAATGATGCGCCACCTCGCCCTCCACCCTATCCTCCACCTCGATCTGTTAGCTGCTCGTTGTGCCCCTCGAGCACAAGCAAACCCTAACCCTAGGGTTCGGGGGCTCGGGGTGCTCCACCCCTCTCCGGTGGTTCCTGCTCCTCGAGGTGGCTCAGGGCGTTCACGCTGCTGCTCTCATGTGGCTGCTCCTTCCCCATAAGTGCTGATGGTTGCGAGGACGAGACGCCGCCGGGACGGCCTCCTGGAGAGCAACCGCGGCCTCGTCGCCGTTCTGCGCTTCTCCAACTGCTGTGGTCACCACGATGGTGACCACCTGTGAGTACCTCCTCACCCCCTTCTCTCTATGTTCCCTTCTCCACTCTCTCTCTCTGCCTCCTCCCGCCCTTGCTCTGGAGCCTGGCCTTCGTGCCAGTGTTCATGCCATGCTCCCTGTGATACCTCTGTGAGGTTGTTGCTGGATTGGTGGGGCTTTGGGAATTTTCCCATTGAATCCTTGGTACAGAGGCTGTGAAGAATTTGGTATGTTCTGTGATGGATTGGAGATACAGATGCTTTGGTGGATTGTTTTTCTCTTAGGAATTATCTATCTGATGCACTATGTTGTGGAATTATTTTGAGTATTATCCTTGTGCTGGTGATGGAAAATTATCTGGGATTTATTCCCTGTGCCATTGATGTGAAGAGATCCCTTAGGATATCTTCTTGTCGTTAAATCATGTGGCTTGCTGTTATTTGGACAGAGCTCACCAACAGGTGTTGCTTCAATACTTTCTATGGGTGTGCTTAATTTTGGTAGGTGTTACTCTGAATCATAAATTCAGAGAATATGCCCTCATCCCTGATCTTCCATTTCTCTGCTTACACCCTTATATGGTTGTGTTGAGGTATCAGATCCTTGGATCTGGTGCCCAGCAACTATACTGAGGATATGTGGTGTGATACAGTAGCCCTTTGGCTTATGATTTGATTCAGGATCCTATTTGCTGATAAGATCTATACTCTACTGATGTGCTGCCTTTGTGCAATCACTTGATGAGAACATATCATTACACCTGATGCTTTTACTTCTATGAAATTTATTTATTAAGAACAGATTGCTTGCACTTGCTTCTTATGCCCCTAAGCCTATGATGCATAGATCGAGGCCTCTCTTTAACAAGAACAGATGCCTAACTTGATACTTCTATCCCCAATGATGAATTATAGCATAACACCTCTATGCCTTTCTGAGGGTACTAAACCCCCAACTCATCTTGTGTGCAACTAGCCAGTAAATGGCTCAGATGGTACAAAGATGTTCACCTTAGGTGATGATCAAATGGTTGGTGGCTTTTGGTGCTTGTGGCTTGCTTGCTTTACTCCTGCTGCTTCCCTGTACCTTGGCATTGTGATCTTGGTTGCAGGTTTGCAATCAGATGCTCCAGTCCCTGTGCTTATCTATGGGTGGATGATCTAGTTGACGTGCTTCTCCTGTTATTGGTTGCTTTCAAACCTGAGCAGTATCAGGGGAAAGTAATGTGTTTTCCCCTCTCTTGCGGCTGATGTGGTATTTATACCACAACAGTGGTTTTGAGAGCACAAAAGTGTCATGTGTGCTTGTGTGCTAGTGAGGAGATCTTTTCTCCAGGAATTGCGGTTGGTCTTATCCTAGCCTGTTATTATTCTTGTGCTGCCAGTTGTATTTCTAGTCCATGCCTGTGATGCTGGTCTGAGGCAATTTCTATCAGAACAGATACTACACATTTTTTTATTAACCCTGATGAGTTCATCAGTGCAACACACTGACAATCTGAGGGTACTAATCCCTCCTAACTTCTCTGTTTTTGTTTTATGTTTTATTTTGCAGGTGAAGAAGATACCAGATGCTATGGATAAGATAGGACTTAGTTTTTAGGATCAAATCCTGTAATAGCACACATGTAATATTGTTGTAATATTTCCATTATGGAATCCATTGTAAAGACTTTGTATCTTGTGTTTTTATTAATAAAGTTTAATTGTTTTCATTTTTCTGTTCTTATTGATATTGGAGATATTCAATATTTGTTATCTCATATATGAGTCCATTGATTTATATTTAAGATATAATCCCGTTTATCCAATTTGAATTCCAAATTCAAATACAACTCAAATTTAAACTTTAACATTCCTAAATTTAAATAATTCAAACCTTTAACTCCCAAATTCAAAATATAACCGAAAGGTCATGTAAAAATTCCATCAACTTCCAGTGTCTACCTCTATCTAATAATCATATAATTGATGGAACCTCAATCACTCCAGGGTTTTGATTTTGCGGAAAATTTATTTAGGTTTTGCAAACACATGCATGCAGATGCACAAATTAATGTTCTAACCCCCGTGAGTTCCTAAACGCTGCGACATTACATTCTCCACATCCACTGATGTTTCGTGAAGCAAAGAAATCCCCTCGACATAGTAAAATAGAGAATGCAAGTAAAAAAGGTAGAATCTGTCAAAACCAGAACAATATGTAAGGACACATTTTTTCGGGGCACTTCCGTTACTCAAATCGAAAAACTTAAAGTATAGAAAAGTTTCGGAATTAGCTGAGGAATAAGCACAAAAATTTGCAGGTCATTTCGATCTTTCTACAAATTATGCTATTTTATATGGTGGACAACAGAAATCTGTTTCCTCCGCAGAAATCCAAAACCAACCTCAACTTGCACTAGAGACTTTACTTGGCACAAAAAATGCGAGAAAATAAAGATACAAAGGAGTTTCTACAGAAGTAAACAACACCTTGACTAAAAAAACAGAGAAAAACAAAGCAAACATAAAACCATGGGTTATCTCCCAAGAAGTGCTTTTCTTTAACGCCTTTTAGCTATGCACAAAAAGAAAGAAGATGCTCACATAAGAAATATGAATTAAGCAAAACAAAGCATAAAAAAGAAAGTATAAAACAAATTTAAGTCTAACCCACTTCCTATGCTTAGGAATATTGTAAAGAAATAAATCAAAGAATCTCAAACTAGAAATCATGGAAAGGTAGAACAAGAGCAGTTTCAAAACTTTCAACAAAAAGAGAGGCGTTTTAGTAAGATGAAAATTCCTACAACCATATTTTACTCTCTCATAATAATTTTCAGTAGCATCATGAACAAACTCAACAATATAATTATCACATAAAGCATGTTTGTCATGGTCTAAAAGCACACAATTCATATCAAGCTCAAAAATAGTGGGATCAAAATCCTCTTCTTTCTCACTTTTAGCAATAGCAAAACAAGATGATTGGTCACTCTTAAAAGGTATGGGACACATTATAGCAATCCTATTTGCAGTAGCATTATAATTTATAACATCAAGTAACATAGGACCATCATCTAGAGCATTATCATATAAATTTTCTAAACAAATTTCCTCATTATCAAGCATATCAATAATTGGAATAAATAGAGGATTATCATAGGATTTATCAAAGTAGCATGGATTATCATAAATAAAAGTAGCAATATCATTCTCACAAGTTTCATTCATAGTAGTATCAGGGTCACAAGTATAGAAAGTATCAAATTCATCAAAAAGGGATATTTTAAAAGAATCAATAGGATCATCACAATTATTAATATAACACTCATCCTCCTTTGGTAAGCATGGAGGGTAATCAAATAAGATATGAGTTAAAGATTTACTCTTATTAGGAGGTAGACATGGGTATCTACTCCATTCTTCCTCCTCTTGATCATCACTCTCCTTCTCTTTTTCATCCAATGAGCTTCCAGATTCAGCAATTTCTTCTTCCATAGGTTCCTGCAAGGCATTAGTCTCTTCCTTTGGGGGCGAGCATCTATTAAGATATTTAATTATGTAGTAATTACAACCCTTGTAATTATCAAAGCAATATTCAAGTATAGCATAATCTCGTATTTATAAGGTGCATCATCAATACTTTCAAGCAAATAGTCAATTTCGAATGCACCCTTCCAAGCAATAAATTCCTCAATTTGTTCCACATCATAAAAGACATAATTTCTCTTAACATAAGAAGATATGGTAACATTATCATTATACTGACATTGAGAAGGGAGGTGTTTATACCTCCTACAACAACAAGATTTATCAAAGCAATAAGTAACATTATAACTAGAACACAAGTTTCTAGCAATGGTATACAATTTATTAATTTGTTCCCATAAGTGTTTCCCTTTTTGTGACATGCCGTGTTCCTTATAATATTTTTGTTGTTCTTCCGTGAACCCACCTTGCCAATAAGATATAGTTTCAGGGAAATCAATCATTGATAGCAAACATGATAAAGCAAGTAACAAGAAAAACAATAACAAAGTAAAAAAATGATGGAGGTGAGAGACTCCCCTTGCAGAAATCCTCTTTCTCCCCGGCAACAGCGCCAGAAAAATAGATTGATGGTGCATGTATTGCACTCGTTGGGAAACCCCAAGAGGAAGTTATGAAGAGCACAACAACAAATTTCCCTCAGAAAGAAACCAAGGTTGAATCGACCAGTAGGAGAAATAAATCACTACCAAGGGTTGATGCAGCTGATATGGAAGGGCGCACTACCGGTTCAGCAGCAACGTGGAACCTACACGACACAATCAAATCACTTTGCCCCAACGAAGCAATGAGGTTGTCAATCTCACCGGTTTTGCTGAAAACAAAGAGGTTAAATGTATGGTGTGGAAAATAGTACTTGTTTGCAGTAGATGAAAAGAGAACAGTGATGGCAGTAGGAAAACAGTAGTAATAGTTTGAAAATAGTGATTGCAGTGGTTGTATTATCAGTATAAAGGAAATGGACCGGGGTCCATAGTTCACTAGTGGTGTCTCTCCAGAATAGATAGATAGCATGTTGGGTGAACAAATTACAGCTGGGCAAGTGACAGATATAAAGGCTGCACCGTAGTGCATATGCATGACATGATGATTACTATGTGATTCATGCGGGCATTACAACAAGATACATAGACCGTTATCCAACTGTATCTATGACTAATAATCCACCCGCAGAATGTCACCCGAGCAAACCTTGGGTATCAAGTTGCAAGCACCAGATAATTGCAGTAAGCAAAGTTTGTAATGTAAACACTAAAATCATCCCTAGACAAAGCATTGTTGTTTTCTCCCTAATGGAAACAACACATCCCCCACCCGTTTACGTTTCTGTCACTCGAGCGTGAGTGAAGGGAGGCATGAACCCACTATCGAGCATAAATACTCCCTCTTGGAGTTACGAGCATCTACTTTTCGAGAGCATCTACTATCAATGGAGAGCATGCAAGATCATAAATAACATACACATGAAACTAACATGATAGATTGATAATCATTGGGCATAGCATTCAATATTCATCGGATCCCAACAAACACAACATGTAGCATTACAATAAGATGATCTTGATCATGTTAGGCAGCTCACAAGATCTAAACATGAGGCATAAATAGGAGAGAACAACCATCTAGCTACTGCTATGGAACCGTAGTCCAAGTATGAACTACTCACACATCATTCCAGAGGCGGGCATGGTGATGAATAGGCCTCCGGTGACGATTCCCCCTCCCGGCAGGGTGCCAGGGAGAGCTCTAGAACCCTCACGAACTAGGGTTGACAATGACAGCGGCTGCAGATGTTTTTGGTGGAAAAGGCTCGGGTGTTTAGGGTTAACCCGAGGAGGAGAATATATAGGCGAGAGGGCAACATCAGTGGGCAACCAGGGGGCCCACACCACCCCCAGGCACAGGCAAAGGGGGGTGCGCTGCCCTATGGTGTGGGGCCCCTATGGCCCCCCTCCGGACTTTGTGTGCACGACAACTTTCTAAGACTTCTGGGCTTCAAATCTTCCAATTCCGAGAATATTTCTAGAACAACTTTTGTGAAACTAAAAACACGAGAAAACATGAACTCGCTCTGCAGCATCTTGTCAATAGGTTAGTCCCAGAAAATCGATAAAAATGGCATAAAGTCTAAAGGAAACATGTAACATATAGTATGAAAACAACATGGAACATCATAAATTATGGATACGTTTATGACGTATCAGAACTCAAATTAAAAAAATAAAATTTGTAGTTGTTATCTAAAACCTTTCAAAAAAAGAAGTGATTAAGAAGGTGAGCATTGATGAAATAGGGGTCGACCTTGAACACATGTATTCATGCCTATGGAAACAATGTATATATTCTCATGGAAGCTTCTCAGTTGAAAATATGTGTTTGTGGAGTTTTCTCCATTGTATCATAAAAATAAAGTCCCTTAAAATAAATGCCTAGCTAAAATGTGTTAAAGAAAAGCGCTTGTGGGAGACAAACCGCTTTGTTTTCCCTCTGTTTTCTTCTGTTTTACTTTCTTTTCTTTGAGTCTTAGAAGTTGTTACCTCTATGACAACCGCTCCTTATCCTTTTAATTTCGTTTTTTGTGCCAAGAGTAACCTCTAATATAGAGGTAGTGCGATTTGGGGAAGTTGTTGTTCTGAAACAGATTTCTGGGTCGTTACCAAAAAAATCATATCTCTTAGCCAGAACGTTAGATTGCTTTGAAAAAAAATATACACATTACCTAGGTTCTTATCTAACTTCCATAAGTTTCCCACTTTTTTATTTGAGAAACATAAGAGTTTCGAAAAAAAATCATCTTTACCGACTGTTCTGCTCTGACAGATTTCTGCCAATATTTGCATTTGCGTTTTAATCTCTTTATTTTGGTGTTCTTTGGAGGGAAGAGCTTAATTAAAAGAAGTTGTGACATTATTTAATGTTTCAATTGGAGTGTGCGACATGTGTTGAAACTTAACCACGTGGATTTATTATTTTGATTACACTAACGTTGCAAATGAAGATTGTGAGAAGTTTTAGGTGGAGGAAGTTTTCAAGTGTAGGGAGAGAATTCCGATGTGATGAGATGGAGGATGGACAAAATGTCAAGATTTTGTATTCCCATGTCACTCCAAGACATATCCAAGAAGTAAAAGTGTCAAATCTTGGGGATGCCCGAGGCATGCTCTTCATAATCAACAGTTTTTTTTTTCAAAACACTATATTTTTATTGCTTCACATGATATTTGATTCATGGAGCATCATTTTATTTTGATTTTAGTTTGTTTTTTTTCTTTGCTGTAGATTTTGGTTGGATCCTAGCATATTTTAGTTTGGAGAGAGGAGTGCTCTGTTTTTATTGTCTAGAACACTCTAGTCTTCACTCTTATTGTTCTATGAGTGTTCAGATTTTGCTACTACCGCGTTTAGCTCTTGTTTTGCATTCTTATTTTGTTCAGAGCTTGTTGGCTTGCTTCAGTAATATTTTATTAGCTCTCTAGTATTTGATTTTTATTTCCTTTGAGAGTTGTTTCAATTAAGTTGTTTGGTGTTGGAGATGAGTAAATTGTTTCATGCTTATAGTGGTGCAATAATAAGCTTGTTTTGACTGTGGCTTAGGCTTTGGTAAGTCATGTTAGATGTTATTTTAATTATGTGCTTAGTTATTTATTATATATCATGACTGGTCTCAAATAGCCGAGAGTGCTTAATGTGCCATTGAAATTAATCATGTGTTGTTTTCTCATATTGAAGCATGGTATTGTGGTATTTCTCCTTTCAATGCTTCATCTGGATTGACTTGGCGCATGTCTCACACCATGTTATGACTACAAGCAAAGTCACTTATAGCCTTGATGATCATTTAGTTTTTTACTTGTAATATCACTTCATGCTTTCATTAATGATGTTTTTTTCGCTATGCATGATTATGGCCGTTATTGCTCTCTTGGTCGCTCCCAGTCTTTTGCTAGCCTTCACCTATACTGAGTATGAGCTCTACTCATGCATCCAACTCCCCAAAAAACCAAAGTTTTACGAATGTGTCCACCATACCTACCTATATTTGGTATTTAACCGCCACTCCAAGTAAATTTCTCGCGTGCTACCTTTAAAACCTTCAAAATTATTAACCTGTTTTGTGTTCCTATTTTAGCTCATGAGGAAGTAGTTTAAAGTTTATTATGGTTTGTGTCAAGCAAAGTTCTTCTTCCTTATTTCACCCGATAAGTATGGAATGTGTGCTCTTCTAAATTTGTGGACAGCGGGTGCCAAATAATAACAAAAAGGCACCTCCCCATGGTTTGATGAAAGCTGGCGGGTACCCGTGAACACGGCTAGCCCTGGTTTGTGAAAGAAAGGTGGGGGTAAGTGTCAGTAATAAAACACTTTGCTTTCCATGTATTATAATAAGTTTTTCATTACCATTCGTTGACATAGACATACACCTCTCTCAAAATATTTTTCAATATCTCTGTTTTATCAAATAAAAACCTCTAGTACATGAGTAATACCTGCTTCCCTCCACGAAGGGCTTTTCTTTTACTTTTTATGTTGAGTCTTCATCTTCTTACTTTATGCACCAGCTAAGAGGGCATAGTTTTAATTCTGAGTATAATGTGCATAGTACCAAAATTTATTATTGTTCGATTCATGATTGTGGTATTGCTTGCTCCCAAATTATTTGTATCTAGTCACCATTTAAACTTTCAAGGTGTCCTGGCATTTATGTTTTGCTACCACATGAAGTACTAGCTGGATACCACTTTATTCTGTTTTTCTTTATGATTGAAACAAACATATCACTTTCAATGTTTCATTATTCATTTTCTTTTGTTTGTGTTTCTTTTTATGTGCAACATGGTTTCTAAGCTTACATTAGTTGAGATAGTATTTTTCATGCCTTTGTTAAAGTACTTTGATCTCATCTTGTAATTATTTTACATTACGTTGATCAAGATTTGTCTTGGCTTTATGTTACATCAAAAATAATTTTTTTATCACTTACCTTCTCGGGGACGAGCAGGAGTTAAGCTTGGGGATGCTGATATGTTGCAAACGTATCAATAATTTTTGATGCTCCATGCTTGTTTTCTACCCAATAACTTTTGATTTCCACATGTTTTCTATCGTTTTCCTTCGTTTTTCGGATGTTTTCATAGACTAACCTATTAACAAGATGCCCGAGGCCAGTTTTTGTTTTATGCTGTTTTTCTATTTCAAAAAAGTTCTGAAGGAAATATTCTCGAAAGGGATGAAAATCCATAGAGATCAATTTTTACCCAGAACAAAGACAGATTCCAAAGGAGAGACGGAGGGGAGCCAGGGGGCCACCAGGTGGGCACCAGGAAAGGCCTCCTCCTTGGCCGCACCCTTTAGGCCCCTGGGAGCCCTGGCCACCGCCGCACGTCCCATCTTCACCCTTAAATTTTTCTTCAACCATAAAAAATGTTGGGGACAGAGTTATTTTCCACGAAAAATTCAAAGAGGCGTCGTCACCTTGAAAGTCCAATCTAGGGATTTTAGAGTCCTATTACGGCATCCTGACAGAGGGGGGGATAGTCATCGGAGGCCTCTACATCGCCATGATCGCCTCTGGATAGATGCCTAAGTAGTTCCCCCGTGGACTATGGCTTCATGGCAGTAGCTAGTTTGTACTCTCTCCCCCTTGATGTTCAATACCACGATCTCTTGATCTGCCTCACATGATAGAGATGCATCTGATGTAATGCTATGTGTTGTGTTTGCTGGGATCCGATGAACCATGGAATTATGATTTTTGTTCATGTCATTATATGAGATTCTTCACTTATATCCTTACAGTGTTTCAATGTGTTCTTGCATGCTCTCCGATGTGTATGATTATCTTGATCACGTAGTTGTATGCATCTGCAAGAGGGATTATTTATGCTACATAGTGGGTTCATGCGTCCTTGTTGCTTGCGCTTGAGTGACAGAAACATGCGGGGGGGGGGGGAGGATGTGTTGTTGCCACTAGGGAGAAAATAACAATGCTCTTGTCAATGGATGAGAAACATTGCTTACATTACATATTGTTCTGGATGCAATTGTCTATTGCACCAAAGCAATCACATCGTTGATTCAACTTAATACCAGAGATGTTTGCTGGATAACTTTCTTGAGGTGGACTATTAGATATAGATGCTTGCTGGATAGAGGTCTATATGCCTTGACGTAATGACTACCATGTTAGAACCCGTGAACTTTATCTCGTCATAATAGCACTATTATGCCCCCATGATTTGTCAATTGCCTAGCTATAATTTGTTTACCCAACACTTGTTATATTGTTTGGAGCTTTACCACTAGTGAACCTGTGAACCCCGGTCCATCTTTTACTATTATTGCTACTATTTTTCCATGCTTTTACTACTTGTTTCCTTGCTGGTCCGTTTATTACAGATTACAAATATCACTTTTTGAACTCCATTTTCCCCAACATTAACTATCTTTTCGCTGAACCAGTGTATCTATACAATTGGCATTGTATTAGGTGTGTTGAGGACGCAAGATAAACATCACAACACCACTCCACCAATTGTTTTATTGCACCTTGTGTTACTAATATCATTTGCTAAGTTCTTCTCAGGTGCGGCTGAATTGACAACTCGGCCGCTAAGGCTTATAGGTATTCTTTGGCTCTCCTTGTGTCGAATCAATAAATTGGTTTACACTTACCCTCGGAGAGTGTTGCGATCCCCTACACTTGTGGGTCATCATACTATTTTCTGGCGCCATTGTCGGGGAGCATAGTTCTATCTATAAGTTCATTTGGGAAGCACACTCTTGCTTTTTACTTGCTTTATTATTCTTGCTATCAATGGTTGATTTCTTCGAAACTAGTTCTTATTGGCAAGGTGGGTTCACGAAAGAACAACAAAAATATTATGAGGAACACCGTTTGTCACAAAAAGCAATACACTTATGGGAACAAATAAATAAATTGAACGAGTATGCTAAAAATGTGTGCTCTACTTATAATGTTTCCTATTGTTTTGATAAATATTGTTGTTGTAGGAGGTATAAACACCTTCATTTTCAATGCGAGTATAATGATAATAATACCATAGCTTCTTATGTAAGAGGAATGTATGAATTTTATGATGTGGAACAAATTTAAGAATTTTTTCTTGGAAGGGTGCTTTCGAAATTGCTTATTTGTTTAAAAATATTGATGATGCTCCTTCTAAATATGAGATTTATGATATACTAGAATATTTCTTTGATAATTACAAGGATGTTAATGGATATATAATGAAATATCTTAATAGATTCTCTCCCCCAAAGGAATATACTAATGCCTCGCATGAGACTATGGAAGAAGAAATTGCTGAAACTGGAAGCTCATTGATTGAAAAAGAGGAGGAGAGTGATGATCAAAAGGAGGAAGAATGGAGTAGCTACCCGTGTCTAGCTACCAATGAGAATAACTCTTTAACTCATACATTATTTGATTGCCCTCCATTCTTTCCAAAGGAGGATGAGTGCTATATTGATGAATGTTATGATCTCATTGATTTTTTTGAAATGCCCCTTTTTGATAAATTGATACTTGCTATACTCGTGACCTTGATGCTTCTATGAATGAACTTGTGAGAATGTTGTTGCTACTGTTATTTATGATAATCCTTGCTACTTTGATAAATCATACAATAATACTCTATTTATTCCAACTTTTGATATGCATGACAATGAGGAAGTTTGTTTGGAATATTTATGTGATAATGCTCTAGATGATGGTCCTATGTTACTTGATGCTATGAATTATAATATTTTTGAAAATGGTATTTCTATAAGGAGTCCCATACCTTTTAAGAGTCACCAATCATCTTGTTTTACAATTGTTAAAAGTGGGTTTGAAGAGGTCCTGATTCTAAATTTTGATCCCATTATTTTTGAGCTTGATATGAATTATGTGCTTTTAGATCATGACAAACACGCTTTTTGTGATAGTTATATTGTTGAGTTTGTTCATGATGCTACTGGAAATTATTATGAGAGAGGAAAATATGGTTGTAGAAATTTTCATGTTACTAAAACATCTCTGTATGTTGAAAGCTAGTTTCTTTGTGCTTCTTTAATTTATTTATTTACAAGATTCCAATGCATAGGAAGTGGGTTAGACTTAAATATGTTTCATATTTGCTTCTTGATACTCTTTTTTGCTTCAATTTTTATTTCTTTTGTGAGCATCTTTGAAATTACTCAGCCTATCTTAATGGCTATAAAGAAAAAGCTCTTGGGACACAACCCTTGTTATTTATGCATTCAGGTTTAAGTTGAATTTTCTTTAGGTTTTAAGTTTTTTCTATCTCCTTATTGGTAGGGAACACGAATTATTAAAAAAATAGTTGTACTTGTTATCTAAAACCTTTCAAAAAGAGAAGTGATTAAGAAGGTCAGCATTGATGAAAAAGGGGTCGACCTAGAACACTCGTGTTCACGACTATGGA
Source organism: Alopecurus myosuroides (assembly GCA_028641055.1). NCBI lineage: Eukaryota > Viridiplantae > Streptophyta > Magnoliopsida > Poales > Poaceae > Alopecurus > Alopecurus myosuroides. The sequence goes on along the minus strand of CM054060.1, from coordinate 245,186,129 downwards.
AACAATGTGAATATTCTCAACTAAAATACGTGTTTGTGGTATTTCCTCCATTGTATCATAAAAATAAAGTCCCTTAAAATAAATGTCTAGCTAAAAGGCGTTAAAGAAAAGCGCTTGTGAGAGACAGCCCACTTTGTTTTCTTATGTTCTTTTATTTTATTTGAGTCTTGGAAGTTGTTACCTCTGTAATAACCACTCCTTCCTTATCTTTTTTATTTCTTTTTTGTGCCAAGAGTAACCTCTAATAGAGAAGTAGTGCGATTTGGGGAATTTGCTGTTCTAAAATAGATTTCTGGGATGTTACCAAAAAATCCATATCTCTCAGCCAGAACGTCGGATTGCTTTGAAAAACAGTAGACACATGCTCCAGGTTTTTATATAACTTTCATTAGTTTCCCACCTTTTTATTTGAGCAACAGAAGATTTTCTAAAAAAAAATCATCTTTACCAACTGTTCTGCTTTGGCAGATTTCTGCCAATATTTGCATTTGCGTCTTAATCTCTTTATTTTGGTGTTATTTTGTGGGAAGAGATTTAAAATGAGTTGGGAGAGTATATAATGTTTTAATTGGGTGTGAGACTTGTGTTTAAACTGAACCAAGTGGATTTATTATTTTGATTACACTAACATTCCTAATGAAGATTGTGAGAAGTTTTAGGTGGAGGAAGTTTTCAAGTGTAGTGAGAGAAGTATGATATGATGAGTCGAGGGATGGAAAAAGTCTCAAGATTGGGTATGCGAATGCCAACCCAATACATATCCAATAAGTACAAGCGTCAAAGCTTGGGGATGCCCAAGGCATCCTCTTCTTCATCAACAAAAATACCAGTTTTTTTTCAAAACACTATATTTTTATTGCTTCACATGATATGTGTTATTCCTAGAGCGTCATTTTATTTTTCTTTAAGTTTGTTTTGTTTTGTTTTGTTTTCTATAGATCTTGGTTTTATCCTAGCATATTTTAGTTTGGAGAGAGGCACGCTCCATTTTCATTGTCTAGAACACTCTAGTTTTCATTCTTATTGTTCCGTGAGTGTTCAGTTTTTGCTACTACTACGATTAGCTCTTGTTTTGCATTCTTATTTTGGTTAGAGATTTTTTGTTTGCTTAAGTAATATTTTATTATCTCTCTGGTCTTTGATGTTTATTTTCTTTAAGAGTTGTTTCGAATAAGTTGATTGGTATTGGAGAAGAGTAAATTGTTTCATGCTTATAGTGGTGCAATAGGAAGCTTGTTTTGATTGTGGATTAGGCGTTGGAATGTCATGTTAGAAGCTATTTTAATTATGTTCTTAGTTATTTATGATATATCATGACTAATCTCAAATAGCTGAGAGTACTCAATGTGCCATTGAAATTAATCATGTGTTGTTTTCTCATATTGAAGCATGGTATTGTGGTATTTCTCCTTTGAATGCTTTATCTAGATTGAATTGGCGCATGATCACACCATTGTATGACTACAAAAAAGTCACTTCTAGCCTTGATGATCATTTATTTTTTACTTGTAATATCACTTCATGCTTTTATTAATGATGTTTGGTCGCTACGCATGATTATGGTCGTTATTGCTCTCTTAGTTGGTCGCTCCCAGTCTTCTGCTAGCCTTCACCTATAATGAGTATGATCTCTAGTCGTGCATCCAACTCCCAAAAGAAAATTTGCCAAATGTTTCCACCATACCTACCTATATGTGGTATATAACCGCCACTCCAAGTAAATTTCTCGTGTTCTACCTTTAAAACCTTCAAAATTATTAACTTGTTTTGTCTTCCTGCTTTAGCTCATGAGGAATTAGTTTAAAGTTTATTATGATTTGTGTCAAGCAAAGTTCTTCTTCCTTATATCAACCAATGAGTATGGAATCTATTCTCATCTAAATTTGTAGAGAGCTGGTGCCAAATAATAACAAAAAGGCACTTCCCCGTGGTTTATGAAAGCTGGTGGGTACCCGTGAACATGGCTAGCCCTAGTTTGTGAAAGAAAGGTGGGGGGAAGTGCCAAACTAATAAAACAACGGAAATTGCTCTCAAAAGTCGAAACACTTAGCTTGACATGGATTATGATAAGTTTTTCATCACCATTCTTTGACATAGACATACACCTCTCTCAAAATTGTTTTCAATACCTCTATTTTATCAAATAAAAAGCTCTAGCACATGAGTAATCCCTGCTGCCCTCTGAGAAGGGCCTTTCTTTTACTTTTATGCTGAGTCTTGATCTTCTTACTTTACGCACTAGCTAAGAGAGTATAGTTTTCATTCTGAGTATAATGTGCGTAGTCCCAAAATTTATTATTGATTGATTCGTGATTGTGGTATTGCTTGATCTCAAATTATTTGTATCTAGTCACCATTTAAACTTTGAAGGTGTCCTGGCATTTATGTTTTGCTACCACACGAAGGACTAGCTGGATACCACTTTATTATGTTTTCCTTTATGATTGAAACAAACATATCACTTTCAATGTTTCGTTATTCATTTTCTTTTCTTTGTGTTTATTTTCATGTGTAGCATGGTTGCTAAGTTTACATTAGTTCAGATAATATTTACCATGACTTTGGTAAAGTACTTTGATCTCAGCTTGCAATGCTTTTACATAACGTTGTTCAAGATTTGTGTTGGCTTTATGTCACCTAAAAAATTATTTTGTTATCACTTACCTACTCGAGGGAGAGCAGGAGTTAAGCTTGGGGATGATGCTACAAGATAAAATTATTTTATCGAACTTAGGGAGACAAAATTATTTTGTTGCAAACGTATCTATAATTTTTTATGCTACATGCTTGTTTTCTACCAAATACCTTTAGTTGTCCACATGTTTTTTTTATCGTTTTCGAGATCTTTTCATAGACTAACCTATTGATGTCTACACACGCTTCTATTCTTGTAGACAGTGTTGGGCCTCCAAATGCAGAGGTTTGTAGAACAACAGCAAGTTTCCCTTAAGTGGATCACCCAATGTTTATCGAACTCGAGGAGACAGAGGTTAAATATATCCCTCTCAAGCAACCCTGCAATTACGATACAAGAAGTCTCTTGTATCCCCAACACACCTAATACAATTGTCAGTTGTATAGGCGCACTATTTCGGCGAAGAGAGAGTAAAATACAAGTAATATGGATGATTATAAGTGACAATAGCAATCTGAAATAAAAATGGCAGCAAGCAAACATGTAGCAGAACTGATTGTAAACGGTGTTTCAATGCTTAGAAACAAGGCCTAGGGATCCTACTTTCACTAGTGGACACTCTCAACAATGATAACATAATTGAATGCACAAATATCTCTCTTCACTATGCTACAACGAACCACTCTCCGGTTGAATAACAAACACCAATTCATTGCGTAGGGCTGTAACAACGCTCCTCAAAGTCGCATTCCCATGTCTAGTTAACCCCACGCTGTCACTATGAGCGCCCTAGAAGGTACTAGACAAACAACACAATTTCATAGGGTCATCCAACACAAGATATAAATATCATGCTAAACCACATGGGGCACACAATGTCACCCCATGATCAAAGTGTTTACGGATATCTCATAACAAAACCACTAGAGTAGCATAATAGATGAACAGTAACATCTACTTATTCAACTAGATTATAAAGCTCGCGATCACATAAAGATCACACCATGGGAGAGAGAGATGACATACATAGATACCGGTAGATCCCTCAGCCCCGGGGGAGAACTACTCCCTCCTCATCATAGGACACAGCAACGACGATGAAGATGGCGGTGGATTCAATGGAGATGGCTCCGAGGGCAGTTCCCCGTCCTAGCAGGGTGCTGAAACAGAGATTTATTTTCGCCAAAACTTGTTGGCGGCGGCGGAGGAGCTACGAAACTTTTCGTGGAAGGAAGGAGATTCATTTAGGGTTTATGCATCGGGGGGCATATATAGGCGAAAGGGTGATGTCGGTGGGTGGCCAGAGGGGCCACACCACCTGGTGGGGCGGCCAGGGGTAGGCCGCGACACCCTATGGTGCGGCCCCCCTCCGGGTCTCTTCGGGACTCCGTGGACCCTCCGGGAATTCTAAGACTTCTAGCTTTTGAATCGTCCAATTCCGAGAATATTTCCAGAACAACTTTCTGAAACTAAAAACAACAGAAAACATGAATTGGCTTTATGGCATCTTGTCAATAGGTTAGTCCCGGGAAATCGATTAAAATGACATAAAGTGTAAGGAAAACATGTAGCATATGGCATGAAAACAACATGGAACATCATAAATTAAGGATACATTTATGACGTATCACCTATTAACAAGATGCTCCAAGCCACCTGATATTTTCTATTTTAGAAAAGTTCCCTCTGTTTGGATGTAGGAAAAATAGTTTGGAATTGGCAATTTGTAATTGCCTACCCCAGTTTTGTTGTTTGGGGTGGTACATGAATTAGGCTCGGAAAAGTTGGTCCAATTCCACGGAAGCCACCCGCGCATGTCCACTTCCCACGAAATTTTCCGAGCTAAGGAGCTAGGAATCGCTCGGAAAAAATCCCGTCCCCAGCACCCCACGTACCTGTTCGTGAACGCAGACAGAGGAGGACCTTCCTCGTCGCACGACTCTCCTGCTCGCAAGGAAGTGGAGCCGCCGCCATGGGTGAGTGTCTGTCCCGTCGCTCCCTCTCCCATCCGACCCATCCTCCTCTTCTTCTCACCCATCCCCTCCCTCCTCTCCCTCTGATTCGCCGCTGCCGCCAGGTCCGTTAGCCCTCACGTCGCCTTCGATCGATCCCCAATTTGACCCCCTCGATTCGATCAGTACTAACCAAGTCAATTATGCCTGTCCCCAGCAGCAGATGGCAAGAAGCCGCCGAATCCACTGGATTGGGAGGCGCCGCCGCAGCCACAGCCGGTGAGGGAACGTCGTCAAGTTCCGATCCCACCCCAAGGTCTGAGGCTCCTACGTCGTCTACCGCCGCTCCTTCCGCCAGAACAATGGCCTCGCCAATGATGAAATCGACGAGGCATTCGTATGGGTACGCATACGCTAAGCTCCCAATCCCTCGTATTCGTAGGAGTGGGATTGCAGGTGCTCCACTCTCCTTGCTTGATTTTGTCTCCGCTAACTTGATGTGCTGCTCTGCTGCAGGATCCGCAGGAGCACCTGCTCCCGTGAGGGCCTGGAACGAGATTTTATTTTCTGTTCATAGGGAACGATTTTGGTACGGAGCCAGGAACTCCCCTGCTCTATCGTCCTGTATATTTTATTTTATTTTTTTTGGTACATGAACCAGCATATTCTTTGCTGTTCATAGGGAACTTCCTGCTGTGTCGTTCTGAGGGAACGATTTATGTATCTTCTCATTCAGTCCAATATGATTTCAAGAGGTCGAATTTGTGTCTCGCTAAAAATACGATTTGATTAAACTATACAGGTTTGTAGGATAATTTAGAAGATCGAATTTGTGTGTCACTAAAAATGTTGTTGTTCTAATGTTATTGGGAATATTTTAATGTTCCTGTACGTCCAAAATAATATATAAATATTTAAAGATAAACATACTATCTTCACACATGTGAACAAGTTTATATTAATCAAACTAGAAAATATCGAATTCCATGGTTTGTACATCCAAACAAGAATTGGAATTGAGTGCTACCATTAGATTCCAACCTTAAATGCCATACACAACCAAACAGTGAAATTGAAATTGAAGCCATTTCCTTTCCATCTTGGATTTGGAATTCCCACACCAATTCAATTCCAAACAGTTTTTCCTGCGTCCAAACAGAGGATTAAGGAAATATTCTCGGAAATGGCTGAAAATCCACGAAGATCAATTTTCACCCGGAACAAAGACGTGGTCCAAAGGAGAGACGGAGGGGAGCGATGGGGCCACTAGGTGGGCACCAGGAGCGACCTCCTCCTTGGCCGCGCCCAGTGGACTCCTAGCCACCGCCGCACGTCCCCACTTCGCCCATAAATTGCCTTCAACCCTTAAAATGCCGGGGACGTAATTATTTTCCACGAAACATGATAGAGGCGTTGTCAGCTTGAAAGTCCAATCTAAGGCTTCTGGAGTCTTGTTACGGCACCCTGACGGAGCGGGGAATCGTCATCGATGCCTCTACGTTGCCATGATCGCCTCTGGACATATGTGTGAGTAGTTCCCCTGTGGACTATGGGTTCATGGCAGTAGCTAGTTCGTACTCTCTCCCCCTTGATGTTGAATACCACGATCTCTTAAACTGCCTCACATGATAGAGATAGATCTGATGTAATGCTATGTGTTGTGTTTGATGGGATCCGATGAACCATGGAATTATGATTATTTTGTTCATCTCATTATATGAGATTCTTCACTTATATCCTTAGAGTGTTTTAACGTGTTCTTGCATGCTCTCAAATGTGTATGATTATCTTGATCACATAGTTGTATGCATCTCCTAGAGGGAGTATTTACGCTAGATAGTGGGTTCGTGCCTCCTTGTTGCCTGCACTTGAGTGACAGAAACATGCCGGGGGGGAGGATGTGCTATTTCCTCTAGGGAGAAAATAGCGGTGCTCTTGTCAACGGATGAGAATCATTTCTTACATTACGTATTGTTCTTAATGCAATTGTCCATTGCAACAAAGCAATCACTTCGTGGTTGCAACTTAAAACCAGAGAGATTTGCTGGATAACTTTATTGAGGTGACTATTAGATATAGATGCATGATGGATAGCGGTCTATATGCCTTGATGTAACGCCTACCATGTTAGAACCCGTGAACTTTATCTCTTCATAATAGCATTGTTATGCCTCCATGAGTTGTCAATTTCCTAGGATGTAATTTGTTTACCCAACACTTGTTCTATTGTTTGGGGAGTTACCACTAGTGAACCTGTGAACCCCGGTCCATCTTTTGCTATTGTTGGTACTGTTTTACATGCTTTTACTACTTGTTTCCTTGCTGGTCCGTTTATTACAGATTACAAATATCAATTGTTTAACTCTGTTTCCACAACATTAACTATCTTTTCGCTGAACCAGTGCATCTATACTATTGCCATTGTATTAGGTGTGTTGAGGACGCAAGAGAAACATCAGAATACCACTCCATCCACTATTTTATTGCACCTTGTGTTACTAATATCATTTGCCAAGTGCTAATCAGGTGTGGCTAAATTGATAACTCAGCCGCTATGGCTTATAGGTATTCTTTGACTCCCCTTGTGCCAAATAAATAAATTCGGTTGCACTTACCCTCGAATACTGTTGCGATCCCCTACACTTGTGGGTCATCAGACACACTTTGTTTTCATTTTCTAGAAGACTCTATTTTTCACTCGAATTGTTTTGTGAGTGTTTAGTTTTTGCTAGTACTGCGTTTAGCTCTTGTTTTCACTCGAATTTTTTTCAGATCTTGTTGGTTTGCTTTAATTATATATGATTAGATTTCAGGTCTTTGATGACTATTTTCTTTGAGAGTTGTTTCAAATAAGGCTATTGGTGTTGGATAAGAGTAAAATATTTGATGCTTATAATGGTGCACTAGAAAGCTTGTTTTGACTGTAGCTTAGACTTTGGCATGTCATGTTAGATGTTCTTTTAATTGTGTGCTTAGCAGTATATGATGTACCATGACTATTCTCAAATATCTAAGAGTGCTTAATGTGTAATTGCAATTAAATCATGTGTTGTTTCCTCATATTGAAGCATGGTATTGTGGTATTCTCCTTTGAATGATTTATCTGGATTCACTCTGCGCATCTCACACCATGTTTTGACTATAAACAAAGTCACATCTAGTCTTGCTGATCATTTAGTTTTTTACCTGTAATATCACCTCATACTTTGATTAATAATGTTTTTTCGCTATGCATGCTTATGACTGTTATTGGTATCTTAGTTGGTCGCTCCTAGTCTTTTGCTAGCCTTCATCCAGTATTGAGTATGAGCTCTACTCCTGCATCCAACTCCCAAAACCAAGGTTTTCCAATGTGTCCACCATACCTACCTATATGTATTTCACCGCCACCCCAAGTAAATTTCTCGTGTGCTACCTTTAAACCATCAAAATTATTAAACGTGTTTTGTGTTCCTGTTTTAGCTCATGAGGAAGTATTAACTGATTTATCATTTCTTCATGTTTGGTGGCTTCACACTATACTAGCATGAATAATGTGATATTCCTTAGTATTGCAAAAATAGCAGGCATCTGGGTGCCCAACCCACAAAAGATAAGCTACAACAATAACGTTAAAATCTCCTCCCACTGTGGACTTGAGAAATAATGAACTTACATTGTGCAAACAAAGGAGAAAGGGAATGTTATGATTATCCTATGTGATCTGCTATTGAAGCCATTAAACATGAAAAGATAAGAAGTCATTTGATAGCATTCGTTGACATATACATACACCACTCTCAAAAATTAGTTTCAATTCATCTGTTTTATTAAATAAAAATCTCTAGCACATGAGTAATCCATGTTTCCCTCTATGAAGGGACTTTCACTTACTTTTATTCTTAGTCTTCATCTTCTTACTTTACACACCAGTTAAGAGAGCATACTTGTCATTCTGAGTATAATGTCCATAGTCCTAAAGTTTATTATTGTTTAATTCATGATTATGCATTGCTTGCTCTCAAATTATTTGTATCTAGTCACCATTTAAACTTTTGAAGGTGTCCTGTCAGTTATGTTTTGCTACCACACGAAGGACAAGCCGGATACCACTTTATTACGTTTGTCTTTATGATTGAAACAAACGTATCACTTTCAATGCATTATTATTAATTGTCATTTATTTGTGTTACTTTTCATGTGCAACATGGTTGGTAAGTTTACATTAGTTCAAATAAAATTTATCATGCCTTTGTTAGAGTTCTTTGATCTCAGCTTACAATGCTTTTACATAACGTTGATGGTTGTTTTCATAGACTAACCTATTAACGAGATGCCCTAGGCCAGTAGTTTTTTCTGCTATTTTCTATTTTAGAGAAGTTCTTAATACATACTCTCGAAAAGGGCTGCAAATCCACGAAGGTCGTTTTTTACCCGGAACATAGGCGAAGTCCAAAGAAGAGTCGGAGGGGAGCCAGGGCGCCCAGGGGGTGTCAGGCGCGATCCCACCGTAGGACACGCCCGGTGGGTCCCTGGCTGCCCTGGCCACCGCCTCTCGTCTCCTCTTTGCATATAAATTGCACCTAACCCTAAAACATTAGGGACTGAGTTATTATCCACAAAACATACAGAGAGGTTTCGTCACCTCGAAAGTCCAATCTAGGGCTTCTTCAGCCCTGTTTCAGCACCCTGTCGGAGGGGGAATCATTATCAGAAGCCTCTTCATCGCCATGATCGCCTCCGGACAGATGCGTGAGTAGTTCATCTCGGGACTACGGATCCATAGCAGTATCTAGATGGTTTTTCTCTCCCTTATGCCTTCATGTTTAGAGTCTCGTGAGCTGCCGCACATGATCCATACCACTGTTATGTAATTGTGCATGTTGTGTTTGCTAGGATCTGATGAACCATGAGATTATGATTATTTTGTTCATGTCAATCTGAGATGCTTCACTTATATTTGTAGAGAGTTTAATGTTGTCTTGCAATGCTCTCGGTGTTTATGATTACCTTGGCCACGTAGTTATTTTCACCTCCAAGAGAGGGTTTATATGATAGATAGTGGGTTCATGCCTCCCTTACATCCGTGCTCGAGTGACAGAAATGTGACGGATGGGGGATGTGTTGTTGATACTAGGGAGAAAACTATGGTGCTCTTGTCTACGGACGAGGACCACTGCTTACATTACGAATTGTTCTTAATGCATTTGTCCGTTGCACACAAAGAAATCACTTTGTTGCTGCAACTTAATACCAGAGAGATTTGCTGGATAGCTTTCTTGAGGTGGATTTTTAGATATGGATGCATGCTGGATAGTAGTCCATATTGTCGGACCCATGGATACCAGGGTATCTTGGGCCTCTACTGCAGGCCCAGCCCAATCAGCGCGATAGTGGCCCTTGCCAGGTTACCTCGAGAGATAGCTACAGAGGCCCTCGCTGGTTCCTCTAGCTCTGGACAGGAGCTCCACAACACCCCCGCTCCCCTCTAGAGGAGCCTGCTCTCTCATGGAGACAACCCACGTGACGATGACGACCACTTTCCCAGCGAAGTGACGAAGGCGCTGTAGAGCGACAAAGTCGCTTTAGCCACGGTTAACGTTCTCGTGTATAAAGTGCGAGCCACGGCTGCGCACGCCAAAGCCTCTCCCAAGGCTTTCCCCTTTGGTGCAAGAAGACCAGTCCAGTGCTATAAGACGGAGGGAACGTCATGCAGAGCCCCCACAAGCCTGTCATGGATGGCGGCGCTATCCTCGACGACCAGAACCCGTAGGTGGCGCGGGGTTCCGCTGGTCTCCACTTGGGCACCTTCTGGTAGACCTTACTCTCCAAGAATGAGTTGGAAGGAGGCCCAAAAACGCTAGTATAAGGGAGGCCCCTTGGCCTCCATGGAAGGGACGGATTCTGAGCCCTAGTAGTCCAAAGGAGCACAAACTCACACCCTATACTGTAACCATCGCAGTGCAATCCACACACAAGCAAGAGTAGGATTTTACACCACAACGGTGGCGTGAACCTGGGTAAACTCTCTGTGTCACCATTAGCGACCATCTTAAGCTTTCCTCTCGAGGACTCTCGAGGTGCGTAGTGAACGTAGTTAGCCCCTAGTGTTCGAACCTCTAGAGGAGTTCCTGTCTTTGACGGAAAAATCTCCGACATTTGGCGCACCAGGTAGGGGGCTAAGGCGTTCTCTCACATCCTCGTCGTCATGGTCGCCTCTCGCACCAACCGTGCCAGCCACAAGGCTCGATCCTAGAAGCGGGCATCCCTTGGCGGCCTCGGTTCTAGCCTCACTAGCAGCAGACCTTGACGCTCTCGCTCCCCCGCGTTGTGCCGCAGACATGACACGACGCCCGTCGGTGAGTCTCGTATGGACCCGACACGGTCCTTGCAATCTCTCGCACATGCGACGCTCAACCTGCGGCCATCTGTCGTGCACGAGCACGGCCGATAGTGCTTGCGGGAAGCCCTGCCAGGACCATAGGGGCCGCAGCACTGTCCGTCCAACACCATAATACGTCTCCAACGTATCTATAATTTCTGATGTTCCATGATTGATATTATGACATTTGCTATTTTTGTTCTGGAAATATTCTCGGAATTGGACGAAACAAAATTACAGGGTCCTATTTTTCGGTCACGTACCCGGAGTCCGGAGGAGACTCGGAAGGGGGCAGGAGAGCCCCCACACCATAGGGTGGCGCCCCCTGGCCGCGCCACCAGGTGGTGTGGACCCCCTGGCCGCGCCACCAGGTGGTGTGGACCCCCTGGCCACCCACCGACATCGCCCTTTCGCCTATGAACTGATATTCTCGGGAAAACCCTAAATACCCGAGCCTCCATCCACAAAAAGTTCTGTAGTCGCCGTCGTCACCAATCCTAGTTTGGGACAGTTCTGAAGCTCTCCCCGGCACCCTGCCGGGAGGGGAAATCATCACCGAAGGGCTCTTCATCACCATGCATGCCTCTAGAGTGATGCGTGAGTAGTTCATCCTTGGACTACGGGTCCATAGCTGTAGCTAGATGGTTATCTTCTCCTCCTTTTGTGCCATCATGTTTAGATCTTGTGAGCTTCCTAACATGATCAAGATCATCTCATTGTAATGCTACATGTTGTGTTTGCTGGGATCCAATGAATATTGAATGATATGTCAAGTTGATTATAGATCTATCATGTTTATGTTATTTATGTTCTTGCATGCTCACTGTTGCTAGTAGATGCTCTGACCAAGTTGATGCTTGTAACTCCAAGAGGGAGTGTTTATGCTTGATAGTGGGTTCATGCCTCCAGTTATCTAAGAGAGTGGCAATAACTTCTAAGATTGTGGATGTGCTGTTGCCACTAGGGATAAAACAACAATGCTTTTTCTAAGGATAATTTTATTGTTTACATTACACACTTTACTTAATGCAATAATCTGTTGTTTGCAACTTAATACCCAAAGCCTGCTTGGATTATGTTCCGAGGGTGGATTATTAGTCATAGATGTAGTTTGATTTCGGTCTATGTATCATGTTGTAATGTCCAAATAAATCTCATAGTAATCATCGTGTCTTGCATATGCACTACAATGTAGTCTCTATTTCTGTCAATTGTCCAGCTGTAATTTGTTTACCCATCATGTTATGTTTTTTTGGAGAGACACCACTAGTGAACTGTGGACCCCGGTCCATTCTTTTACACTAATAATACACCTACTACAAACAGTGTTTTCCTTTCATCCACTGCAATCATACATCATTTTCCACACTATACGTCTAATCCTTTGTGTTCAGCAAAACCGGTGAGATTGACAACCTCACTGTTTCGTTGGGGCAAAGTATCTGGGTTGTGTTGTGTGCAGATTCCACGTTGCTGCTGATCCTGGTAGTGCGCCCTGCCAACATCAGCTTTCATCAACCTTCGAAGTGATTTCTTTCACCTACTGGTCCGATTAAACCTTGGTTTCTTTCTGAGGGAAAACTCGCTAATGTACTCTTCATACCTTCCTCTGGGGTCTCCCAACGAACGTGTGTTTACACGCCATCAAGCTTGTATTCTAGCGTCGTTGCCGGGGAGGAAGAGGATTTCTGCAAGGGGAGCCTCTCACCTCCAATCTCTTTACTTTGTTATTGTTTTGCTTAGTTTATTTTATTTTTTCTTGTTTGCTTCTTTATATAAAAAACGCAAAAAATTAGTTCTTATTATAGTTGTTATTTTTGTTATCCCGTTTTAATATTGTTAAAAAGAGTACCCCTGAGAACACTAAGTTGTGTGAATTTACTAGCACAAACAACAATAATTTCATTTGTACACCTATTGCTCCACCTGCTCCTAATGCAGATTTTTATGAAATTAAGCCTGCCCTGTTAAATCTTGTTACGAGAGAGAAATTTCTTGGTGTTAGTTCTGATTATGCTGCTTCCCACCTTAATAATTTTGTTGAACTTTGTGAGATGCAAAAGTATAAGGATGTAGATGGAGATATTATTAAACTGAAATTTTTTCCTTTCTCTTTGAGAGGAAGAGCTAAAGAATGGATGCTATCTTTGCCTAAAAATAGTATAGATTCTTGGACTAAATGTAAAGATGATTTCATTGGAAAATATTATCCTCCTGCTAATATTATATCTTTAAGAAGTAGCATTATGGATTTTAAACAATTTTATAATGAGCATGTTTCTCAAGCTTGGGAATGAATAAAATCTTTGATAAAGAATTGTCCCAATCATGGACTGACTACTTGGATGACCATCCAAACCTTTTATGCAGGTCTGAAATTTTCTTCAAGAAACCTTCTGGATTCAGCTGCTGGAGGTACCTTTATTTCCATCACTTTGGGTGCTACAACAAAGATTCTTGATTATATAATGATAAATTATTCTGAATGGCACACTGAGAGAATACCACAAGGTAAGAAGGTAAATTCTGTTGAAGAAAGCTCTTCCTTGAGTGATAGGCTTGATACTATTATGTCTATGCTTGCGAATGGTAAAACTTATGTTGATCCAAATAATGTTCCTTTAGCCACTTTGGTTGCTCAAGAAGAGCATGTTGATGTGAACTTCATAAACAACAACAATTTCAACAACAATGCTTATAGAAATAATTTTGGTAGTAACAATTATAGGCCATATCCTCCTAACAATGGTAATGGTTATGTGAATTCTTATGGTAATTCCTACAACAACAATAGAAGTGTACCCTCTAATCTTGAAATCATGCTTAAAGACTTTATTAGTACACAAACTGCTTTTAATAAATCTCTTGAGGAAAAATTTGGCAAAATTGATGTTCTTGCTTCTAAAGTTGATAGCCTTTCTCTTGATGTTCATCTTCTGCAAATATAGGTTATGCCTCATGATGTTAAAGAAAGCAAAACTTCAAATGCCATTCAATTTAGAATTGATGACAATGTTAGGATGTGGGCTAAATTGCATGGTAGGTGGGAAAGAGAAGATGAAATTGCTAGAAAGAATAATATAACTAGAGTTTGTACTATTACCACCACTAGTAATGTTGTTTCAAATGTTAGCAAACCTCCTACTATTAATGGTAAAGTAATTGGTCTTGGCAATGTCTCCACTTCTTCTGTTAAACGTTTAAAATTGCGTGAAACCACTGAAACTGTTCCTGATAAAAGTGCTAATTTTTTTCGAAACATGGGAGACAATGGTCCCATTACCTTTGATAATAATGATCTTGATTTTGATGGTTGCAATACTTCTAAAGTAATTATGTTCCTACAAAATCTTGCTAGAAGTCCTAATGCTAGTGCTATAAATATGACTTCCACAAAACATATTACAAATGCTCTCATGCAAATTAGAGAAGAAAAGTTAAAACATGAAGCCTCTATCTCAAGGAAGTAAGAAGATGGTTGGGATCCCATCAGTAAAATTAAGGCGAATGATTTTGATTGTAATGCTTTGTGTGATCTTGGTGCTAGTACCTCTGTTATGCCTAAGAAACTTTATGATATGCTTGATTTACCACTTTTGGAACACTGTTATTTGGATGTTTGTCTTGTTGATAATGCTAAGAAGAAACCTTTGGGGAGAGTCAATGATGTTTTTATTATGGTAAACAATAACCTTGTCCCCGTTGATTTTATTGTTATGAATATTGAATGCAATGCTTCTTGTCCTATTGTTTTGGGAAGACCTTTTCTTAGAACTGTTGGTGCTATTATTGATATGAAAGAGGGGAATATTAAATATCAATTCCCACTCAAGAAGGGTATGGAACACTTTACTAGGAAGAGAATGAAGATACCTTTTGATTCTATTATTAGAACAAATTATAATTTGGATGCTTCTTCATTTGAAAATACTTGATCCTTGTTTTTTGGGCCTAGCTGAAAGGCGTTAAAGAAAAGCATTTCTTGGGAGGTAACCCATGTTTTATTTTTGCAATTTTTCTTATGTTTTCTTTGAGCCAAGGTGTTTTTTACTTCTGTAGAAACTCCTTTATATCTTTACTTTTTCGAATTG
Organism: Alopecurus myosuroides; assembly: GCA_028641055.1. NCBI lineage: Eukaryota > Viridiplantae > Streptophyta > Magnoliopsida > Poales > Poaceae > Alopecurus > Alopecurus myosuroides. The sequence continues at coordinate 245,171,090 of CM054060.1, read as the reverse complement.
TTGTGCCAAGTAAAGTCTCTATTGCAAAATTGATACTAGATTTGGATTTCTGGACAGGAACAGATTTTTGTTGTCCACCATTTAATTCCCCATAATTTCCAAAAAAATCTAAACATCCTGAAATTTTTCGTGCGTGATCCTTAGATATGTACGCAAATTTTCTTAGTTCGGAGTTTTTTTATCTGAACAACGTAAGTGCCTCGAACAAATTCGTCTTTACAGACTGTTCTGGTTTTGACAGATTCTGCCTTTTACTTTGCATTCTCTCTTTTACTATGTTGAGAGAATTTGTTTGCTCCACAAAAATATCAGTGTATGTAGCTAATGTTTACAATGTATTAGTAATGCTTGTGTCCATGGAGAACATGTGAGTTTTTGATTCTGCACTAACTGTCGGACCCCGGACCCAGAGATATACAAACTGTCATGTGCTCCTAGCAGTGGACCCACAAGGGCTTCCGGGTTACCAGCCCCGGCCGCAACAAACAACGGCAGGCAGACCGGATTCATCGGCACGTAGTCCGGATCCCCGGTCTACTACTCCTTGTGTCCATGCTAGTCATAACCAGATATGTATACCCCAAGCGTCCACGAGTCGGATGAAACTGAAGGAACGGGACCAAAGTTATACAGAGCTGCTATGTGTCCAGAAAGTGCAACAACAATCGAGGGTTACTGGGGTTACCTCGCCCCAGGCCGGATATCTCCGGCAGGCGGGCTCGGACATGGATCATCGGCTCCACAACCCCTCGACTGCGACAACTATGCAGGCATAGCCAAAACTGTATAACAACGGGCTCGAGACCAACAATCGATCAAAGCAGTACTCTAGACATGAAAGTTGTATTAAACAAGGCATACTAGAGTAGCTTACACGCAGAGGTTACAGGACCAACATAGGTCAAGCAACCCAACATTACAACAAGCAGCGAAAGCAAAGATGTTGCTATACAACAAGAGCAAAAGGACTAAGAGTCTGAAACATAAGCAACATAGCCAAACCCATACTACAGATACGAGGCTGCTACCTGGGAACCCCTAACTACTCATCGACGTCGAGGTAGAACCCTTCTTCAGCTACATCGCCGAAGTCTGAAACAAAACAACAACGAGGCAAGGTTGAGTACAAAAGGTACTCAGCAAGACTTGGCTTTTAAGGTTCTTTGCATAAAGCCAACTTTGTTTTCCGAAGTTGAGGAAGAAAAGCACGTGTAATAGAGCATTTCTAAAACAGAGGAGGAATCTACTCAATTACTGAGATCATCATGTTCTTTAGTCCACCAAGTACTTTCTCATTCATCGACTACCTTATGCTACAAGAATCACCCCTCTCGACGTAGTCGAGGAGGCATCCTTCATTCATTGCCAGCAAGTTTTAGTCATTCCGTTAGAGTTGTCTATGATCATAGAATCCGTTGCCAAGTCGTCCATAACCGTGGACACGGCTTTCCGAAAGATTTATCCCTGCAGGGGGTACACTTTACCCACACGTGTCAACCGACTCTTAACGCCACGCGGTAACGCTCCTCTCTAAGAGCGCGGCAGAGTGTGGTCGACCACGGCCTTTACCTTGCTTAGCCCTATCCATGAGTCAACCCAAACAGGGCCACCCCGTCAACAGGGAGTTGGCCACCTCCTGACGGCACCTGTTCTATGAGTCGGGACAAGATCCGTGTACATCCATCACTGGTCCCGGTCACGCCCTAGTTTTCTCCAAAACGTTTTATGACACACCCGCGAATGGAAACTTCAATCTACGTGACCCATGGAAGTGACTAGACAAGTTAGTGAGCCGAGCACGGTCTGTTACGCCCTGCGTGTGGCTGTACGTTCAGTCTTGGCTTCGAAGGCGAGAACTCGCACCTAGGAGCATGAACGAGACAAAAACCACAACCCACAGTGGCCTCAACATCCATGCCATGTTAATCATGTTAATCAACCATATCAAAGCATAAACACATTTCATACTAAGTTCACGCATTATCGGCATTTCATCAACCGGATGAAGCAGATCATAGGACTAAGCATGTCTAAGCATTGAACACACAAGGCTCTACGTTACTCAAACAACCCTAGTCATACTAGGAGGGTAAACAGGTATAAAGGTGACATGTGAGGGAGGGGTCATGCAATGGATAGGTTAACTCTAACAGACTCGAAACCAAGTTGAATCGTATGCATGAGTAAGAGGTTGAAAGACTCAAAACATGGGTGGAGCCATGAGGTTGTGCTTGCCTTGCTCGTCGAGGGTAGAGCTTGGGTTGTCGTAGAAAGCCGGGTCGACCTCCGGATCTCGGTCTACCGATAGCGATTAACACCGGCAAGAAGGCAAACAATCAATACTTGATGACCGTGCAATGCACAATATGTATGCATGAGTAAAACAATGCAATTGAACTGAAGCTTAAAGGATAGAACAGGAAGCTAGGGTTTTACGCCGTGAACGACGAACACCGGAGGGGGAGAAAACCCTAATATAGAGATGTGACCAAGCTAAGGTGCTCAAATGACCTTGTGAACCTCATAGTTGGATTGCATTTGTTTCACTGATCAAAATGGTATATTACACTTAATTTTCTAATTTTATTGAATAAAAACTTTATTTTCAATATTTAAATGAATTAAACGTAAACTACAAAAGTGACCTCATTTTAAACTTTGCCAAACATGTATGAAAGTGGTATAGATAAATAGCTCACATTTTTATGAACACATTGCATATTTTTTCATATTTTTAGGAGTTATAAAATGGAAGTTATTGAATTTCCAAATATCATTTAGTTTCTGTTTTTCTATTTTTCTGCGGGGCCCACTGTACAGCTTAAAAAGGACAAAGAAACGCCACTTGGCGCGTCCACGTGGGCAGGTGACGTCAGCCTGACGTCACCGTGACCTCACGGGTGGCCGGCAGTGGCCGGAAACGGTCGCCGGCGGCGGAGGAGGGCGTCCCGGGAAGCGCGGGTTGGCTCCTCGGGTGCGCCTCGTCGCGGGGGACCTAACGGGAGCGGCGCCGCTAGCTAGGGGTGGACGACGGCGAGGTTTGACGGCGAGCGGCGGCAGGGAGGCTCGGGCTCCGGCGGTCTCGATGATTCCGTGATGGAGAAGATGAACGGAGGGGGTGGGGGAAAGCAGGAGCTCACCGGGAACGAGCAGGAGGGCTCAACGGGACCGGAGGAAGGCGGGGATGGCGGCGCGGTGAAGAACTCCGGCGACCGGCCGCGGAGGAGAAGGCCTCGATTCGGCGCCCCTAGGCCATCCCGGCGGTTGAGCTTGCTCGAGGCGGGGGAGGGGGACGGTGCGGTGCGGAGGGACTCGTCGGAGGGGCTCGGGAGTGGACTAATCGGCGGCGGCAACGAATCGGCGGCGAGCTCGGTTCCGGTGAGGGAGAGAGAAGGACAGAGGGAGAGGGGGACTGCGAGGGGGTCTCTGCGGGCTACGCACGATGCGGACGTCTCTTGAGGGGTTCTCGGGCCTCCACGTCGACAGGGAGGGGAAGCAGGAGGTGGAAGCGGCGGCGGCTGCCCTCCTGTCGCCGGACAGGAGGAAGACAATAAAACGTTTTTCTCTGATAACCCCCTGGAAAACTGGGAGAAAATACAAAGAGGTCCTTTTGGACCTAAAAACAGAACCAAAACAGAATTTGAGGGCCTTTTTGTGAAGCAAAAATTGCACAAAAATACTCGTTGGAAAGCTCTTCAAATTTGCCACCTTTTTAGCACATGGTTGGTTCCATTTGAAAAACTTTGTAGAACAACTTTGTGTGAAGCCAGATTAAGTGACTTTCTGGTAAATCTCTGATTAAATTTTAAAAGCAAAATTTTTGTCCATTTTTCATGCATGCATGCCATGTACACAACACCTCTCTTTATTACACAAAAGTAGGGATGTTACAAGTCTACCCCCCTTACAAGAATCTCGTCCCGAGATTCCTAGGTTTTAGAAAAGAAATCAGGGTACTTAGATCGCAAACGATATTCTCGTTCCCAGGTTGCTTCGTTCTCGGAATGATGCGACCACTGAACTTTGAGGAACTTGATAGTTTGACTACGAGTTCTTCGTTCGGCCTCATCGAGGATACGGACGGGAACCTCTTTATAAGAGAGATCATCCTTGAGTTTGATGGTTTCGTGGTCCACACCACGAACAGGATCCTTGAAGCAACGTTTGAGTTGCGAGACATGGAATACATCATGGACATCCGGAAATCCTGGAGGCAACTGCAGTTGATATGAAACTTGACCTCGTTTTCCAATGATATGGAAAGGACCGATATAACGAGGAGCCAGTTTGCCTTTGATTCCGAACCGTTTTCCACCTTTCAGAGGTGTGACTCGAAGGTAAGCTTTCTCGCCGATCTCATAATGAACATCTTGGTGATGACGATCATAATAGCTTTTCTGGCGAGATTGAGCTGTTTTCAGTCGTTCACGAATGATGCGAACGATCTCTTCCGCTTCTTTGATTACGTCCGGGCTGAAGAACGATCTTTCACCGGTTTCAGGCCAATTCAGCGGAGTTCCGCATTTGCGGCCGTATAGAACTTCAAAAGGAGCCTTGCCCAAGCTAGATTGATAACTGTTGTTATAAGTGAACTCGGCAAATGGAAGAAACTTCTCCCAATCCTTACCGAACGATATAACACAAGATCGGAGCATGTCCTCAAGAATCTGATTAACTCTCTCTGTTTGACCACCGGCTTGTGGATGGAAAGCAGTGCTGAAAGATAGACGGGTTCCCATAGCTTGCTGGAAACTTGCCCAGAATTCGGAGGTGAACAGACTTCCACGATCAGAGATGATCTTCTTTGGAACACCGTGAAGGCTGACTATTCTGGATACATACAGATCCGCCAGCTGGATAGCGGTGATATCTTCTCGGATAGGAAGGAAGTGAGCAACTTTGGATAGGCGGTCAACCACCACCCAGATAGCATTATGGCCTTTCTTTGTCTTGGGAAGACCGGTGACGAAATCCATACCCACTTCATCCCACTTCCATTCAGGAATAGGCAGGGGTTGAAGAACACCGGCTGGTCTTTGATGTTCTGCCTTCACACGACAACAGACGTCGCATTTAGCAACATACTGAGCGATTTCTCGCTTCATCCGGGTCCACCAGAATTTCGGACGAAGATCCTGATACATTTTGGTGCTACCAGGATGAATAGAAAGAGGTGTGTCATGAGCCTCTTGGAGTATTAGATTTCTCAGATTTCGGTTCTTGGGTACAACCAGACGGTTTTTGAAGTAGACAATGCCTTGATCATCGACAGAGAAACACTTAGCAGCACCGCTAGCGATGTTCTTCTTAATCTTAGCAATGCCTAAGTTGTTCTTCTGAGCATCTTTTATTTGATCTTCGAGAGAAGGTTTTATTTCCAGATTGGCCAGATATCCAGAAGGAACAACTTCAAGATTCAGCTTGGAGAACTCCTCATGAAGAGAAGGTTGGGCTTGCTGTATCATCAAGTTGTTACAATAAGACTTCCGACTTAGCGCGTCAGCGACGACATTCGCTTTGCCGGGTTGATAGTTGAGACCCAAGTCGAAGTCCTTGATTACCTCCAACCATCTTCTCTGTCTGAGATTCAGATCCGGTTGGGTGAACAGATATTTCAGACTCTGATGATCTGAGTATAACTCACATCGGTTGCCAAGAAGATAATGACGCCATTGCTTAAGAGCATGGCCCACGGCTGCTAGCTCAAGATCATGGGTTGGATAATTGTGCTCATGTGGTTTCAGTTGACGAGAACCATAGGCCACCACATGACCTTCTTGCATTAACACACAACCGAGTCCTTGTTGAGAGGCATCACAGAAGATGACAAAATCCTTGCTCGTATCAGGAAGAACAAGCACAGGAGCGGTAGTCAGTTTGGTTTTCAGAGTTTGGAAACTTTCCTCTGCTTTTTCTGACCACTCGAACTTTTTGCCTTTCTTAAGAAGTTCAGTCATAGGTTTGGCAATTTTGGAGAAGTTCTCGATGAAACGACGGTAATAACCTGCCAGTCCGAGAAAACTCCGAACATCCTTGACTGACTTAGGTGTTTCCCAGTCCAGAATGGTTTGGATCTTGTCGGGAATAACGGCAACACCTTCAGCAGACACCACGTGTCCGAGATAGACGAGTTCTTTCAACCAGAACTCACACTTGGAGAATTTGGCGTACAGCTTGTGCTCACGGAGTTTGGATAACACCAAACGCAGGTGTTCAGAATGATCATCTTCGGTTTTGGAATAGACCAGGATGTCGTCGATGTAGACCACAACGAACTTATCAAGATACTCCATGAATACCGAGTTCATAAGCCTCATGAAGGTAGCTGGAGCATTAGTAAGACCAAAAGACATGACGGTGTACTCGTAAAGACCATAACGGGTAGTAAACGCCGTTTTGGGAATGTCCCCCTTCCTGATCTTTATTTGATGGTATCCTGATCGCAGGTCCATCTTGGAAAACACAGTTGCACCAGCTAACTGATCAAAGAGGTCATTGATTCTTGGAAGAGGGTACTTGTTTTTGATGGTCACTGCATTCAGCGGCCGATAATCAACAACCAGACGTGGAACGTTGGTATCCCGCTTCTTGACAAAGATAGTGGGACAACCCCAAGAAGATGTGCTAGGTTGGATGAAACCCTTTTCTTCTAACTCCTCAATTTGGCGTTTCAATTCAACCAACTCCTCTGGGGCCATACGATAAGGTCTTTTAGACATAGGAGCGGTACCAGGGACTAACTCAATGACAAATTCCACACTTCGATCAGGTGGCATGCCAGGTAACTCTTCAACAAACACATCAGGGAAATCACTGACTACAGGTAACTCATGAATTTCAGGAGGGTAATCACCTTGCATGAAGTATAGCTGCAGTTCAGGAGAAAGTCGTGTGCGTGCTGAAGGAGGACTGGTGAACTCAGACCAATAGTCGATGATGGCACCGGAAGGATGTTTCAAGGTGAGGCATTTTGTTGCACAATCCAAAACAGCTCCATACTTAGCAAGCCAATCCCTGCCCAGTATGACATCAAGGTCAGTGGATTTTAGGGCAATGAAGGTTGCAGGGAATTGTAAGGATCCCACCTCAACCATGAGCTCTGGCGTAACCATGGTGGTTTGCCAGTTGCAACCAGGGGAGTTTACCATCAATGGTTTTGACAACTTTTCAAAATGTATCCCATGCATTTTAGCAAACCCTTCTGACATGAATGTATGGGATGCTCCAGAATCAAATAAGGCTAAAGCCGAAATTGAATTGACACGAATCGTACCCAGTAAGACGCTTGGATCATCCTGAGCATCCTTGGCAGTCACATAGTTCAGACGACCACGTCCAGCACCAGCAGGCTTTGCCATTTTCTTAGGAGGAGGAGTTGCACGTCCAGCATGATTCTGAGGGCACTCCCTCGAAAAGTGACCAGGCTGGCCACAGCGGTAGCACAAATTGCTGGGAGGAGCGGCAACTGGAGGACGAGAACCTTGTCCACCACCATAGGTTGATGTAGCAGGTGGGGCAGGTGGACGAGGAACATATCCAGATGGCCTTGGCTGAAACGGAGCCCTAGGGATAGCGTTGTATGGAATGAACACACGGCGCTTCCTCTTCTGACCAGAGGGTGATGCACGGGAATCTCCAGCACTCTTCTTCATAGCAGCATCCATTTCCTTTTTGCCACGTTCAAGAGTGATGGCCTGGTTGTAAAGTTCCTGGAAGCTCCGGAACTTGAAGGGCATAAGCTCATAACGAACAGTTGGCTTCAGGCCCTTACGGAACAGATCCTGCTTGTCCTCGTCATTAGTGACATCACGAGGAGCATAGCGAGCCAGACGAGTGAACACACGACCATAGGCCTCAATACCCATACTTCCCTGAGTAAGATCAAGGAACTCCTTTCTTTTACCGTCCATAACTTCCTTCGGGATATAAGCCTCACGGAAAGCAGTGCGGAACTCTGCCCAGGTGACCTCATGATCAGGCGCCTGCAACGCCAGAAAGACTTCCCACCAAGCACCAGCAGCACCTTCAAGCTTGTAGGTGGCGAAGTTCACACGGTCACGTTCATGGACACGGAGAGCAATGAACTTGCGCTCCATTGTGCGAAGCCAGTCATCGGCATCGAGAGGCTCAGTGGAGTCAGCAAAGTATGGTGTCTGAGCCTTGAGGAAGTCCACGAGTGTAACGCCGGCAGCACGGCATTCAGTGTTCTGGGCCACACGCTCCAGAAGTTGTCCGTTCCTCAGAGGGTTGGTTTCGATGCTCTGCAGCACCTGCGCCATTGTGGGTGGCGGCGGAGGTGTTGGCTCAGGGGGAGGGTTGTTACGGCCACGAGTACCACTCGACATCCTGAGTAAAAGGAAGAAGATTCATGAATAACACATCCATGAAAAAAAAGGATACAATGGATCGACATGTAATAGTTTCAACGGAAATCAAGATACATGCCGAAATGTAGTAGAACAGAATGAATGAACATGAAGTGTATCATTTCATCAACATGGAGACAACATCTTACAACATTTATTGAAACCAGTCGAAGTACAAACCATACATAGTGCCGGTACAAGCTCACAAGCTTAAGTACATACAACACTGAAAGAAAGTACGATAGATACACATCACCGAAGTTCTGCTCCTATACATTATTTTTCTACAACTTTGGGTTTCGAGTACATGAAAGCAAACATTACTCTAGCTGGAACCGACAACGGTCTCAGTATCCTCCGAAGTCGAAAGGAAGTGGAACCGGAGCACCATAGTAGCGACGAACAGACTCGTCCTGCGGTCCGTGGGGAGACTGTGGTACACCACGCACCAACCTAGGCCTCCTGAGGCGTCCACGAGGGGGAACATCACCTCCAACCTCTGGAGACGCAACCGAGGAAGGCACAAGTACATCTGGAAGCTCTATCTCAGAGGCCTGGACAATACCACTCTCAACGAATGGCCTCACTCTGTCTGTCACACTCCTGAGACTAGCTGCAAGGGTGTTGACTAGTGCACTAAGCTCATGCTCGCGACGATCATAAGCAGCAAGAAGATCAGCGGTGCACCTAAGTGTAAGATCTTCCTCCTGGGAGGAATCAGCAAAGGTGTGGGTGTAACACCCCTCAAGAGTAGCATCAGAACCAGGGCAATAACGGAAATAGCTATGCTCGTGGTCTGGATAGTGGTAACGAAGCTCATTAAGACAGTGCCGTGCAGCATCCTGCACAGCCATCTCAACGGTGAAACCAATACCCTCAGCATAATGCTCAGCAGGAATTATGGTACCATCTAGCTATGGGAGACGGACACCACATAAATACTGGGTCTGGTTGAAGTCACGGTACTCCTCATACACAGTGTACACAGGGTACCAAGGGGCTCCTATGTTTGCACGGGCTGAGGCTAAGAGATGGAGAAAACCTGGAACTCCAAGGCAAAGAGTGTGTCGAACAACCTGACCAGAAGGCATCTGAAACAAAGACATTTTCAAGATGTCAAAAGACATGAAGAAATGATTTGAATTTGGAACTATAACAACCTGATACATAGTACACGGAAGGAAAACACCCAACGGTTTTACTCCTAACTTTTGAGACAACACCAAAGAAACAGCACACAAAAACAAATGAGATACGGTGACTCAGAGTTAGAGCGATACCAGGTAAGGAGTAAAAAGAATCCTAAGAGGGTTTTCACAACTCATTTTATCTTTTCAAAGTAGTTTTCACAAGATCTAGACTCAACATCGACCAACGGCAAGGGTTTCCTACAGGCAGTCCTGCTCTGATACCAAGACCTGTCGGACCCCGGACCCAGAGATATACAAACTGTCATGTGCTCCTAGCAGTGGACCCACAAGGGCTTCAGGGTTACCAGCCCCGACCGCAACAAACAACGGCAGGCAGACCGGATTCATCGGCACGTAGTCCGGATCCCCGGTCTACTACTCCTTGTGTCCATGCTAGTCATAACCAGATATGTATACCCAAGCGTCCACGAGTCGGATGAAACTGAAGGAACGGGACCAAAGTTATACAGAGTTTCTATGTGTCCAGAAAGTGCAACAACAATCGAGGGTTACTGGGGTTACCTCGCCCCAGGCCGGATATCTCCGGCAGGCGGGCTCGGACATGGATCATCGGCTCCACAACCCCTCGACTGCGACAACTATGCAGGCATAGCCAAAACTATATAACAACGGGCTCGAGACCAACAATCGATCAAAGCAGTACTCTAGACATGAAAGTTGTATTAAACAAGGCATACTAGAGTAGCTTACACGCAGAGGTTACAGGACCAACATAGGTCAAGCAACCCAACATTACAACAAGCAGCGAAAGCAAAGATGTTGCTATACAACAAGAGCAAAAGGACTAAGAGTCCGAAACATAAGCAACATAGCCAAACCCATACTACAGATACCAGGCTGCTACCTGGGAACCCCTAACTACTCATCGACGTCGAGGTAGAACCCTTCTTCAGCTGCATCGCCGAAGTCTGAAACAAAACAACAACGAGGCAAGGTTGAGTACAAAAGGTACTCAGCAAGACTTGGCTTTTAAGGTTCTTTGCATAAAGCCAACTTTGTTTTCCGAAGTTGAGGAAGAAAAGCACGTGTAATAGAGCATTTCTAAAACAGAGGAGGAATCTACTCAATTACTGAGATCATCATGTTCTTTAGTCCACCAAGTACTTTCTCATTCCCCGACTACCTTATGCTACAAGAATCACCCCTCTCGACGTAGTCGAGGAGGCATCCTTCATTCATTGCCAGCAAGTTTTAGTCATTCAGTTAGAGTTGTCTATGATCACAGAATCCGTTGCCAAGTCGTCCATAACCGTGGACACGGCTTTCCGAAAGATTTATCCCTGCAGGGGGTACACTTTACCCACACGTGTCAACCGACTCTTAACGCCACGCGGTAACGCTCCTCTCTAAGAGCGCGGCTGTGACGCCCCGAGATCGGGCACTATGCAGATTTCAGCATTTCCGCCAAATCCGCATAATAACCGATTCCAGGTTGCCATTTATGATAACATTACAATAGTTCACGAATATTCCACAATTACAACAGAAACAGATAGATACAAGATGACTCAAACGAGCCAGGGATACAACTGATACCATACAAAGATCCAAACAACAGCGGAAGAAACAACATATCGTCCGTCTACGGACAAGATACAAATTGGACTAAGAGTCCTGAAGATAACCGAGAGCGTCCAATCCCTGCCCAGGCCAAGCCGGAGGGATTCCCAAGCTAACGTCGTCAGACTTCAAACCTGTTGACTGCAATATTGAATATGCAGCCACGAAAAAGATTCGTGGGTCAGTACGGTTAAGTACTGGCAAGTGGATAAACCATACTCACAAGATACCGTCGTAGCCAGTCATCACAAGATACAAATACTTTGGGATAAACGGAAAGGAAGGGGTTATTGCAAATAAGCGACAGCGGGCTGCACTAACCATCTACAGAGAGATACTACAACTTCCGGCTAACAGAAAGAAGATAAGATCGAGTATTGTAACCAACTGAAAGATAACTTCAAACAAACCCATCCTGGATCTCGCCCCTTTATCCAAAGAAGCAATCCGAGGATAACTCACGCAGTTGAATTAATGATGGTTCAGATTATTGTGTCAATAAGCCTATTACTAGTCAAGTTGTTAATCATTGGGTGTGAGATTTTGAATCATTAGTGTTGAGTTTTTCTGAGTACTTGTTAGCCAGTACTTTCACCAAGTAATCCATAACCGCGGAAAACACGGCTTCTCGAGAAGATTATCCCTGCAGGGTTGCACCAATTTAGCCGTACACGCAAGAATAACCCGCCAGATGGGAGATCACCCCACCAAGCGAGGTACTCTACACAACTCAACTCTTCTTCGCATCAAGCCCAAAGCACCTTGGCGCACGGCTAATCGAGCCCAGAAGAAAATGGACCCTCATAGCACTCTAAGAACGTGTCCTCCTATATGCCGACTACGAAAGTTCCACCCGGGATCCAAGGGCTCGCAAGATCATGCATGCAGCAAATGGAAAACCCGAACTAAATGAGGCGATTTGGACGAGATGCGAATCGAGTCAAATTGAGGGGGGCGCCCATACTCGCTTCCCACATGCGGGTAGTGCGCTCATCATGGATCAGTAGACAAGACCCTTTTCCTATTAGGGTCGACACTAGCAGGCCTCAAAACCACAAAGGGCCTCCTGCCGGTGCCTTATCATCAAATTATTATTACCATTGGCATTAACAGGATTGATTGATTAACATCGAGCCCCCAGAACGTAATAGAAATAGTAACAGAAAGTAACGGGTAACAGACTCGAGCAAAACAACCCTAAGCATGCTAGTAAGACACGGGCTCAAACAACGGGGTTATAGGAGGGGAGGTGAGGCAATATCAGTGTTAAGGGATTCATGTGATGGGTTCGTAACAGAAACATCTACTACTAGCAGAAATAGACAACGGAAAGAATCGGTAACAAGTGATGAAAGGCAGCCATTTGGCAGCAAGTGAGTATACTTGCCTGAGATCCCGCAAGGTAGCAGAACTTGTCGTTGCTCACATCATCTCAGCGTCCTATCCGCAAAGAAGCAACGAACTAAAAGAAACACCGGATGCAACAATTACTACTACGGCAAAGATCCAGCATGATCCTATTTTATATGCATGACATGGCAAGATGCAACAGGGGAAACAACTTAAGCAATTTAATCAGAACCGGAGTCCGGAGAAATAGGAATTGGTTCAAGTTGTTTAGCTAACCATCAATATTAAATGTTGTTTAGCAGGTTTACACAAGGTAGAGGTGATCTATCCAATATTAAATGGAATAGGGTATGATTTGAATTTAATACCCCAACACATTCCATATTTATTTATTAGGTGAACATACATAACACTACTACAAATGCAAGAGGCAAGGTGCAAACATGAACATGGATGGCATGAACAGATTAAGTGCATTTTTCTGGTATGAAAACATATTTTATTTGTTGGATTTGGAATTAAAATGAGCAAGTTATCAATTTAGCAATTTTAATGCATTAATTAAGAAATAGTTGTTTTCAGCAATTTAAATTATTCAAAACAGAAAACAAAGTTTATATTTGCAAAGTTTAGAGAATTTTGATTGGAAAACATATTTTACTTTTCAAATTTGGAGTTAAGATGAATTAGTTATGATTTATGCAATTAAATCAATTTAAATTGAGCCGGAAGCCCAACATTTAATTTAGGAGGTTCGAGTTATTTATCTACCCACAAAATGCAATGCAACACATGAATGATATGACATTTTAATTATAGTTGATATGTTATAGAAAATAGGGCATAGGTATAGGGGTTTGGGTTTGGGTTCGCACGTGTGGAGAGGATCTTTGTGTTCGACGCCGGAAAGAGGAGATCTTCGGGGCAACGCCGGTGCCTTCGGGACGTGGAGGAAGTAGACGAAGAATAGGAGGTAGACGAAGTCGTCGATGTCGTGGAAGTAGTCGACGTAGTCATAGTAGAGGAAGTAGTCGACGTCGAGGAAGTAGTCGTTCTCGTTCCGTAGCCGAGGTAGTCGATCACGTCGTAGAGGAAGTAGTCGTTCTCGAATCACGCGGTCATCGTCGTCGAAGTAGTCGTAGTAGTCGTGGGCGAGCCGCTACCGCATCGTCTTCGGGGTCGGAGGTTAACTTGGCGGTTCCACGTATCCGTCACCTTCGACATCGTCGGGGTTGATGGGGTTCACGGCGTCGGTGTACTTGTTGAGGAGGTTCTTGGCATCTCCAATCATCGGAGTCGTGGACGCGCACGAAGGCGGCCACCACAAACAAACGTCGGTGCCACGGAAGATGACATCAAACACGGCGCCGTGGTGTCCATTCGACGATGGTAATTACCACAGAAAGCACCCGACACGGAGCATCATCCCCAACAAACGGAGCAGGAGCAAATTACAAGTTCTCACGAGGAGTCCAACCTCTTGGGGTACTTCCATCGAACACCTTGAACAGTTGCATCCGAAGCAGGACATGGAGGCGATGGTGTATACGCAGTCGAGGAAGTAGTCGAGAAGTAGTGCATCGCCAAAGTTGCGGTAATGGCGACACCACCACTCCGTCGGTGTTGGCTTGCTCGGGAGTACCGCATCGGAGACGGAGAAGACACAGCAGCAACATCAGCGACATCCGCAACACCACACCTATACACCACCGTAACAACACTGTCGTGAGGCAGCAGCTCAAGGACGCCGGGTTGCCGCTCACTGCCGTTCCGCTGGCGGCGTCGTAGCTCGCCGGCAAGACCAAGGAGAGGGAGGCAGAGGTGAGAGGGAAGACAGGGCGAACGGCGGCGGGGACGGGCGCCGGGAAGGGCTCGGGTGGCCAGGCAGTCGCCGGCGGGTGGAGCCGGCTGGAGGTGCGTCCTCGTGGGAGCAGAAGGGGCAGGCGGCGGTGGCGCTATGGACTGGAGGGAGGACAGCAGGGGGGCGGCGGACCGAGGCGGAAGGAGGGCGCCGGTGCGGTAGGCGGTGAGGTGGAGGAGGAGCTCCGGCGGTTGGGGCGGAGAGGACGCCGACGACGGGGGCGCGGCGGCCGCGGGAGGAAGGGAGGCGAGGGGGAGTCGCGGCCAGGGGAAGGAGGGGAGCTGCGGGCGAGGGAGAGAGGCGGCGGGGACGGCGAGCTCGGGAGGGCGCCGTGGGGGTGCTGTCGGGGGGGGGGCAAGGGCGAGCGAGAGGCAGGGAGGAAGGAGGTCGAGCGAGAGAGAGGAGCGAGCGGGTGGGGCTTCGAGCGGGGTCGGGGAGAGGAGGCAGCGATTGAGGGAGGGGTTCCTCCCGTGCGTGCGTTCGGTTCCTGGGAGGTGGGGGACCTGTTTGCAATTAGTGGAAACGGCGGGGGCAAAAGGAGGAGGGGGGAGAGAGATTTAGGGTTTGGGTGGGATTTTTGGCCGGCTGGGCCTAGTGGGCTGGTTCGGTGGGGAAAGGCTGGCTGGCCTTCCTCTCTCTCCTTTTTTTTTTTGTTCTTCTTTTTTTTCAGAAATTGTTCAGGCTCCAATAAAAATTAGATTTATGCACCAAATAAATTCCAACAAATTTTAGAAAACATGAGTTGATTAATTTATATTAGTTTGTAAGTTTGAAATGCGAAGATGATGCGGTATGCCATGCTATGCAAGAAATAAGAAAAACAAGCGACAAAATTATTAGGGGGAAAACCCCCGGGCATTACAGTCGACACCACTAACAAGGGATTGCGCCCTCGCAATCCACCTGCTAACCCGGGAGGGGAAAGAAGTCCGACTATCGATTCTTCGTGCTTCCAGTTGATCTCCTCGACACCACTAACAAGAGATTCTTGCTCGGGCTGATGACGATGTTCTTCCACCAGGAATCTTCCGATGATCGAACCTATTAGGTTAACGGCTCAGAAAACGTCCACCCACGTAGGATCCTAACACTTTGAAAGATAGACAAGAGGGGGAGACTCCAAAACAAATAATATGGGAGGAGAAATAGAATGAAGATGAGGAGAAAACAAGAAACCTATTGAGATGTTTTCCAAAATAGTTTAGCAGAAATAGTTTTTGACACTCTAGAAACAACGACCGTTAGCGAGGTTATCCTGCAGGCTTTGCGGACCCGTTGCTTCGATAACCATTCGTATCGAAACAATATCGGGAATCGGAACCATGCTCTGATACCATTTGTGACGCCCCGAGATCGGGCACTATGCAGATTTCAGCATTTCCGCCAAATCCGCATAATAACCGATTCCAGGTTGCCATTTATGATAACATTACAATAGTTCACGAATATTCCACAATTACAACAGAAACAGATAGATACAAGATGACTCAAACGAGCCAGGGATACAACTGATACCATACAAAGATCCAAACAACAGCGGAAGAAACAACATATCGTCCGTCTACGGACAAGATACAAATTGGACTAAGAGTCCTGAAGATAACCGAGAGCGTCCAATCCCTGCCCAGGCCAAGCCGGAGGGATTCCCAAGCTAACGTCGTCAGACTTCAAACCTGTTGACTGCAATATTGAATATGCAGCCACGAAAAAGATTTGTGGGTCAGTACGGTTAAGTACTGGCAAGTGGATAAACCATACTCACAAGATACCGGCGTAGCCAGTCATCACAAGATACAAATACTTTGGGATCAACGGAAAGGAAGGGGTTATTGCAAATAAGCGACAGCGGGCTGCACTAACCATCTACAGAGAGATACTACAACTTCCGGCTAACAGAAAGAAGATAAGATCGAGTATTGTAACCAACTGAAAGATAACTTCAAACAAACCCATCCTGGATCTCGCCCCTTTATCCAAATAAGCAATCCGAGGATAACTCACGCAGTTGAATTAATGATGGTTCAGATTATTGTGTCAATAAGCCTATTACTAGTCAAGTTGTTAATCATTGGGTGTGAGATTGTGAATCATTAGGGTTGAGTTGTTCTGAGTACTTGTTAGCCAGTACTTTCACCAAGTAATCCATAACCGCGGAAAACACGGCTTCTCGAGAAGATTATCCCTGCAGGGTTGCACCAATTTAGCCGTACACGCAAGAATAACCCGCCAGATGGGAGATCACCCCACCAAGCGAGGTACTCTACACAACTCAACTCTTCTTCGCATCAAGCCCAAAGCACCTTGGCGCACGGCTAATCGAGCCCAGAAGAAAATGGACCCTCATAGCACTCTAAGAACGTGTCCTCCTATATGCCGACTACGAAAGTTCCACCCGGGATCCAAGGGCTCGCAAGATCATGCATGCAGCAAATGGAAAACCCGAACTAAATGAGGCGATTTGAACGAGATGCGAATCGAGTCAAATTGAGGGGGGCGCCCATACTCGCTTCCCACATGCGGGTAGTGCGCTCATCATGGATCAGTAGACAAGACCCTTTTCCTATTAGGGTCGACACTAGCAGGCCTCAAAACCACAAAGGGCCTCCTGCCGGTGCCTTATCATCAAATTATTATTACCATTGGCATTAACAGGATTGATTGATTAACATCGAGCCCCCAGAACGTAATAGAAATAGTAACAGAAAGTAACGGGTAACTGACTCGAGCAAAACAACCCTAAGCATGCTAGTAAGACACGGGCTCAAACAACGGGGTTATAGGAGGGGAGGTGAGGCAATATCAGTGTTAAGGGATTCATGTGATGGGTTCGTAACAGAAACATCTACTACTAGCAGAAATAGACAACGGAAAGAATCGGTAACAAGTGATGAAAGGCAGCCATTTGGCAGCAAGTGAGTATACTTGCCTGAGATCCCGCAAGGTAGCAGAACTTGTCGTTGCTCACATCATCTCAGCGTCCTATCCGCGAAGAAGCAACGAACTAAAAGAAACACCGGATGCAACAATTACTACTACGGAAAAGATCCAGCATGATCCTATTTTATATGCATGACATGGCAAGATGCAAGAGGGGAAACAAATTAAGCAATTTAATCGGAACCGGAGTCCGGAGAAATAGGAATTGGTTCAAGTTGTTTAGCTAACCATCAATATTAAATGTTGTTTAGCAGGTTTACACAAGGTAGAGGTGATCTATCCAATATTAAATGGAATAGGGTATGATTTGAATTTAATACCCCAACACATTCCATATTTATTTATTAGGTGAACATACATAACACTACTACAAATGCAACAGGCAAGGTGCAAACATGAACATGGATGGCATGAACAGATTAAGTGTATTTTTCTGGTATGAAAACATATTTTTGTTGGATTTGGAATTAAAATGAGCAAGCTATCAATTTAGCAATTTTAATGCATTAATTAAGAAATAGTTGTTTTCAGCAATTTAAATTATTCAAAACAGAAAACAAAGTTTATATTTGCAAAGTTTAGAGAATTTTGATTGGAAAACATATTTTACTTTTCAAATTTGGAGTTAAGATGAATTAGTTATGATTTATGCAATTAAATCAATTTAAATTGAGCCGGAAGCCCAACATTTAATTTAGGAGGTTCGAGTTATTTATCTACCCACAAAATGCAATGCAACACATGAATGAGATGACATTTTAATTATAGTTGATATGTTATAGAAAATAGGGCATAGGTATAGGGGTTTGGGTTTGGGTTCGCACGTGTGGAAAGGATCTTTGTGTTCGACGCCGGAAAGAGGAGATCTTCGGGGCAACGCCGGTGCCTTCGGGACGTGGAGGAAGTAGACGAAGAATAGGAGGTAGACGAAGTCGTCGATGTCGTGGAAGTAGTCGACGTAGTCATAGTAGAGGAAGTAGTCGACGTCGAGCAAGTAGTCGTTCTCGTTCCGTAGCCGAGGTAGTCGATCACGTCGTAGAGGAAGTAGTCGTTCTCGAATCACGCGGTCATCGTCGTCGAAGTAGTCGTAGTAGTCGTGGGCGAGCCGCTACCGCATCGTCTTCGGGGTCGGAGGTTAACTTGGCGGTTCCACGTATCCGTCACCTTCGACATCGTCGGGGTTGATGGGGTTCACGGCGTCGGTGTACTTGTTGAGGAGGTTCTTGGCATCTCCAATCATCGGAGTCGTGGACGCGCACGAAGGCGGCCACCACAAACGAACGTCGGTGCCACGGAAGATGACATCAAACACGGCGCCGTGGTGTCCATTCGACGATGGTCATTACCACAGAAAGCACCCGACACGGAGCATCATCCCCAACAAACGGAGCAGGAGCAAATTACAAGTTCTCACGAGGAGTCCAACCTCTTGGGGTACTTCCATCAAACACCTTGAACAGTTGCATCCGAAGCAGGACATGGAGGCGATGGTGTATACGCAGTCGAGGAAGTAGTCGAGAAGTAGTGCATCGCCAAAGTTGCGGTAATGGCGACACCACCACTCCGTCGGTGTTGGCTTGCTCGGGAGTACCGCATCGGAGACGGAGAAGACACAGCAGCAACATCAGCGACATCCGCAACACCACACCTATACACCACCGTAACAACACTGTCGTGAGGCAGCAGCTCAAGGACGCCGGGTTGCCGCTCACTGCCGTTCCGCTGGCGGCGTCGTAGCTCGCCGGCAAGAACAAGGAGAGGGAGGCAGAGGTGAGAGGGAAGACGGGGCGAACGGCGGCGGGGACGGGCGCCGGGAAGGGCTCGGGTGGCTAGGCAGTCGCCAGCGGGTGGAGCCGGCTGGAGGTGCGTCCTCGTGGGAGCAGAAGGGGCAGGCGGCGGTGGCGCTATGGACTGGAGGGAGGACAGCAGGGGGGCGGCGGACCGAGGCGGAAGGAGGGCGCCGGTGCGGTAGGCGGTGAGGTGGAGGAGGAGCTCCGGCGGTTGGGGCGGAGAGGACGCCGACGACGGGGGCGCGGCGGCCGCGGGAGGAAGGGAGGCGAGGGGGAGTCGCGGCCAGGGGAAGGAGGGGAGCTGCGGGCGAGGGAGAGAGGCGGCGGGGACGGCGAGCTCGGGAGGGTGCCGTGGGGGTGCTGTCGGGGGGGGGGGCAAGGGCGAGCGAGAGGCAGGGAGGAAGGAGGTCGAGCGAGAGAGAGGAGCGAGCGGGTGGGGCTTCGAGCGGGATCGGGGAGAGGAGGCAGCGAGCGAGGGAGGGGTTCCTCCCGTGCGTGCGTTCGGTTCCTGGGAGGTGGGGGACCTGTTTGCAATTAGTGGAAACGGCGGGGGCAAAAGGAGGAGGGGGGAGAGAGGTTTAGGGTTTGGGTGGGATTTTTGGCCGGCTGGGCCTAGTGGGCTGGTTCGGTGGGGAAAGGATGGCTGGCCTTCCTCTCTCTCCTTTTTTTTTGTTCTTCTTTTTTTTCAGAAATTGTTCAGGCTCCAATAAAAATTAGATTTATGCACCAAATAAATTCCAACAAATTTTAGAAAACATGAGTTGATTAATTTATATTAGTTTGTAAGTTTGAAATGCGAAGATGATGCGGTATGCCATGCTATGCAAGAAATAAGAAAAACAAGCGACAAAATTATTAGGGGGAAAACCCCCGGGCGTTACAGTCGACACCACTAACAAGGGATTGCGCCCTCGCAATCCACCTGCTAACCCGGGAGGGGAAAGAAGTTCGACTATCGATTCTTCGTGCTTCCAGTTGATCTCCTCGACACCACTAACAAGAGATTCTTGCTCGGGCTGATGACGATGTTCTTCCACCAGGAATCTTCCGATGATCGAACCTATTAGGTTAACGGCTCAGAAAACGTCCACCCACGTAGGATCCTAACACTTTGAAAGATAGACAAGAGGGGGAGACTCCAAAACAAATAAGATGGGAGGAGAAATAGAATGAAGATGAGGAGAAAACAAGAATCCTATTGAGATGTTTTCCAAAATAGTTTAGCAGAAATAGTTTTTGACACTCTAGAAACAACGACCGTTAGCGAGGTTATCCTACAGGCTTTGTGGACCCGTTGCTTCGATAACCATTCGTATCGAAACAATATCGGGAATCGGAACCATGCTCTGATACCATTTGTGACGCCCCGAGATCGGGCACTATGCAGATTTCAGCATTTCCGCCAAATCCGCATAATAACCGATTCCAGGTTGCCATTTATGATAACATTACAATAGTTCACGAATATTCCACAATTACAACAGAAACAGATAGATACAAGATGACTCAAACGAGCCAGGGATACAACTGATACCATACAAAGATCCAAACAACAGCGGAAGAAACAACATATCGTCCGTCTACGGACAAGATACAAATTGGACTAAGAGTCCTGAAGATAACCGAGAGCGTCCAATCCCTGCCCAGGCCAAGCCGGAGGGATTCCCAAGCTAACGTCGTCAGACTTCAAACCTGTTTACTACAATATTGAATATGCAGCCACGAAAAAGATTCGTGGGTCAGTACGGTTAAGTACTGGAAAGTGGATAAACCATACTCACAAGATACCGGCGTAGCCAGTCATCACAAGATACAAATACTTTGGGATCAACGGAAAGGAAGGGGTTATTGCAAATAAGCGACAGCGGGCTGCACTAACCATCTACAGAGAGATACTACAACTTCCGGCTAACAGAAAGAAGATAAGATCGAGTATTGTAACCAATTGAAAGATAACTTCAAACAAACCCATCCTGGATCTCGCCCCTTTATCCAAAGAACCAATCCGAGGATAACTCACGCAGTTGAATTAATGATGGTTCAGATTATTGTGTCAATAAGCCTATTACTAGTCAAGTTGTTAATCATTGGGTGTGAGATTGTGAATCATTAGGGTTGAGTTGTTCTGAGTACTTGTTAGCCAGTACTTTCACCAAGTAATCCATAACCGCGGAAAACACGGCTTCTCGAGAAGATTATCCCTGCAGGGTTGCACCAATTTAGCCGTACACGCAAGAATAACCCGCCAGATGGGAGATCACCCCACCAAGCGAGGTACTCTACACAACTCAACTCTTCTTCGCATCAAGCCCAAAGCACCTTGGCGCACGGCTAATCGAGCCCAGAAGAAAATGGACCCTCATAGCACTCTAAGAACGTGTCCTCCTATATGCCGACTACGAAAGTTCCACCCGGGATCCAAGGGCTCGCAAGATCATGCATGCAGCAAATGGAAAACCCGAACTAAATGAGGCGATTTGGACGAGATGCGAATCGAGTCAAATTGAGGGGGGCGCCCATACTCGCTTCCCACATGCGGGTAGTGCGCTCATCATGGATCAGTAGACAAGACCCTTTTCCTATTAGGGTCGACACTAGCAGGCCTCAAAACCACAAAGGGCCTCCTGCCGGTGCCTTATCATCAAATTATTATTACCATTGGCATTAACAGGATTGATTGATTAACATCGAGCCCCCATAACGTAATAGGAATAGTAACAGAAAGTAACGGGTAACAGACTCGAGCAAAACAACCCTAAGCATGCTAGTAAGACACGGGCTCAAACAACGGGGTTATAGGAGGGGAGGTGAGGCAATATCAGTGTTAAGGGATTCATGTGATGGGTTCGTAACAGAAACATCTACTACTAGCAGAAATAGACAACGGAAAGAATCGGTAACAAGTGATGAAAGGCAGCCATTTGGCAGCAAGTGAGTATACTTGCCTGAGATCCCGCAAGGTAGCAGAACTTGTCGTTGCTCACATCATCTCAGCGTCCTATCCGCGAAGAAGCAACGAACTAAAAGAAACACCGGATGCAACAATTACTACTACGGCAAAGATCCAGCATGATCCTATTTTATATGCATGACATGGCAAGATGCAACAGGGGAAACAACTTAAGCAATTTAATCGGAACCGGAGTCCGGAGAAATAGGAATTGGTTCAAGTTGTTTAGCTAACCATCAATATTAAATGTTGTTTAGCAGGTTTACACAAGGTAGAGGTGATCTATCCAATATTAAATGGAATAGGGTATGATTTGAATTTAATACCCCAACACATTCCATATTTATTTATTAGGTGAACATACATAACACTACTACAAATGCAACAGGCAAGGTGCAAACATGAACATGGATGGCATGAACAGATTAAGTGCATTTTTCTGGTATGAAAACATATTTTATTTGTTGGATTTGGAATTAAAATGAGCAAGTTATCAATTTAGCAATTTTAATGCATTAATTAAGAAATAGTTGTTTTCAGCAATTTAAATTATTCAAAACAGAAAACAAAGTTTATATTTGCAAAGTTTAGAGAATTTTGATTGGAAAACATATTTTACTTTTCAAATTTGGAGTTAAGATGAATTAGTTATGATTTATGCAATTAAATCAATTTAAATTGAGCCGGAAGCCCAACATTTAATTTAGGAGGTTCGAGTTATTTATCTACCCACAAAATGCAATGCAACACATGAATGAGATGACATTTTAATTATAGTTGATATGTTATAGAAAATAGGGCATAGGTATAGGGGTTTGGGTTTGGGTTCGCACGTGTGGAAAGGATCTTTGTGTTCGACGCCGGAAAGAGGAGATCTTCGGGGCAACGCCGGTGCCTTCGGGACGTGGAGGAAGTAGACGAAGAATAGGAGGTAGACGAAGTCGTCGATGTCGTGGAAGTAGTCGACGTAGTCATAGTAGAGGAAGTAGTCGACGTCGAGGAAGTAGTCGTTCTCGTTCCGTAGCCGAGGTAGTCGATCACGTCGTAGAGGAAGTAGTCGTTCTCGAATCACGCGGTCATCGTCGTCGAAGTAGTCGTAGTAGTCGTGGGCGAGCCGCTACCGCATCGTCTTCGGGGTCGGAGGTTAACTTGGCGGTTCCACGTATCCGTCACCTTCGACATCGTCGGGGTTGATGGGGTTCACGGCGTCGGTGTACTTGTTGAGGAGGTTCTTGGCATCTCCAATCATCGGAGTCGTGGACGCGCACGAAGGCGGCCACCACAAACGAACGTCGGTGCCAGGGAAGATGACATCAAACACGGCGTCGTGGTGTCCATTCGACGATGGTCATTACCACAGAAAGCACCCGACACGGAGCATCATCCCCAACAAACGGAGCAGGAGCAAATTACAAGTTCTCACGAGGAGTCCAACCTCTTGGGGTACTTCCATCAAACACCTTGAACAGTTGCATCCGAAGCAGGACATGGAGGCGATGGTGTATACGCAGTCGAGGAAGTAGTCGAGAAGTAGTGCATCGCCAAAGTTGCGGTAATGGCGACACCACCACTCCGTCGGTGTTGGCTTGCTCGGGAGTACCGCATCGGAGACGGAGAAGACACAGCAGCAACATCAGCGACATCCGCAACACCACACCTATACACCACCGTAACAGCACCGTCGTGAGGCAGCAGCTCAAGGACGCCGGGTTCCCGCTCACTGCCGTTCCGCTGGCGGCGTCGTAGCTCGCCGGCAAGAACAAGGAGAGGGAGGCAGAGGTGAGAGGGAATACGGGGCGAACGGCAGCGGGGACGGGCGCCGGGAAGGGCTCGGGTGGCCAGGCAGTCGCCGGCGGGTGGAGCCGGCTGGAAGTGTGTCCTCGTGGGAGCAGAAGGGGCAGGCGGCGGCGGCGCTATGGACTGGAGGGAGGACAGCAGGGGGGCAGCGGACCGAGGCGGAAGGAGGGCGCCGGTGCGGTAGGCGGTGAGGTGGAGGAGGAGCTCCGGCGGTTGGGGCGGAGAGGACGCCGACGACGGGGGCGCGGCGGCCGCGGGAGGAAGGGAGGCGAGGGGGAGTCGCGGCCAGGGGAAGGAGGGGAGCTGCGGGCGAGGGAGAGAGGCGGCGGGGACGGCGAGCTCGGGAGGGCGCCGGGGGGGTGCTGCCGGGGGGGCAAGGGCGAGCGAGAGGCAGGGAGGAAGGAGGTCGAGCGAGAGAGAGGAGCGAGCGGGTGGGGCTTCGAGCGGGATCGGGGAGAGGAGGCAGCGAGCGAGGGAGGGGTTCCTCCCGTGCGTGCGTTCGGTTCCTGGGAGGTGGGGGACCTGTTTGCAATTAGTGGAAACGGCGGGGGCAAAAGGAGGAGGGGGGAGAGAGATTTAGGGTTTGGGTGGGATTTTTGGCCGGCTGGGCCTAGTGGGCTGGTTCGGTGGGGAAAGGCTGGCTGGCCTTCCTCTCTCTCCTTTTTTTTTGTTCTTCTTTTTTTTCAGAAATTGTTCAGGCTCCAATAAAAATTAGATTTATGCACCAAATAAATTCCAACAAATTTTAGAAAACATGAGTTGATTAATTTATATTAGTTTGTAAGTTTGAAATGCGAAGATGATGCGGTATGCCATGCTATGCAAGAAATAAGAAAAACAAGCGACAAAATTATTAGGGGGAAAACCCCCGGGCGTTACAGCGGCAGAGTGTGGTCGACCACGGCCTTTACCTTGCTTAGCCCTATCCATGAGTCAACCCAAACAGGGCCACCCCGTCAACAGGGAGTTGGCCACCTCCTGACGGCACCTGATCTGTGAGTCGGGATAAGATCCGTGTACGTCCATCACTGGTCTCGGTCACGCCCTAGTTTTCTCCAAAACGTTTTATGACACACCCGCGAATGGAAACTTCAATCTACGTGACCCATGGAAGTGACTAGACAAGTTAGTTAGCCGAGCGCGGTCTGTTAGGCCCCGCGTGTGGCTGTATGTTCAGCCTTGGCTTCGAAGGCGAGAACTCGCACCTAGGGGCATGAACGAGACAAAAACCACAACCCACAGTGGCCTCAACATCCATGCCATGTTAATCATGTTAATCAACCATATCAAAGCATAAACACCTTTCATACTAAGTTCACGCATTATCGGCATTTCATCAACCGGATGAAGCAGATCATAGGACTAAGCATGTCTAAGCATTGAACACACAAGGCTCTACGTTACTCAAACAACCATAGTCATACTAGGAGGGTAAACAGGTATAAAGGTGACATGTGAGGGAGGGGTCATGCAATGGATAGGTTAACTCTAACAGACTCGAAACCAAGTTGAATCGTATGCATGAGTAAGAGGTTGAAAGACTCAAAACATGGGTAGAGCCATGAGGTTGTGCTTGCCTTGCTCGTCGAGGGTAGAGCTTGGGTTGTCGTAGAAAGCCGGGTCGACCTACGGATCTCGGTCTACCGATAGCGAGCAACACCGGAAAGAAGGCAAACAATCAATGCTTGATGACCGTGCAATGCACAATATGTATGCATGAGCAAAACAATGCAATTGAACTGAAGCTTAAAGGATAGAACAGGAAGCTAGGGTTTTACGCCGTGAACGACGAACACCGGAGGGGGAGAAAACCCTAATCTAGAGATGTGACCAAGCTAATGTGCTCAAATGACCTTGTGAACCTCATAGTTGGATTGCATTTGTTTCACTGATCAAAATGGTACATTACACTTAATTTTCTAATTTTATTGAATAAAAACTTTATTTTCAATATTTAAATGAATTAAACGTAAACTACAAAAGTGACCTCATTTTAAACTTTGCCAAACATATATGAACGTGGTATAGATAAATAGCTCACATTTTTATGAACACATTGCATATTTTTTTCATATTTTTAGGAGTTATAAAATGGAAGTTATTGAATTTCCAAATATCATTTAGTTTCTGTTTTTCTGTTTTTCTGCGGGGCCCACTGTACAGCTTAAAAAGGACAAAGAAACGCCACTTGGCGCGTCCACGTGGGCAGGTGACGTCAGCCTGACGTCACCGTGACCTCACGGGTGGCCGGCAGTGGCCGGAAACGGTCGCCGGCGGCGGAGGAGGGCGTCCCGGGAAGCGCGGGTTGGCTCCTTGGGTGCGCCTCGTCGCGGGGGACCTAACGGGAGTGGCGCCGCTAGCTAGGGGTGGACGGCGGCGAGGTTTGACGGCGAGCGGCGGCGGGGAGGCTCGGGCTCCGGCGGTCTCGATGATTCCGTGCCGGAGAAGATGAACGGAGGGGGTGGGGGAAAGCAGGAGCTCACCGGGAACGAGCAGGAGGGCTCAACAGGACCGGAGGAAGGCGGGGATGGCGGCGCGGTGAAGAACTCCGGCGACCGGCCGCGGAGGAGAAGGCCTCGATTCGGCGCCCCTAGGCCATCCCAGCGGCTGAGCTTGCTCGAGGCGGGGGAGGGGGACGGTGCGGTGCGGAGGGACTCGTCGGAGGGGCTCGGGAGTGGACTAATCGGCGGCGGCAACGAATCGGCGGCGAGCTCGGTTCCGGTGAGGGAGAGAGAAGGACAGAGGGAGAGGGGGACTGCGAGGGGGTCTCTGCGGGCTGCGCACGATGCGGACGTCTCTTGAGGGGTTCTCGGGCCTCCACGTCGACAGGGAGGGGAAGCAGGAGGTGGAAGCGGCAGCGGCTACCCTCCTGTCGCCGGATAGGAGGAAGACGATAAAACGTTTTTCTCTGATAACCCCCTGGAAAACTGGGAGAAAATACAAAGAGGTCCTTTTGGACCTAAAAACAGAACCAAAACAGATTTTGAGGGCCTTTTTGTGAAGAAAAAATTGCACAAAAATACTCGTTGGAAAGCTCTTCAAATTTGCCACCTTTTTAGCACATGGTTGGTTCCATTTGAAAAACTTTGTAGAACAACTTTGTGTGAAGCCAAATTAAGTGACTTTCTGGTAAATCTCTGATTAAATTTTAAAAGAATTTTTTTTGTCCATTTTTCATGCATGCATGCCATGTACACAACACCTCTCTTTATTACACAAAAGTAGGGATGTTACACTAACCCTCTAATGAGAATTATTTAGAGTTTGGTGTGAAGGAAGTTTTCTTGGGTCAAGAGAAGAGAATGATATAATGTGATCAAGAAGAGTGAAAAGCCTAAGCTTGGGGATGACCCCGTGGATCATTCCTGAAAACTCATGATCCCTCTAATGATTTTGGTGATGATGATAACACGGGTATCATCTATCTAACAGTGTTGTTTTAGACTGTGCAGCTATTATCTCAGATGCTTATTGTTATATTCTTGTCGGAAGATCAAAGAGAAGGCCTACACTCTGGATTAACTGCCACCGGATTTTTGAGTGCGCAGACCGGAAATTCCGGTGTCTATGGGGCGGAATATCCGGCCCCAGCACCGGAATATTCCGGCCCTCTTCTGGCATCTCCAAAACGACTAAGTGTTTTCACTGGCCGCGCACAGAAGCCAGGGCGGAAATTTGCCCCGGAAATTTCCGGTGCAAAAATCCGGCCCTCTGGGACTTAGCAGAAAATGGAGCACTCTCAGCTGCCCGCGCACAGCGATGGGGGCGGAAATTCTGTCCGGGAATTTCCGGGCCCGGATATTTCAATTATCCGCCCCCCGGATATTCCAATATTCCGGTCCTCTGGTCCTTAGCAGTTTTCGCCAATTGGCTGCTGCCCGCGCACAGAAGCTGGGGCAGAAATTTTCCCCGGAAATTTCCGGTGCAAATATCCGGCCCCTGGTCCTTAGCAATTTTCTTCAACGAGCTGGTGCCCGCGCGCAGAGAGGGGGCGGAGTATTGGGGCGGAAATTTCCGCCCCCGGATATTTCAAAATTCCGCCCCCCGGACTATTCAAAAATCCGGCCCGGGCATACCGGAAATTTCCGGTGCTTACACCGGAATATTCGGTCCTACAGGACTGCAACGGTCAGAAATTGGAGGAGACTATAAATAGCTGTCTTCTTCCTCTAGATAGGTAGCTCGTCCATTCCTCTCTCTCCTCCATTGTTGAAGAGCTCAAAACGCCCCGATCTCCCTCCTCCTCCAACCAAACTCGATGCCCTTCAATGATCTCATGGAGGAGGACTAGATCTACCTTTCCACCAAGCCAAAACGTGTGTACCCACACCACAACTCTTGGGATCTTGTAATCTCTTGGTTGCTTTGTCATCCAAGGGAAACCCTAGTGCTTGTAGCTTCCACCTTGTAGCAAGAAGCTTCGATTGTTGAGAGCCTCCATCTCACTTGTGGAGTAGCCTCAACCCCTTGTAAAGGTTTGGTCAACGCCTTCAAGTCGACCTCATAGTGGAAACGAGAATCTCCCTCACCGGAGAAGCTCAAGGAGAACAAGGTGTGCACATCCGTGCTATTGAGGAGCGCCTGGGTGGCTCCCCACCTCTCCAACGTAGACGTACTTCTTTTAAGAAGGAACTACGGGAAACATATCCTTGTCTCCGTGTTTTTCTCTTGTTGTTATCTTGTACCGTTCCTTTATTTCCGCTGCTACTTGTTCCGTGTCACCTAGGGGGTTCACTTAGTTGCACATTTAGATAACCAAGCATTTACTTTCCTAAAGCCCCCATTAAAAGTGAAAAAGAATTAAAATTTGTAGGTCACCTATTCACCCCCCCCCCCCTCTAGTTGACCATATTGCACTTTCAATTGGTATCAGAGCCTTGGCTCTTTTATCGGGCTTAACCGCCTAAGAGTAATCATGGTCAACGGAGATGATCCCGAATCTTCTAAGGAGGAGCTCTCCAAAATGGCCGACACTATAGCCAACCTAGAGACAACGGTTTGTACCATTCAAACCCAATTGTCCAAGGTTAGCTCTAGTGTGGGCTCGGAGGTTTCCTCCATCAAGAAGATGTTGGAGAACATGATGGGTAGAACCAAGGGGCCTTCACACTCTCCCCATGTCACCGATGAGGATAGTTCGGATGAGGAAACGATTCTGGATAATTCCGAACTCGAAGAGAACATTGCCAAAGCTAAGGCTAAAGCCGCACAAAAGGCTAAAGCCAAAGCTAAGGATAGTGACGGTGGTTCCAAGTCTCAAACGGCTAATGGTTCGGGGTCCAATTCAAAAGTTCCACCACCGCAAAACTATGATTCTACCCACCCAATCGTTTCCATGCCACACATCCTTAATGTTGGAGTTCCACCCATCCTTAACACTAACGAATTTTCCTCTTGGAAGTTTGAAATGGAATCTCACATTTCAGGATCGTGTACCGCATTGTGGAGAAGCGTGATCCATGGATTTCATCCTCATGACCCAAGCAACTTGACTCCAAGGGAGGATGTTGAATCTCAACTCAACAAAATTGCTCTTGTAATTATCCAGAAGGCTCTCCAAAGGGAGCATCTCACTCACATCCGTGGTTGCAAGACCGCCAAGGAAGCTTGGGACAAACTTGACACCTTGTTTCAAGGAAATGCTAGCATTCAATCCTCCAAGTATGATGTGGCCATTGACAACTCCGAGAACTTCGTTATGCAAGAGGATGAGACTCCTGAAGAGCTCTATAGAAGAGTTGTCACTCTCGCCAATCAACTGAGAGACTTTGGCAAGGAAGAGATCACCGATGAGTGGATAAAGAGGAAATTTGTCAAGGCTATCACACCCTTCGAGAAGAATCTCTCCACTAGTATCCGGACAAGAGCGGACTACAACACTCTCAACTCCATTGGTGTTCTTAGTGAGTTCATCGCAATCTCTCTCTCACACAAGAGTGCGGATGATGCTCTAGCTCGCTCTAGAGGGATGGGAAAGTCTCCCAATCTTGCATTGAAGTCAAAGGCAATGGCTCGAGTTGATGAAAGTGAAGAAGAAGATGATGATGAAGAGGACTATGAAGACACCTATACGGGAGCTCACAAG
Organism: Alopecurus myosuroides; assembly: GCA_028641055.1. Lineage (NCBI taxonomy): Eukaryota > Viridiplantae > Streptophyta > Magnoliopsida > Poales > Poaceae > Alopecurus > Alopecurus myosuroides. Next base: position 245,141,183 of record CM054060.1, on the reverse strand, counting down.
TGCATTGCTCTCGCTATGCATGGATATTGGAAGAGATGGGAAGCTCACAAAGCCGGCTCTCCGAGACCTCCACGAAACAAGAACTACAAGAAGAAGGGGGAGCGCCCAAGGACATGCTACAATTGTGGTAGCGCAAACCACTTCGTGAAGGAGTGCCCCTTTGAACCTAGAGAAGAGAACGAAGGCAAGCTTGTTCGCAAAAACAAGACCAAGCCTCCACAAAACAAGAACTTTGCTAGGAAGGTGCCAAGGGCTCTCTATGTTCAAGAAGGGGCGGTTCTTGAGACTTACATCTCCGGAGATGAAGGAGAAGATGAGGTAGTTGGAGTTTCTCACATCGCCAAGGCCACCGCATCATCACCTTCGATCTCTCTATTCGAATCCCCCAATGAGAATGTGGCTACCCGACCTACGTGTCTTATGGCAAAAGCCACTTTGGTATGCTCTCCCAATCCCAAGACCATTATCACTAACCCTTCTTCGTTATTGGATTGTGTTGAAAATGCTTGTGAGGAGGATAGTGGGTCTAATGAGTTAAGCATATGGCTATCTAGCCTTAAAGGTGAGACTAAGGAAAAGGTGAACTCTCTTTTGAGGCAACTTGATGAACTCTCTTGTTGATGAAAAGGAGGAGATCATCATGACCTTAGAAAGCCATGGAGGTCACACTTGCAATGAGCGAGAGCTTGAAAAAGCACTTGAGAATGAGCGTTCCATTCGTGCCTCACTTGAGGAGAAATTGTCTTGTCTTGAAGAAAACTTTGCCATAAGTGTCTCTAAGCTTAGGAAAGAAAATGCACAATCTCTTGCTTTAATTCAAACTCTTGAACATGAAGAGTTGAAGCTAGGAATTGCTCACGAGGAACTTGGCACTCGTCATGAAAAACTTGAAAATGAGTTCATGTCTCTTAAGAAAATTCATGACAAGTTAACCAAATCTCGTGACAATCTTCTAGCCCAACTATCAAACAAGCAAGTTGTGTCCACTTCACCCTCTAGCTTGAATGTCTTGCCTAGAAATGCTTGTAGTGCAACTAATCTTGTAGGAAATGAGAAGAATCCCCATGAGATTGCTTCTCAACGAGCCAACAATGGAAAGGAGGGACTTGGCTATATAGCCAAGTCAAAGAAGAAGTACAAGAAGAAGAACAAGAAGAGAGTCACCTCCCCCTCACAAGAAGTAAGATTTGTGAAAGAGGGAGAGGTGACCAAAAGGAAGGAGACCAACACCATTGTGGGTGGTGAGACCTCTAGGGGGAGCACCACTCACAATAACTTTGCCGGGAAATATAATCCATCTTATGTTCTTATGAAGTCTAGAGATGGTCATGTATATGCTAAATATGTTGGTACTTCTTATGGTGACGATTATCATTGGAGTATTTGGGTTCCTAAGACCCTTGTCGCTAACATGAGAGGACCCATTCAAAGATGGGTCCCTAAATCAAGAAACTAATCTATTGTAGGGAAGTGCTTCCGGTTCGAGCAAATGGACGGTGGATAGTGGTGCATCCCAACATATGACCGGAAGCAATGACGCAATGAGTGATATTCATCCTCCATTACCTCATCTCAATTGCGTTACTATTGGTGACAACTCCGAACTAAAGGTATTGGGACGAGGCAAGGTAGCAATCTCGAATGACTTGTCAATTGAGAATGTTCTTCTTGTTGAGTCCCTTGGCTATAATCTCATCTCGGTTCTTCAACTTGCTAAAAGTGGTTTTACCTCCTTCTTTAATAAGGAGAATGTGATTGTCACTTGGGAAACGACTCTTAAAGTAGCCTTTGTTGGGCATGTCGAGAACGACATGTATGTAGTGGACTTCTCTAAAGGAGACACGTGTGCCGCGACATGTCTAATGGCTAAAGTTGATGTGGGTTGGCTATGGCATCGCCGGTTAGCCCACACCAATATGAGGATGTTGCATGACCTTCAAAGTGGCAATCATGTTCTAGGACTAACGAATGTGAAGTTTGCCAAAGATCGTGTGTGTAGCTCTTGCGTTCTTGGAAAACAACATGGAGAAGCTCACCCAACCAAGACCAACATCACCACCTCAAGAATCGTCGAGATCATTCACTTGGACCTCTTTGGTCCTCTATCATATGATAGTCTTGGAGGCAAGAAGTATTGCTTGGTGATTGTGGATGACTATTCACGATATTGTTGGGTGTACTTCTTCAAGAGAAAGAGTGAGACTCAAAAGCGGGTCATCGAGTTCATCACTTTGGTGGAAAGGCAACATAATACAAGCATCATGGCTATCCGAAGTGATAATGGCTCCGAGTTCAAGAACTACACCGTGGAGGGATTTCTTAGTGAGGAAGGCATTGCTCATCAATATTCCACTCCCTACACCCCTCAACAAAATGGTGTGGCGGAGAGAAAGAATCGTACTCTTATGGATGCGGCTCGAACCATGATTGCGGAGTTCTCTTCTCCTTATAATTTTTGGGCCGAGGCCGTCTCCACAGCTTGTCACGCTAGCAACCGATTATATCTCCGCAAGATCTTGAACAAGACCCCTTATGAGATTCTCACGGGCAAGAAGCCGGACGTTTCATACTTCAAGGTCTTTGGATGCAAATGCTTCATTCGCAAGAGAGGGAAACGCTTGTCTAAGTTCGAGACTAAATCTCATGAGGGTATCTTTGTTGTCTATGCCTCAAACGCTCATGCTTATAGAGTCTATAACAAGTCCACCGGACAAGTTGAAGAAGCTATAGACGTGGTATTTGATGAGGATAATGGGTCCCAAGGGGGCCGTATAAATCATGGTATTGTAGGAGATGCAATTCCTCACATCGTCATAAGAAAAATGGGGATTGGTGAAATAATTCCCATTGAGGGTTACCGGATGACGGAGGGAGAAGGACTATGCCCCACTCAAGTGGAGCCATTGACTACATCCATTGATAACCAAGCTACCCAACAAGATGCACCAAGCCCTCATGCTTCACCACAAGGCCAAGCTAACAATCAAGGCCAAGCTCATGATGAAGGCCAAGCTCACAATGAGGAACAAGATACACATGGTGATGATACAACTCGGAACATAAGGGATCCACCTCCCGTTGATGATCAAGATCAAGGTGGACATGTCTCCAATGAAGAAGGTGATGATCAAGTGCTATCCAAGGAAACTTTGGAGGAGAAGCTAGCTCGTAGGGCAAAGAGAAGGCTAGATAATCTCGCTCGTACCGGTCACACGGAGGACATGATTCTTGGACAAGTTCGTGGAAGGGTCGTCACAAGGAGGCAACTAGCAGATTTTAGCAAAGCTCATGTGTTCGTCTCTCACATTGAGCCAAAGAAGGTCTATGAAGATCAAGATTGGCTTGAATCTATGCACGATGAACTCAACAACTTCGAGCGCAACAAGGTGTGGAAGTTGGTACCAAGGCCCAAAGATTGCAAGAACGTCATCGGCACTAAGTGGATATTCAAGAATAAACAAGACAAGGACGGCATCGTCATCCGCAACAAGGCTAGATTGGTTGCTCAAGGCTTCTCTCAAGTCGAAGGTGTCGATTTCGGTGAAACATTCGCTCCCGTAGCTCGTCTTGAATCTATTCGCATCTTACTTGCTTATGCCTCTCATCACAACTTTAAATTGCAACAAATGGATGTTAAAAGTGCATTTTTGAATGGTCCCATCCACGAGTTGGTCTATGTCAAGCAACCTCCGGGTTTCGAGGATCCCAACCACCCCGATCATGTCTACAAACTCGATAAGGCGCTATATGGGCTTAAACAAGCTCCACGTGCGTGGTACGAGCACCTTAAAGAGTTTTTAGTAGATCGTGGGTTCAATGTTGGTTTAATCGATCCCACCCTTTTCACCAAAAGGGTTGGAGGTGACTTGTTCATATGCCAACTCTATGTGGATGATATCATCTTTGGTTCTACTAACATCGCTTTCAATGATGAGTTTTGCAAGCTTATGACGGATAAATTCGAGATGTCCATGATGGGAGAATTGGAGTATTTTCTTGGCTTTGAGATCAAGCAACATCCCGAAGGCACATTCATCAAGAAAGCCAAGTATACTCAAGACATGCTCAAGCGCTTCAACATGCACGATGCCAAACCTATGAAGACTCCCATGTCCACGACTATTGACTTGAAACCCGACCCGAATGGTAAAGAGGTATATCAAAAGGTATACCGCTCCATGATTGGCTCTTTGCTCTACCTTTGTGCATCTAGACCCGATATTATGTATAGCGTTGGTAAATGTGCAAGGTTTCAAGCCTCCCCCAGACAAAGTCACTTTGAAGCGGTTAAGCGTATCTTTCGATATTTAGTTCATACCCCAAACTTCGGTCTTTGGTATCCTAAGGGTTCAAGCTTTCAGCTCATTGGGTATTCGGATGCGGACTATGCGGGAGAGAAGACGGATAGGAAATCTACATCCGGAGGTTGTCAATTTCTTGGCCGCTCATTGGTATGTTGGTCTTCCAAGAAGCAAAACTGCATTGCTCTCTCCACCACTGAGGCCGAATACATCTCCGCGGCGAGTTGTTGTGCTCAATTACTTTGGATGCGGCAAACATTGAGAGATTATGGCATCGTCTTCGACAAAGTTCCTCTCTTATGCGACAATGAGAGTGCCATCAAGATCGCCTACAATCCCGTTCTTCACTCCAAGACGAAGCACATTGAGATACGACATCACTTTATTCGGGATCATGTTGAGAAGGGTGATATTGATCTCTCCTATGTGGCAACCAAGGATCAACTCGCGGATATTTTCACGAAGGCCCTTGATGAACCAAGATTTCGGGGTTTGAGGAATGAACTAAATGTGATCGATGCGTCTAACTTCTCTTGAACCCTTGCATAAGTACCTTCACTATATGTGCTATCTAGTTTAGATGTAGGCATGGACATAGGGGGAGCGTGGTTCAACCAATGAACTAACACTCCACCTATCATGCGCAAAACAACCAAAACGTCATGCATATCTAGTCAATTTGTGACTTATTGTGCTTAAAACGTGAGTTATACTTTTAAGTCCAAGATACATCTTCGCGACTTCTTGGTATCACTCAAACACGGTGGCTTCGGCCACCAACATTTTCCCATGTTATTTGTATTTGTTTTGTTTTAGGGTTGATGTTTTCCTCGTGTTCGTGCGTTTGTTTGTGTTTCTCGTTTTTGGAGGCTCACGACTTGTTCCATCTTCCAAAAAACTCGGATGGCGTGGGAACACCGGAAATTCCGGCCTAGGGCCCGGAATATTCCGGTCCTCAGACATTTGTCCCAGAAATTTCGCCCATTTCCGATGTGCCCGCTCACAGATGGCACACCGGAAATTTGAGCGGAAATTTCCGGGGGCCCGGAATATTCCGTGCCTTAAGCCCCGGAAATTTCCGGGGTTCGAAGATTGACTCGAATACACCCCCAAATATCCAGCGTGCCTGCTCGCAGAAGGCACACCGGATATTTGGTCGGAATATCCGGTCCAAATTTCCGGACCCCGGAATATTCCGGCCTTAATACCGGAAATTTCTGGTGGGTTGGTCTGGGGCTATATAAGGGCGACGGGAGGGAGCAGTTTCAGATTCCTCTCCCTCCCTTCGCCTCCACTACGCCTCCAGCCGCCGCCGCCGCCTCCGAGACCTCCGGGAGGCCCCTTTTCCTCCCCTCCTCGTCCTCTAATCACCTTTTGAGGATCAAGAGACCGCACGTCCGTTCCTATCTCATGGATCCCGGTATGTGCCTGTTTTCTCCGTAATCTATGGTTGATTAGATGATTTGATCTCATGTCTAGTGTTCTTCTTGGTATTGCACGGTTATACGTTCACCCAAGTATCACATATACTCTAGGTGTTATCTCTATACTCCAATTCATCGCTCTAGATTCGTTACAGGCCCAGATTCAGATCTGGATTCGAAAATTCCGAAGGCCGGAAATTTCCGCCCCAGGACCGGAATTTCCGCCCCCCCCCCCCCGGAAATTTCCCTGAGGCCGGAATTTCTGCCCTCCGGAATTTCCGCACCCAGACCGGAATTTCCGGCCTGTACTGAATCTCGAACAGAGATCTATTTCTTCCATTTTCACAAATCGTGAGCCCCCGTTTTTTATTCTTGTTTGGTTTTCTTTGCATCTTTTCTGCTTTTCTCGCAGATGGCTCAAGCTCTAGGCCCGGCAAGTTGACTAGCTCCCGCAAGTGACTCCGTCACCTGAGGGAAAATGAGGAGGGGACCTTTGTGGATGAGAATGAGACTCGCCGGCGTGCGAGGGATGCTGAGAGGGAATATGAGCGCCAACGTGATGCTGACAGGGCTGCTCGCAAAGCTGGGAAGCAGCAAGGGAAGTCTGCTCTGAATTTGGATACCATGTCCATTCCCGAGTTCAAGGCATGGAGGGGCAAGGCTTGGTACACTGAGGGTCCTCAAGACCCCACTATTGATTCCTGCTTCTGGCACGTTGAGCAGGAGACCCTGTTCAAGCAAGTATACAATGTCATGAGCAAGCCGGTGTGCCCAATGAAGGTTACCAACTTCGCTCATCTGGCTGCCAATCCTGCCTATTTAAACAACTCAGTCCAGTTGGCTGAACTCCTTGGTCTGCGCCCTCTTATGGAGACTAGATGCTCCTACAACACCACATTCATCCAGCAGTTCTTCGCCACTCTTTTCATTGATGATTCTGAGGAGATTGGGATGTCTTGGATGTCTGGCCCCCACTTGCTCACCGCCAACTTCCATGACTTTGCTACTGCGCTCGGGTACCCCTTTGCTGGCCTCAACACTCCCCAGGGTCACCGCATGCATATTCACGGGGTTGAGTATGAGAAGAACAGACTGGCTGAGTTGTATGGTTCCACAGGTGTGATTGGCTCGGCCAAAGGGCTCTATCCCATATATGACATTCTGTTGCGTATGTTTAGGGAGTCTATTGCCCCAAGTGGTGGCAATAATGATGCTATTCGTGGTGGATTGGTCAACCTCATGTACCACGCCTACCTGACCTTCACTGAGGGTGACATGACTGACATGGAGGCCCACAAGGTTGATGTGATGGATTTCATCTTCAATGAGATCCACTTTGCTCTCTTCCACCGCAAAGTGCCCCCATATGCCCCGTACATCATGAAGCTCATCAAGGCTCGCTATCCCGAGGCACTCCGTGAGGACCTGGAGCTGGACTGTGAGGTCCACAAGGATGTCACGCTGTACAAGAAGGCAGCTCACACACAGCAGGCTGCACATGATGTGGGTGCCACAGGTCAGGGCCATCGTGATCCTCGCATGCGTCCTCCTCCCCCTGGCAAGAAGAAGCGCTCATGGCTTGTTCGCGCAATTGAGAAGGTACTGTGCATGAATGTGTGCCTCCACAAGGAGAACTACAGCGCCTATGTGGAGCGCCGCAGCATCCTCGAGAACCAGCACCACATCATGACTGCTCTTGGTGCTCCCAATGTGCCACCACTTCCTCCTCCCAGGATTGCCTACAAGAACTGGAACAACCGCGACGTTGACTGGGATATCGGTGTGGATGATGATGAGGACATGGAGGATGTCACCGAGGATGAAGCGGAAGAGGAAGACGAGGACACCCAGGCCTAGAGTTTGCTCCATGGGACGTAGCTCTCTCTTTTCTCTTTTTGGTATCCTGATGCCAAAGGGGGAGAAGATCTAGATGATCGCGGGGATTTGCTTGGGTGGGTTTCGTTCTTTATTTGCATGTTTTTATCATTTCGTGCGTATTTTCGAACTTCGTTCTATCGTACTCGTTATTCGTTGGTGAACTATTATTATTAGGAGGCATGTCTCCTATATATGCTACTTGTGATGTTTTTCATATCTTGCACTGTTAGTTTAATTCCCTGCAAATACCCGTGTTGTCATCATTCACCAAAAAGGGGGAGACTGAAAGCTCATGATCCCTCTAATGATTTTGGTGATGATGATAACACGGGTATCATCTATCTAACAGTGTTGTTTTAGACTGTGCAGCTATTATCTCAGATGCTTATTGTTATATTCTTGTCGGAAGATCAAAGAGAAGGCCTACACTCTGGATTAACTGCCACCGGATTTTTAAGTACGCAGACCGGAAATTCCGGTGTCTATGGGGAGGAATATCCGGCCCCAACACCGGAATATTCCGGCCCTCTTCTGGCATCTCCAAAACGACTAAGTGTTTTCACTGCCCGCGCACAGAAGCCAGGGCGGAAATTTGCCCCGGAAATTTCCGGTGCAAAAATCCGGCCCTCTGGGACTTAGCAGAAAATGGGGCACTCTCAGCTGCCCGCGCACAGAGATGGGGGCGGAAATTCTGTCCGGAAATTTCCGGGCCCGGATATTTCAATTATCCGCCCCCCGGATATTCCAATATTCCGGCCTTCTGGTCCTTAGCAGTTTTCGCCAATTGGCTGCTGCCCGCGCACAGAAGCTGGGGCGGAAATTTGCCCCGGAAATTTCCTGTGCAAATATCCGGCCCCTGGTCCTTAGCAATTTTCTTCAACGAGTTGGTGCCCGCGCGCAGAGAGGGGGGCGGAGTATTGGGGCGGAAATTTCCGCCCCGGATATTTCAAAATTCCGCCCCCCGGACTATTCAAAAATCCGGCCCGGGCAGACCGGAAATTTCCGGTGCTTACACCGGAATATTCCGGTCCTACAGGACTGCAACGGTCATAAATTGGAGGAGCCTATAAATAGTTGTCTTCTTCCTCTAGATAGGTAGCTCGTCCATTCCTCTCTCTCCTCCATTGTTGAAGAGCTCAAAACGCCTGGATCTCCCTCCTCCTCCAACCAAACTCGATGCCCTTCAAGGATCTCATGGAGGAGGACTAGATCTACCTTTCCACCAAGCCAAAACGTGTGCACCCACACCACAACTCTTGGGATCTTGTAATCTCTTGGTTGCTTTGTCATCCAAGGGAAACCCTAGTGCTTGTAGCTTCCACCTTGTAGCAAGAAGCTTCGATTGTTGAGAGCCTCCATCTCACTTGTGGAGTAGCCTCAACCCCTTGTAAAGGTTTGGTCAACGCCTTCAAGTCGACCTCATAGTGGAAACGAGAATCTCCCTCACCGGAGAAGCTCAAGGAGAACAAGGTGTGCACATCCGTGCTATTGAGGAGCGCCTAGGTGGCTCCCCACCTCTCCAACGTAGACGTACTTCTTTTAAGAAGGAACTACGGGAAACATATCCTTGTCTCCGTGTTTTTCACTTGTTGTTATCTTGTACCGTTCCTTTATTTCCGCTGCTACTTGTTCCGTGTCACCTAGGGGGTTCACTTAGTTGCACATTTAGATAACCAAGCATTTACTTTCCTAAAGCCCCCATTAAAAGTGAAAAAGAATTAAAATTTGTAGGTCACCTATTCACCCCCCCCCCCCTCTAGTTGACCATATTGCACTTTCAATTCCAACAAATTCTAAGAATACTCAAGCTTCTAAGCTTGGGATGCCCAAGGCATCCCCTTCTTCATCAGCAACTTATCAGGTCACCTCTAGTGAAACTATATTTTTATTTGGTCACATCATATGCATTTTACTTAGAGCATATGTTTGTTTTTGTTTTGTTCTATTTTCTGTAATAAACTTGGTCGGATCCTAGTATTCTTGTGTGGGAGAGAGACACGCTCCGCCTTTTCATATGAATAATGTATTCTTCATTTATCGTACTCGTATTCTTCATTTATCATCTAGCTACTGCAATCCTTTTAGCTCCTGTTTTTCATGTATTTCTTATTCAGAGATGTTAGTTCTCGTATAGTAGTACTCTCTTGTTTCATTGATAAATTATTTAGAGAGTTTTTATTGAAATAAAGTGATTGGTGTTGGAAAGCAATAAAATATTTCATGCTTATAACAGTGCAAGTGAAGCTTGTTTAGACCGTGGCTTAGACTTTAACATGTCATGTTAGATATTATTTTAATTCTATGCTTAGTAGTCATTGATGTAGCATGACTTGTCTAAAATATTTGAGAGTGCTTAATGTACCATTGAAAGAAATAATGTGTTGTTTTTATCACATCGAAGCATAATATTGTGTATTCTCCTTCGAATGCTTTATTTGGTTGACTTGGCGCATGATTACACCATATTATGACTACAAACCAGTCACCTCTAGCCTCTATGATCATTTCGTTTTTTACTTGTAATACCATTTATGCTTTGATTAATAATGTTTTTGTCGCTATGCATGATTACGACCATTATTGCTTTCTTAATTTCTCGCTTTCAGTCTTTTGCTAGTCTTCACATGTACTGAGTATGAGCTCTGCTCGTGCATCCAACTTCCAAAAAATAAAAAGTTTTCCAAATGTGTCCACCACACCTACCTATACGTGGTATTTAACCGCCACTCCAAAGTAAATTTCCCATGTGCTACCTTTAAAACCTTCAAAAATTATACATGTTTTATCCTCTGTTTTAGCTCATGAGGACGTAAGTAGACGATCTTTATTTCACTTGTTGATTGGACTTTACACACCTGGACTAGTGGAATATTTGCTTATTCATTCGCTACAAGAGGTAGCAACGGGGTGCCCAACCCCGAATTTGGTTACTTCAAAATTCTCTTCACTTTTTGCCCCTGATTTATCAGTTAAAGCATAATGGTGTACACAAAAGAGAAGAGAGATGGTCTACTGATCCCAGTAGAAAAAACATCCTTCAATGGGAGCCGCTCTTGTAAAGTCTAGTTAACTTGTGACGTAATGTATTGTTTATTTACCATTCGTTGACATACACATACACCTCTATCAAAATTGTTTTCAGTACCTCTATTTTAATCAAATAAAAATCTCTAGCACATGAGTTAATCCTTGCTTTCCTCTGCGAAGGGCATTTCTTTTACTTTTATGTTGAGTTTTCATCTTCTAACTTTATGCACGGTTAAGAGGGCATAGTTGTCATTCTGAGTATAATGTGCATCAGTCCCAAAGATTATTATTGATTGATTCATGATATGTTATTACTTGTTCTCAAATTATTCGTATCTAGTCTTCACTTGAACTTTGAAGGTGTCCTCGCATTTAGGTTTTGCTATCACTTTAAGGACAAGCGGAATATCACTTTGCTATGTTTTCTTTATGCTCAAAACAAACGTATAACTTTCATGTCCATTATTATTCATGATCCTTTGTTTGTGTTACTTTTCATGTTGCAACATAGTTGCTAAGTTTCATTGTTAGAATTTTTTCTATCATGCCTATGTTTAGAGTACTTTGATCTCAGCTTGCAATGCTTTTACAATAATGATGATCAAGACTGTGTTGGTAGCATGTCACCTCAGAAATTATTTTATTTTTATCATTTTACCTACTCGAGGACGAGTAGAACTAAGCTTGGGGATGCTTGATACGTTTCCAACGTATCTATAATTTCTGATGTTCCATGATTGATATTATGACATTTGCTACATGTTTTCTATACACTTTATATCATTTTTATGGATTTCCTAGGACTAACCTATTAACAAGATGCCACAGCGACAGTTCCTGTTTTCTGCTGTTTTTGGTTTCCGAAAAGTTGTTCTGGAAATATTCTCGGAATTGGACGAAACAAAATCCCAGGTCCTATTTTTCTGTCACGTACCCGGAGTCCGGAAGAGACCCGTAGGGGGCAGGGGAGCCGCCACACCATAGGGTGGCGCGACCCCCCTTGGCCGCGCCACCAGGTGGTATGGGCCCACTGGCCACCCACTGACATCGCCACCCACTGAATAAATTGATATTCTCGGGAAAACACTAAATACTCGAGCCTCCATCCACGAAAAGTTTGGTAGCCGTCGTCGTCGTCAACCCTAGTTCAGGGGGGTTCTGAAGCTCTCCCCAGCATCCTGCCGGGAGGAGAAATCATCACCGGAGGGCTCTTCATCACCATGCCTGCCTCCGGAGTGATGCGTGAGTAGTTCATCCTTGGACTATGGGTCCATAGCAGTAGCTAGATGGTTGTCTTATCCTCCTTTTGTGCCATCATGTTTAGATCTTGTGAGCTTCCTAACATGGTCAAGATCATCTTATTGTAATGCTACATGTTGTGTTTGCTGGGATCCGATGAATATTGAATGCTATGTCAAGTTGATTATAGATCTATCATATTTATGTTATTTATGTTCTTGCATGCTCTCCGTTACTAGTAGATGCTCTGGCCAAGTTGATGCTTGTAACTCCAAGAGGGAGTATTTGTGCTCGATAGTGGGTTCGTGCCTCCAGTTATCTGGGAGAGTGACAATAACTTCTAAGAATGTGGATGTGATGTTGCCAGTAGTCGGCGTACATGATCCCTCCGCCTGCTGCCTTGCTTTGCTTTTTCGCCGGTCAGGCGCCGAGCCACCTCGCCACGGCTTCACATTGTCCACGAGCAGCCCGTCTAACGCGTCGAGCATCAGCAGGTGTTCCTCATCTTTGCCGCCGATGTCGGCTTCCTCCGCCAGCAGTTCAGCGATCAGCTCCTCGTCGTTAGAGTCCATCGTCGAAGAGGCAAATGGCCGAACACCTCGCCGGCCTTGGTGGTTCGTGGCTGCCGGCAGCTGCCCCTTTCCATCGTGAGAGCCCGTCTAGAAGGGGGAAGAAGGGATGGGGCGTGGCGGAGCAGCGAGAGCTTTGTTTTTGCGGCGACCGAAGGCCCTTCTAGCGGCGGAATTGTGGCGGCGACCGGAGGGGTGGCTCCGAGGTCGGCATTGTGGGTAAGGAGAAATGGCTCTCCTTTGGCGCGGGGGTGGGCGAATCAGGGGGAAGTCGTTTTTTCGCCTGATAGGGCTAGCCCGAGGGGCAATTTTACCCCCTCCCCCCCCCCCCCCCCAAAGTGACCCCAGCTGGGAACGTCGGGTTATTTTTTTTGCGCAATCTGGCAGTTTTCGGCATCTAGGGTGCCTGAAATTTTCTGGAACTTTAGGCGCCGAAAAAATGGCTTGGGTGCGCCTTGTGTGTGTGTGTGGGGGGGGGGGGGGGGGGTTGGGGGGGTGGGGGAGGAGGGCAAGTGGAGACGCTCTTAGCATACACGTAATCAGCTTAACCGAACGCTCAAGCCAAGAGCGATGGCTGGACATGACGCAGCCTCCACAAAGCGACAACCCATTCATGAGCGTCCAAATTGGTAGGCGAGCTACCAGCCCCACGTTCCAGTAAACGTCCAAAAGGCCTGCCCGCTTGAACCCCTTCCCGGCCAACTTCCCGGCAGCCGTGCGTGCCCGCCAGAGAACAACGCACGGCGCGTCCCCCTGGAGGCAGCGTGACCCCGCTCCGGTGCTGTGTGCGCCACCACCGGATTCTGTCCGCTTCTTCCTCCCGGGGAAGGAACTGAACTGGCAACGCCAAGGCACCTGCGCAACACGCATGCCTGCCCGTAGCCCATGGATCCATGCGTGCACCGCACACAATCGGCGTTCTGGAGTGGCGCGCGCATACAGACGGCTCCAAGTCCCCTCTGCCGACCAATTGACCGTATCGCCCTTCACCGCCAACGGATTTTAGCGGCGGTCCGGGGATGCGGTTCAGGGGCAGAGGGGGCAGAAGGCCATGGGAGAGGTCGGGCTTCGTCGCTCGTTGAACACGGCAAGTATATATGCAGAGGACGCTCAAACGGGTATAAAATGGCGCCCAGCTAGAGTTCACCCTCCCAAGAACGGCAGAAGCCAGTGAGGACTGAGGAGCGAGTGAACAAGTCCCAGTGCTGCAGGGCACACACCTTCCTCGAGGTATGGATCTAAGTAGGGCTGGTTAATTTTCGGGTTCTTTTAACCCCAACAGGAGATCGGCTCGAAAAGAAACGAGCTGAATATGAGCGCTGGCTGTCTGGCTGGGTGGAGGAGTGTCTCGCTCAATTTTTGTTCAATGTAAATTGAATTAACACAATAGTAGTATGTTTACTTCCTTTTAGTAAGTACAGAGTAGAAAACAACTTTGAATAATTCATTCTCATTTCATTAGATAACGTGTTACCTTGAATAGCTGTGCATGTCAATATTTTTTCCCCTCCACCTTAGATATATGAACTTCTGTCAGCTCTGGTTACCAACTAGTAGTGTTTGTCAATCTGAGAAGTGTTAAGATCTAAACATGTTGTCATTTTGAATTGCTTGTGTGTTTTGTGGCCTTCCTAGCATGGAATCTGTAAGTTGTGTAATCAGTTGATCATAAACTTTTTTTTTTTGGTTTTTTACGAGTAGTTGATCAACTCGAGAGTGGTGCAAACGGAGTGTACAGTATGAGCTAATTCTAGCACCACCACCAGGCACCAGGTCTTCTCGAATTAAGCTCGATTGTTTCATAGCACCGATCTTAATTAGTCTTTCACTCGAACTCACCTCGTTCGCAGCCCTAGCTACGATATAAGCATTCGTAAATGTATGTTTACTGGATCGATTCGTAGGTAACTGTATTTATTTTTTCAGGGAAGAATTGACGAGTTGATCAAATCATGGCGGCGGCAATGGCGGCTACGACGATGGTAACCAAGAACAAGGGCGGCGCGCTGGCCATGGACAGGAAGAGCAGCTTCTTGCCGCCGCTCCCCGAGGTCGCGCTCCCTTGGAGCTCGCGGCGGGATTGCAGGAGCCTGGAGTACCCTCGGAGGGCGCTGTTCGCGTGCATCGGCCTCAGCGTGTCCCTCGGCGCTCCACCAGGGCCGCTCGAGCAAGACGGGAAGGCCCGCCCCGCCGCTGCCGACGACAACGACGTCGTCGCACCCCAGCTCGCCTCCGCGGAGGAGGAGGAGCCCAAGCCGAAGAAGGCCAAGAAGAAGCAGCAGCAGCTGCCGCGGCTGAGGAAGGTGAGGGTGAAGATCGGCAACCCGCACCTCCGGCGGCTGGTCAGCGGCGCTCTCGCTGGCGCCGTGTCGAGGACATTCGTGGCGCCGCTGGAGACGATCAGGACGCACCTGATGGTGGGCAGCTCCGGCGCCGACACCATGGCCGGGGTGTTCCGGTGGATCATGCGGACAGAGGGGTGGCCCGGCCTGTTCCGCGGCAACGCCGTCAACGTCCTTCGCGTCGCGCCCAGCAAGGCCATCGAGGCAAGTCAGCTAATATTTCCATCAAATGAAACTCTGGGCCGGTAGATGCTCTGGTTGATTATTAACTAATTCCAAATGCCACGGTGCAGCTCTTCACCTACGACACGGCCAAGAAGTACCTGACCCCGGAGGCCGGCGAGCCGCCCAAGGCCCCCATCCCCACTCCCCTCGTCGCCGGAGCGCTCGCCGGCGTCGCCTCGACCCTCTGCACCTATCCCATGGAACTTGTCAAGACCCGGCTGACCATCGAGAAGGACGTGTACGACAACCTCCTGCACGCGTTCGTCAAGATCGTGCGCAACGAAGGGCCGGGGGAGCTGTACCGCGGGCTGGCGCCGAGCCTGATCGGCGTGGTGCCGTACGCGGCGGCCAACTTCTACGCGTACGAGACGCTGCGGAGCATGTACCGGCGCGCGTCGGGGAAGGAGGAGGTGGGCAACGTGCCGACGCTGCTGATCGGGTCCGCGGCGGGCGCCATCGCGAGCACGGCCACGTTCCCGCTGGAGGTGGCGAGGAAGCAGATGCAGGCAGGCGCCGTGGGCGGGAGGCAGGTGTACAGGAACGTCCTGCACGCCATGTACTGCATCCTCAACAAGGAGGGCGCCGCCGGGCTGTACCGCGGCCTCGGCCCCAGCTGCATCAAGCTCATGCCCGCCGCCGGCATCTCCTTCATGTGCTACGAGGCCTGCAAGAAGATACTCGTCGACGACGACGACGACAAAGAAGACCCCGCCGAAGCTGAAGAGGAGGAAGCTGCCTGAAGATGACAGAAAGAAAGACAGGCCGCGCCCAACGGTGGTCGACCATGAATGCGATGAACAAAATGCAGATGTAAGTGCAGTGGGATGGGACGTACTGCAATCGAATCCGGGCTGGAAGAGGCATGTTGTGTTCAGGACAATGGTCAGTTTCAAATTAGGGTTTACCTTTTTGTATTCAGTTCAATAATGATGTATGCTCTGCATCTTTTTGTATAATATATAAAGTTCAAGAATGATGTATGCTCTGCACCTTCTGCATTCAGATATGGTTTTGTACTAGCATTCAACTCTTCAGCCAAGTGAAAAGAGTTGGCTAAATTTCAACTTCTTGGTAAAAATAAGCCTCATGTACTTGTGTTCAGGACTACGGTCGGTTTCAATTTAGGTCACCTTTTTTGCATTCGGTTCAATAATGATCTCGCATCTTTTTGTATAAAGTTCAATAATGATGTAAGTTCCACATCGTTTTGTATTCAGTTCAATAATGATGCGGGCAGGAGTGATCTTGCACTAGCTGCATTGGTTCAACTCTTCGCTTCATACATTTGGTTGCGCACATGTGAGGAATTGGACAAGTTAAAAGAGCTATCTTTTTATTTATTTATTTTTGAACAAGAGAAAAGAGTTAGTACTCCGCCCAATTCTGAATGAGTAATGCACGCCGCACCCATAGAGCAACAATGAACAGGGCATCTTCCAAATGGATATACGGGGACTAATCAAGAGTATCATACTAATAATCCCATGATCACAAGTTGACATACAACCCTAGAAAACCAAGAAAAGGCGCACTAAATAAGCTGCGCCCTTTTATTGATTTGTACAAGCAAATGTCCCTTGTCGACACAACAAATTGAAAACACAGCAAAGAGAAGAAGGAACAGTAAAATTAAGCTACAACAGGAACCTTCCAAGTGATTCAGCTTTGCTCTTCCTCGGCACCCGCTGCCTCCCTCTCTTCTGCGGCAGCTGCCATCAGTTCATCGAACTTCTCCGTCTTGCCGATCAATATCTCAATCTGGCCAGTGCAGATCACACGGGTAAGTAAAAAACAGTGATGTGAATACATTCTGAAAAGAAGGGTCGGTATTTGTCATCTGAAGAACACTAACCTTGGCCTTCTGGATAGGGCGGTTCCTTGCATCATCTTTGACATCAACAGTAGACGTCATAATTTCTGCAAGTAATTTTGGCCAAGTTAGGAGACTGCAAAGAGAATGTGACCAAGGAAAATTACGAGAAACAATACTCACTCTTCTCGACGGCAAGGCCATTATTTTTCAGAATTTCAGCAACTGTCACCACAGTTGCAATAGCTGAATGGACAAAGTTTAACAGATTCAGCAGGGCAAAAGAGGATTACCAAAAAATAATAACAGACAGAAACAAAGAGTAACATTCACCAAAGGAAAAATAAAACAAGAGATTAAAATAAACAAGTATGCATCAACAGAAGTCCTGAAGCATTACCATGACTATATGACATGCGAATGTAAATCTAGTCATTTAACCGTATAAAGAATCTAAGCAAGCCTACTATATAATCCAATACTAAGGTGCCTAAAACAAGTGTAGCCCAAGGCGTAAACAGCAACACACAGGATTACAATAGCTGGCTAGCAGACTTCAGCCACAACTGACAACAGAAGCTATGGAGGGGAAATAAGTTTAGGACAAGATGCCATCAATAGTTTTTATTTGATCCAAGTGTTACTTGTCCAGGGCCAGAGGATTGTTGGCTGGAGATATTATTACACCAGCAAAACTTTTCCATGATTATAGACCAATAACCCACGAACACTACAGCCAGTGGATCAAAGCTCAGCTCATTCTATAGCATCAAAAGACAGTTCTTTCACTGATTCTTTATTCTTATGTGCACGACCTTTTGTGAACTTTCAAGTATGGTACAAATTACAAATTCACGGCCACTATGAAGAGAACAGGCAAGAGTAATCTTCCTACAGACAGGTGGGATGTACAACTTCCAAATTCTTATTAGGAAGGAAAAGACTAAGTGTGGACGCAGAGCTAAAGGGCTCAATGCTGAGATGAAGAGACATTGATTTCTTCAACGGGGCAGCTGGTTAACTATGATAACACAAATAATGAGCTGCAACAGACTAAGTTAGCAGGTACTAAAGTATCATCAACAGCTTTTTGATAAGCAGAGTATAACATGTATCAATGCTGCTAAGCATACAACTTTTATCAAAGGAAGGGCATGGTCCTTTTACTACCAAAACGAACAATGTCCATTTTTAGCATAACTTCCCGGGGATTAAATTAGCACAACAAGGGTCTAAATTAATACAGAGATAAGCACCAGAAAGTGAAGAAATTTACCCATGCCGAGGGCCGAGAGCTCCACCTCTTCGTGCAGCTGCATGTACCTCTGCACACAAACAGCATCAGAAACCAAATCAGGCCTTGTCGATTTCCATGGTAAATGCTCGCGAGGCGCTCAAATCCAATCGAATCGCTCGCGAATATATCTCCTCAGCGAAAACCCCAGCCCTATATAGGGTTTAAGCCGCCCCACAGATGGGCCCTTAAACCCGCCAGAAATCCCCAACCAACCGCACTCTCCTCTGTCACCCTCATCTACAGGGGAAAAGATTGGAGTTCTTATTCCTACCTTGGCGAGGTTGACGTAGAAGAAGAGGGGCTTCTTGGTGTTGGAGACCTGGATGCGGTTCTTCTTGTGCCCCTCCGGCCCCGCCGCCGGTGCTGCTCCTTCCGCTATGGTAAGGTTGTTCACCGCCTCCGTCACTTCCTCCATGGCCGCCGCCGACGCCGCGAGATAACAGCAGCACTTGTTAAGCTACGGAGACCTGAGGGGAGCGTGAGCAGTTGTGCAGCACGGAAGATTTCGGCGGCGACGGAGGGGGAGAGGGCCTATCGCGGCGTGGGGTTTTATACCGGGTAGGGTTTGGTGTCTTCCGATTTCTCCCTCTGCTTTCTCCCGAGACAGAAGAGTCCGAGTCTGACCCTACTAAAACTTCAGTACTCTAGTACAGTAAGCTGCAACCTGCAAGTCAAGTATTGGTAAAAAAAGAAAAAAAAATCTGCAATACAAGTATTCCCGGAAAATTAAATTAAATATACAGTGCAAGTTGCAACATATTCCCATGCTAAATGGAGTAATCTTTTGGGCGATGCTGAGCGTCCCCCGGGGGATCAAATCCCCCGATCCCCCGGGTCCGTAGCCGTAGGATGCGTGTCGTACCAGCCGTCTGATCAAACTTAACCGCCCCTCGCAAAACTTGTTCCCCACGCGCTACCTCCCCGCCCCCTCCAACTCTGACAACGTCGCCGCGCTGCCCCTGCTCCTTCCCGTCCCCATCTCCGGCAGCGATCGACGTGCTCCGCCCCGCCCATGTCTTCCGCAGAAGCCGGCGATCTCCGCCCGGTCCCCCATCTCCAGCAGCACCCCTAGCGCACGCTGCCACGCTCCAGCAGCCCCCCTGCTCCTTCCCGTCCCCATCTCTAGCAGTTCATCGCCGGTAGCACCACCTCTGGCCCCTATGGAGCATCGCCGCTCGTCGATTGCCGTCGGTTGCTTCAAAAGCTTGGAGCATCCCAAATGTTTGTTCTTGACCATCAGTAGCAAAAAAAAGAGAGAAAATGCTCATCTGACTCGATGCCGAAACAACTCATTTTGCACCAGATCATAGAATTTTGAGAAAGAATTTGCTACAACAACTCTGCCGATTTGCTCAAAAACGAGAAGAAATTGCTATAAAAAATTGTTCCGCATTGTAGCAAAGAAAAAAAGAAAAAAATGCTCATATCAAATTTGCACCAGATCAAGGAATTTGGAGAAGGAATTTGCTACAACGACTCTGCCGATTTGCTCAAAAACGAGAAGAAATTGCTATAAAACCTTACAAAAAAATTGTTCCGCATTGTAGCAAAAAAAAGGAAAAATTGCTCATATAAAATTTGCACCAGATCAAGATTTTTGGGGAAGAAATTTGCTACAACAAGTCTATCGATTTGCTCCAATAACGAGAAAAAATTGCTATAAACCTTACAAAAAGTTGCTCCGTAGTGTAGCAAAAAAAAAAATGAAAATTGCTCAAACGAGGAAAAATTTGCTCCAGGGAGCATCGCCCCTGTGGCCGGTAGAGGTCGACCGCAGCCACCGCCGTCTCCTCGCCTCCGCTTCCCGCTGCGGCGGCGACCTCGGGCGCCAACAGATCGACGGCGCGCACGCGGCGGAAGCCGGTAGCACAACTTGCTACGGTTGGTAGCAGTTGCCACCGCCCTTTGCACTTGCGGCGGCGAGCTTTTTCCGCTTGCAGCAGTCCGGCGCCGGTCTAGAAGCAACCATGGTCGAGGAAAGATAGCCGTCTGGTCAAGCTCTTCTTCCGAAGAAGATATGATTGATGGAGGACGATATGGAGTTGAAGATGGGCCGGAATCGTGGGGTGCGGATGCCGGGCATGGTGGATGCGAGCGCCGGCGATGGCCAAGGCAGCCATGTGCGGGGAGGGCGTTGTGTTCGGTAGACGGAGGAGGGAGAGTCAAGAGGATAAAGTTGGCTCGAGGGGGACGCGTGTGAGGTTGGAGTGCAGGTGAGGACTCGTGGTGGGACCGCGGGGACGCGTGGCAGCTGCTCCATCCGGAGGATGCAAACGCGGGATCCCCCGGGGGGTAATCAGCGTTTCCCTAATCTTTTCGAGAGAGAGAAACACCAAAATACAACATACAAAAGGAGATGCCGAGACGGTTAATTAATTTGTTATTTAATTTAGATTTTTTTAAGAGATTGTGCAAATGAAGTGAGACATGTGAATGAAATGCATCTTACCAACTCGCATCTATAAGACAATAAAGATAAAAATATATATTCATAATCACATTAAGTCATTAAGCATCCATTTAGCATTTATAATATCTTAGGAGTTAGGACCGGAGCCAAAAGTCTCCAATCATTGTTTTTAGGATATTTTCCTTTTACCAAAGGATACACCTGCATATCTAGTTAGTCCACTCAAATGCAGTGGATCCAATTAGTGCGAACACGGAGTCCGACTCCTATACCAGATCGCTTTGGCAAAAAGCTGCATAAGAATTCATGTGATTACACACCCAGCTAAATTATTCTTGCAAAACCAATTCATTTTTTCCATGTGATATCCAGTGTGGTTAACAAAGGAAAAGTAACGCCATCTTACATATCAGGGCTGTTTAGAAGGGCTGGTTGGAGTTATAATTAAACAAAAATCATAGGACCAAGCCAAGCTTACACGAATGTTGATTTTTTGTTTTCTGCATCTTACTGAGGCCATCAGTATAGTTGGCATGCTATGACAAAGTACCTAGTAACAAAACAAAATGGACCAATTTGATCCTGAAGTTCAACCTGATAATCTAGAAATAAATTTTCCATCACAACCACAAGTTCCGTTGACATGAACACGTTCCTACAATAACATATCTTCACATTCTGAAGGTAGACGAAACGTGAAGCTTATCTATGTGCAACAACAACATTGCAACATACATCAATCGCCTGATGCAGCCGCATACTTTTGAAGGAGGTCATTGTTGGATTTGCTTTAGCTCTTCTGGATGTTTGTCATAATCCTCGAGCCTCTTCAACCACCGTAGACCAAGGTCACATCCAGCCTCCGCTGCTATCTGGAACTGCTTCTTTGCGAGCTTTACTGGGTCCTGCTGTATTGCCTTTTTCCGTGCCTTCCCAGTCGATGGGCTCTTGCCTGAGTTGAACCTGGTAATGACTTCAGGCACTTCAGCACCTGAAACAACCATACTGTTCACGTAAACACATAGGCTTAAAGTAATTTAATAGTTCAAGCCAAAATTAAACAGGAACTGTCCAAATTAATGGTCAAATCATAACTTTGCCACTTATTTACTCTAAACTAGCTTTTATTCCATGAAGAATAATACAGCGGCGGGCTATTGTCTCCTCACACATTAGAGTTACTTCTGTACAAACCTTTCAGAAGAAGAGATCCATAAGCAACTGCAGCTCCAGCATGTCCCTGAGATGTTCAAAGCTCAGTTGTCAGAAAAACAGAAATAACAATGTATTCATGGGCTCATATAAAACAAGATAATTTTTTAGCGGATTTCTTCCATTTACCACCTTTTCTGAAGCTCTATGGAAACACCACATGGCGGAAGCTATGTCTCTCTTCACACAATCCCCAGTTAAATATACAGCACCAAGAAGATATAACGCACCAGGATGCAACTGCATTCAAAGACTCAGGTAAAAACTGAATAGGCCTATCAAAAAGCAAATCCAAAAATATTTAATCAACATTTAGGTGGCAAGCATACCTGGTCAACAGCTTGCTCTATATAATGGAAAGCCTGTTGATCAGACTGAACATGATCATTCTACAAGCAACAAAGGTAAACCATCAGCTGAGGTTTAGAAAAATACCATGCAAATCGTCAAAGAATGAAACTATCAATTGCCTAACAAACAACTAAGATTGCATTAATGAAGCAGAATGGAAAGGGGCAAAAGGCACATGAAGCGTGAAAACCTCAATTCTTAGCCGACATCCAAGTTCATACTGTGCCTCTGGATCACCCATGTTTGCAGCTTCAACTAGCAAAGCAGCGCCACTGTACACATGGAAAATGATAAGGATATAATCCACAAGAAATGTCTATTGAAGGCAAGTTGTGCATGATGTGGCGGCAGTTAAATGTATGTTCCAACTAGAACACAGCCAAACAAAAAGATGGTTTTGATCACTTAGTATTTTACGATTTAACCAAAGGTCAGGGCAGTAAACATCGCTACCAATTTTCTTCTCCAATGAAGCTGCTAATCTCGTAATTTTCTGTCCCAAATATTAAGGAAGCAATTATTGCAGCAACTAATTAGACGCATAACCCATAGTTCAGACATACTGTTTGTACCAATAGCTCAAAGCGCCAAGCTCGATGAATGGGTTATTGAACATTTCGAGCAAGACAATAAAATTCAACCCCAGTTAGGATTTTGAAGTGGTTTCGAGCACTCAGAATAGTACCAGATAATTCAAGCTATTCTTTCTATTACATACCAATGACCATTGGGCCATAAACACATTTCCCTAATGCTACACCATATAAACATTGATCAAGATTCACAAACAAAGTAACATTTTTGGGAAAACTAGTCTTTCACATGAGCTGTTCAGCATAGTAGCTACCAGAGTAATAAGACCAATAAGGGTAGCATACTTGGATTGGATGTCAGCAAAGTATAAAATTCTTACAAAAGATTTCATGACATGACCTGATACATAAATATTACTAGAATACTTAACAAGGCATACATATATCACTAGCCAGATTTATATGCAATTCAAACAAAATTATCCTGCAACTTTAGCTATGTCAGATAAAACAAACAATGAAAAGGAAATATGATATTATCTGCAACTTGTCTGTCAGATAAAAGCAAATATGATATATCATCCGGAAACTAATTCTGGTACGCAGCAAGCTACCTGACGCACAGACAGTATCCAATATTCAGAATTATGGCACCGACATACTAGTCAGTTCCAAAATGATAACATATCTACATAAGCTAGTTTTTATTGCATTGTGTCTGCAGGTTCCTGGAACGACATTGAGACAACCACATGGAACATATACAACTTGAACGACATAGCAAATGAAGCTGCATTACACTAACATTGCTAAAAGTAACAGTTAACTCACATTGCCTTGCAAGCTCCGGGAACATGGTACTTGAAATGCATTTTGGCCAGCCAACATCTTGCGCTTGTATTCATATTGTCAACCTCTAGAGCCAACTCAAAGTTCTCCTTTGCGCCCTTCCACACCGAGAAAGATTCGCACAGCAAAATGTTAAAACCCCCAACAACGGGACACTAAAGATTGATAGCAAATGGGGACAGACGAGGAAGGCAAATCCAGGGCAGTACCCTAAGAAGTGGGATTAGGCGCTTGTCGTTGCGGTCCGCGAAGTCGATGACGCGATCGACCTCCTGGAGGGCGCTCCAGCCCTTTGCCACCAGCTCCATCGCCTTCTTGTTCCGGTCGTGAATACATCTCTGCAGCCACGAAGAAATTTACTCACCACCGATTAGCGCACTTGAGCATGAAATCAAATAGATAGGGAGATCCGCGCGTCTAATTCGTCGCCACACACACATGATGATTGAGCGCAGAAGCGAGCTGGGAAGCGCGGCCGGAAGAGGAGGAGGAAGAGGCAGCCGCGGCCACCCGCCGCGCCGAAGCGGCGAACATGGCAGGGCGGCGCCGCGAGCTCGGTCGCGGAGAGCGGCCCTAAGTCGCAACCGTTTCCAGAGTTTGTTCCTGCTTGGGTCTGTTCCGTCGCCTCGTCTCCTCCGAAGCCTGGTCTTGTTCGGGGGCGGGGTTGCTATGGCGGAGCCGGAGAGCTAACGGCGGATGGAAGCGGCGCCGGTGATACAGCCAGGGGAATGCCGAGTTGTGGGGGTGCGTCTGCAGTGGGTTGAGAAGGTGCTTGATGGGTTGGGCTAGGCCCAGTCCAGCAGGTAGCAGTAACTGTCCGTGTGAGTATATTGTTTTTTTTTCTCACAGTATTTAATTTACTGAAATCTTTAAGAGCATTTCTAGAAGACCCCTTATCCCGCGGATAAGGGGCACGAAAAACGCGTTTTTTATGGGCCGAAAAAGACTACGATGGAACAGACACCCCAAATCGGAGGGGATTTCTGATTTGCAGATTCAATATGCGGTGTCTATTTCGCGGCTCACAAACCAACCCTCAAACCGAAAAAAACACCATCGGTATCCACCCTTGGCACAACATGACCTCTTCCGGTTCTTCCTTGCCTCCTTCGCTCCAAGATCTCCATCCTTGCCAGGTCGTGCCACTCAAGGGTCAGTTCATCCATTTCATCACGATTCATCGACATGATCATGTTCTCCTCCGCAAGTAGCTTGGTCATGGTATTGGTCTCCTCTGTATTGGCTCTCTTCTCCTCGGAAAGGACTCTTTTCTCTTCAATGGCGGCCTTGCGCAACCCCTCCTCCTTCGTGTGTTGCCACTTCGTAAGCTTCTTTTGCGCCTTCTTCTCCTCCAATTCTTTCTTTTGCTCCAAGGTTTTGGCCACACATATCTCACTGGACTTGACCATGTTGTCAATCCCATCCTTCAAACTAGAGGCCTCGACATCCCTCTTGATCTTTTCCTTCACCATCTTGGTCCTATCCGGTTTGTTCTTGTTTCTTTCTCCTACGACCTCATCATTGTCATCCTCATCCTCCATCTTGGAGAAGGCACCTCTCTTCGGTGGAGATTTATTATCCTTCACCTTCCACTTCTCACTATTCTTGAGAAGTTCCCAACAATGCATACATGAAAATGCCTTGCCTTTGGAGGACGACATGTCCTTGTACCTTGACAGAGCAATTTTTCCTACAACCAACAAAACATGTCAATGTACATCACATGGAACAATTGGCCACCAATTCAATTGAACACTGAAACTTACCCAGTCACCCTCATTGGCTCCACTAGGAGGTGCGTTCTACACTTGCTCCACACATCCGGCCCAACAATTACACGTCGGTTTGAGAGTATCACACCGTACTTGGAGAGACCTAAAACTGTTGGGAGTCTTCTTCACCCCCGGTATCTCGACCATCAACTTGAAGAATTTGTCTTCAATTCACTGCCAATACCTTTTACCGGTTTGGTCCGCGCCGGTGGAGGCGTCAAGGGTCACGCTCTCCCACGCCTTGATTAAAATCTCATTCTCCAAAACGGTGTAGCTCTTCAACCTCTTGCAGATCGAAGAAGATACTGCATACTCCCCCGCGTCAATCTCTTCCAAGTCATCGTCGCCGCCTCCACCGCAGTCCAACTCATTGTATGAGTCGAGCGGGACAATGTCGACATCAACGGTTCTCGTCGAGGGCCTTCTTGTACGAACTACGAATTTGTAACTAAATTATCGGCTCTACTATAGAACAACAAATTTGGCACTACGAGATTCGGACATACCTCACACCGATCCATAGAAAACCTGAGGGGCGCCGGTGGTAGGGGAGAGAATATCCGTCGCGGTATCCCCGGGTGTTGCCGTCGAGGCCGGTGGTGTCGTCGCGGCCCCATTCCCCTTCGATGCGAAGCTCTTCTTACGCTTAATCACCACCTGCCGTGGTTTCTTCGGAGCGGGCGCGTCGAGATCGATGAGAGTGGAATCGGTGCCTGCGGCACGGCCCACCTTCGACGCAGCTCCATCTGCAGGACGGACACCTGGACCACCTTGCACAACGACGTTCCCTTGCCTCTTCTGGGAAACCACCGAGGCGACGGCCTCCGTCGCGGCGGCCGTGCGGGTTGGGTGCGCTGGCGGCACAGCCCCGACCGAGACGGTGACCAGGGAGGGGTCGGAGGCGTCCATGCCGGCGTCGCACGACCTGGGGCCGCCGGTCGGGGTCTGGGAAGAGAGATCAGCGACGGTGGCGGCAAAGGGGAAGGGAACTTGCGCGCTTATTTTTCCGCCCCGCCAAAGGAAACTAGGGATACAGGACGCGCTCGGATCGGCCTCCCGCCCTACTTTGATAAAGGTTTCGTGGAGGGATTTCTCGTGCCCCTTAAAAAAATACGGGCCGGCGGGATTTGGTGCGTCTAGTATGGCCAGTTTTTCGTCCAAAACCGCAAAAAAAAAGGTCGTCTTAAAGGTCCGCGCGGGATAAGGGGTCTGCTAGAGATGCTCTAATGCTCTTTTTTTACTGAAGTCTTTATTTTTGCTAAGCTAAAAAATTCTTCCTTTTTAAAATTCCTTTTCAGATATTTTCTCCCCCAATAAATTAGTAAAACTTTAAAATACAAATAAATAGATGTTTAATTAATTAACTCTAAATTAATTTTGTGTACGATTAAAAAAATAAACTCTTAAATCAAAACTTTCTAGCACGGAAACACCTTTTTTACTTCAAAATTGAATAAATTTATGATTTAATAATTATGATTTATATAAAATATAAAAGTATGGGTCATCACGTATAAACAGCGCGACTTCTCAATTCTAAATTATCCACATATTTGAGATCATTTTATTCTATGAAAGTACTCTAATCGTTACTAACTTTCTAAAAAAAATCGACAGTACTAACTTCCTACTGTTGGGAATATGGCCTAGAGGCAATCATAGATGATGTAATTCCCAATGTATTCATAAAGTTATTAAGTTGTCCTTGTTTTGAACATCTGATACATGTCATTGAATGTGTGATTCGATTGTGGAACTATGTATTCATGTTGTTCATACTAGATTGTCCTTGGTCATTTAGGTTGTGCTGGACACACACGCTAGACTAATATGAGTGTTGGCTGATGACACGTGTCGCACCCTGGTTTCTAGGGGATACTCATCGGGCCGAACTGGATAGCAGATGCTTGGATTATGGGGCATACCTGCTCCCACGTCCCAGCTTCCTGGTAGGCCTGCGCTTATGCGCGACAACACAAGCCCTGCTATTCCATCGTCGATGTAAACTATCCACTAGAGACCATAGGCACTACTGTCGACGTACTTCATACCACTCACACATGGTACGTCAACAGCGTTAAACGAATGATAATCACAACATATCTCTAAGACACAAAAGATTGAAATAAGATTGCAAATGGCCTTCACTAAGGCAGAGAATAGCAAATACAATCATCCAGAGGACACATGTCCCAACATAACATCATTACATCAGCGGAAGCAATCAAGGTGTCTGAGTACAGACAAATCCAAATAGGCCTAAGAGGCCGGCAATGAAAGGAAAACGGAGCCCATCCACGAAGTCTCGGATCCTGCCCGGGTCCGCTATCTACTCGTCAACAGCTTCGTCGTACTCCACGTAGTAGCCTCCATGGGGATCCTCGGAATCGTCGTCTGCGTAAACCACAGCCCCAAAGGGGTCAGTACATAAACGTACTGGCAAGCAAGACTCACAGTTCACCAAAGTGTAACCCAACAACACCAAGCACAGATGCCTTGGGTTCAACGGAAGAAAAGGGGTTATAAAAGATGCTGCAACTGGCTGCGCTAACCAACTACAGAAACACTACCAATTCCGGCTAACAGAAAGGAGATAAGATAGCGTAACGTAACCAACTGTTGTTGACCATCAACCAAACCCATCCTGGATCTCGCCCCTTATCCAAAGAAGCAATCCGAGGATAACTCACACAGCTGGATTAATGATATGGATCAAGTTGTTGTGTCAATAAGTCTATTACTAGTCAAGTTATTATAGTTAGGTGTAAGTTGTCTGAGTACTTGTTAGCCAGTACTTTCACCAAGTCGTCACATAACCGCGGACAACACGGCTTCTCGAGAAGATTCATCCCTGCAGGGTGTGCTCCAGTACCCGTACACACTCAAGCCACCAACTAAAACTCAGGTGGACTCGACACGACTCGAACCATCACTACAGCCTGTCCTAGGAGCCACGGAGCTATAAGGTCCCAGCCACGCAGCCGAATACTCAGCGCAGGTGTGCAAAACTCCCGCAGGACACAACACCCCGGCACTACAGGCCTCGCCCTATATGTGTGCGTGAACATCATCATCAGTAACCATGGGAGCGACCCATTTATGCGTATGAGCCAAATGGAACACCCGAACTAAGTGTGGCTCTTCGGACAAACTGCGGATCAGATCAAAGTCGAGGGGGGTTCCATACTACCACCCGGATGCGGTGAGCACGCTCATCATGGATCAGTAGACAAGACCCTTTTCCTATTAGGGTCGACACTAGCAGGCCTCAAAACCACGATGGGCCTCCTGCCGGTGCCTTAACATCAAATTATTATTATTACCCAAGCATTAACAGGTTGATTGTTTAACATCGAGCCCCATAGAACATAATAGAAGTATGATAACAGAAAGTAACGGGTAACAGACTCGAGCAGAAGCAACCCTAAGCATGCTAGTAAGACACGGGCTCAAACAACGGGGTGATAGGACTGGAGGTGAGGCAATATCAAGGTTCAGGGTATCATGTGATAGGATCGTAACAGAAGCAACGACTACCTATGGCTAGCAGAAATAGACAACGGATAAGTATCGGTAACCAATGTTGAAAGGAACACAGTGGTTCATGTGAGTGATAACTTGCCTGCAAACCCAGTAGCCTGGTACTGAGCTAAAACCTCTGAAGGGGTGTCGTAAGGATCGTCGGTCTCAACGTCGTCGTCTAACCGAGAAGAAGCAAACAAACAAGGCAGAAATATAAACAATCATTATCATGGCATAGTGCACAAACAAAGATGATGCATGACAGGTTAATAGATGCATCAAAATAAACTAATTGACATGGTAACACAATTTAATTGGACACATATGCAATTTTGAGTTGCATATGAAAAGCCCATGGATTTTGGTTAGATTATTTGTTTTCCAACTAATCAACAGATGAAGGTGAATTAGTATGATGCATGGAGGAGGAAAACAACAAAATAACAACAATAGAACCAATTTAAAATAGGGTTTACCAATTTAGAAATTTATTTAGTAAGTTATGGAATTTTTGGTTCCTTAAAGGGATTACACAAATAGTTGTTGTTTTCATCAAGTTAAATTGTGCAAAACAAATAACAAAATTTATATTTGAAAAGAACACACAATTTTAGGTGGATTACATGTTTCCAATATTGAAAAAGGAGTTAGGATGAATTTATTATGATTGAAACAATATTAAACAAGTTTTAAATGAATTTAAAACAAGCATGACTTTTATTTGAATTTTATTTGTTCAAAACATAAATTCAAATCCATATTTGAAAAGTTTATACTTTTCTAGGTTGAAAACATATTTTGCATGTTCAAAAATAATTTTATTTGAGCAAGTTATGATTTTATCAAATTTAAATGAATTAAACAAGGATTAAATTATTTAGGCAATTTAAATTATTCAAAACATGAAACAAAATTTATATTTGAATTGGTGGTTCAAAATGGTATGGAAAACATATTTTATTTGCATGATTTGGATTAATAATGAATTAGTTATGGATTTTATCAAATTGCAATTGAATTATTTGAATTCAAATTTGAATTGCATTTTGAAAACTCAAAACAGAAAACAACTGCTATAGATAGATAGAGAATTTAATTTAGTGCGGTGTACATATTTTATTTATTTTTGTTGGAGTTGGGATTTAAAAGTTATTTGGGTTTGAAGTTTAGGGACTAAACTGTGATAAA
Source organism: Alopecurus myosuroides (assembly GCA_028641055.1). Classification (NCBI taxonomy): domain Eukaryota; kingdom Viridiplantae; phylum Streptophyta; class Magnoliopsida; order Poales; family Poaceae; genus Alopecurus; species Alopecurus myosuroides. The sequence continues at coordinate 245,111,234 of CM054060.1, read as the reverse complement.
ACTGGACTTAAAATTAAAGGAAAACGTGCAGAAAAACAATTTGCACCACGCAGTGAGCATACCCAGCCACTGACAGTGGGGCCAGGCCTGCATGGCGCCTAGGTGGCCTCCAGGGTCCATGACAGTGGGCCCCAGCGCTGGGCGCGCAGAAGGAAAAAAAATTGGGGAGGCAAATGCCTCCCCTGGGATTCGAACCAGGGATCTTTCCCTTGGGCGCACGGGACTGCTAGCCACTTGGGCTGTGCTGATTTCGTGTCAGATAAGGGGCCTGGTTCTGGTTATGGTTCAGTTTCGAATGGCTACTGAATCTAACTGAATCGTTCTCGTGCAGGTACAGATACAGGCACCGATGGCGTACAGGGAGGCGGCCAGCGAGCGGACAGGGAGCGGGCAGCGACCGATCGCTGCCGTGCGTGCGGCGCTCGGCGGGCCGGCGTGCGTGCGGCCGGTGCGGTGGCCGTGCCGCCGTGTGGTGGCCGGGCTCGTGCGAGGCCACAAGGGCAGGGAGCGGGAGGAGGCGACGGATGGCTTACAGCGATGGCGTCGGTGGCGCTCGGTGGCGGCAAACGGAGGATGGCGGCGCCGATTCCGTGGTCGTCGAGGAAGGCCGAGGGCACGGGGAGGAAGAGGGCGGCGAGCCGGTTCCGTTCCCGGCCCTAGCGCGGCCGGGCGGACACCGTGGCGGCGGCGCCTCGCCGGAGAGAGGCGGCGGTGGAGGAGCTTCGGTGGTGGAACAGAGAGAGAAGAGGGGGAAGGAGAAAGGAGGAGATGCGGCGCGAGGGAGGAGAAGGGGGAGGAGATGAACGATTAGGGCTAGGGGAGCTCGGCCATGTACTTTTAAGGGGAGGAGGAGAGCTGCGATCACCGTTCCCTCCTCTGCAACTGCTACGTGGACAGGCTCATCTGCCTGCCGTACAGAGGTAGGAGATGAGCCAGGGGGTACCAGGCCTGTGAAAGATGGGCTGGCCCAAGATGGGCTGTTTGCCCCTTTTTTCCTCTCCCTCTCTATTTTTTCTGTTTATTACCTTTTTTTTTGTGCAGATTTGGAATAGAGAGAGAAAACAATGGTCCTAGGGTTTGCAACTTTGGAAAAGATTTGTATTATTCTGTTTTTGTAACAATCACCTTAAAACAAACATTGTTCTCCAAAAATAAATAAATTTAATTTATGTTATTGTTCTGGAAATTAAAATAATTTGAGCAATGTTGGTATAAAAAGAGATAAATGAACCTAAGCCAAGATTAAAGTCTTGATTCCAATTTTAGTGGAACAATTTGTTTGTTTATTTTGTAGTTGTTAATTGAAACATTGTAACATAACAAATATGAACCAAAATTGAATTTTGGTTTTGGAATTCAAATAGAAATCAGATGGAAACAGATGCAAAGAATATGATGACATGATGCACAACAAAAATAAAACACGAAACAAACATCTAGGGGGGAGATTTCAAACCTGGGATGTTACAAAACGCCCCCCCTTGAAGGAATCGCGCCCCGAGATTCCTACTGAGAAAGGAAAAGGTCCGGATACTTCTTGCGAAGATCCTCTTCAGTCTCCCACGTTGCCTCTTTATCGGAATGATGCGACCATTGCACTTTCAAGAACTTGGTGCTCTTGTTGCGAGTCTTACGCTCGGTCTCATCGAGAATACGAACAGGATGCTCCTCATAAGATAGATCATCTTGCAGTTCAATGGAATCATGATCAACTGCACGATCTGGATCTTTGAAACACTTCTTGAGCTGTGACACGTGGAACACATCGTGCACCTTGGATAGTTTTTCTGGAAGTTCAAGACGATAGGCATTTTCCGCACGCCTTGAGAGAATGTTGAAAGGACCAATGTATCTCGGTGCTAGCTTTCCCTTGACACCAAAACGATGAGTGCCTCTGAGGGGAGTTACACGGAGATATGCTTTGTCACCAGGTGCATAAATCATATCCCTGTGCTTGCTGTCATAGTAGCTTTTCTGACGAGACTGAGCAATCTTGAGATTGTCACGAATGATTCGAACTTTCTCTTCGGCTTCCTTAACAATGTCAGGGCCTAAGAGTGAACGTTCACCAGCTCCAGACCAATTGATTGGACTCCTGCATCTGCGGCCATAGAGTGCTTCAAACGGTGCCATGCCTAGGCTTGCCTGGAAGCTGTTGTTGTAGGAGAATTCAGCATATGGAAGGCATTCCTCCCATTTCATGCCAAAGGAGAGACCACATGCTCTGAGCATATCCTCGAGAATCTGATTGACTCTTTCGACTTGCCCTTGAGACTGAGGGTGATAAGCTGTGCTGAACAGAAGTTTGGTGCCCAATGCTTCTTGAAAACTCTTCCAGAAATGAGAAGTGAATATGCTTCCACGATCCGAGCTTATTTCCAATGGAACACCATGAAGAGGAACAATCTTTGTTGTGTAGAGTTCTGCTAACTGGCTAGCTGAGATTGTTTCTTTGACAGCAAAGAAGTGAGCTACCTTAGTGAGACGATCAATAACAACGAAGATTGCATCGTTGCCCTTCTTGGACCTTGGAAAACCAGTAACGAAGTCCATTTCAATCATGTCCCACTTCCACTCAGGAATTTTCAGAGGTTGGAGTAGACCGGCTGTTTTCTGATGAACTGCCTTAACACGTTGACAAACGTCGCATTCAGAAACGTATTGAGCAATTTCACGTTTCATGCCAGACCACCAATACAGTGTTTTGAGATCCTGGTACATCTTTGTACTTCCAGGGTGGATGGAGAGAGGAGTTTCATGAGCCTCCTTGAGAATAACATCTTTGAGACTTTGAATTTGAGGAACTGCAATGCGTCCTTCGAAGAACACCGTTCCCTTGTCATCAATTGAGAAGCACTCATACTTCACATTGCCTGCTTTGATGTTATTTGCGATCTTCTTGATCTCAGCATCACGAAGTTGTTCAGAACGAATCTTGTCCTCGAGAGTTGGGCTGGCTGTCAAGTTTGCAAGATAACCTTGAGGAACAAGACCAAGGTTCAGCTTCTGGAATTCTTCATGAAGTGGAGGTTGGCTTTCCATGATCATGAGATTATTGCAATACGACTTGCGACTGAGAGCATCGGCCATAACATTAGCCTTGCCTGGAGTGTAAGAAATGGTAAGATCGAAGTCTTTGATCTTTTCAATCCATCTCCTTTGCCTGAGGTTTAGATCTGGTTGAGTGAAGATGTATTTCAGACTCTTATGATCGGAAAAGATTTCAGTGCGATTACCCAACAAGTATTGCCTCCATTTCTTGAGGGCAAACACAACTGCTGCGAGTTCAAGATCATGAGTGGGATAGTTGAGCTCATGGGCGTTCAACTGACGTGAAGCATAAGCCACAACTTGACGTTCTTGCATAAGAACTGCTCCTAGACCTTGGAGAGAAGCGTCACAGAATATCTGGAAAGGTTTGGTAGTATCTGGGCCAACCAGAACTGGTGTAGAAGTGAGTTTAGTCTTCAGGAGATTGAAACTTTCATCACATTGTGGAGACCAAACGAACTTCTTGTCCTTCTTTGTGAGATCAGTGAGAGGTTTGGCAATCTTGGAGAAATTTTGGACGAAACGACGGCAATAGCTAGCCAAACCAAGAAAACTTCTGACTTGCTTCACCGTCTTAGGAGGTTTCCAATCAACAATTGCCTTAACCTTTTCTGGATCAATGGCTATGCCCTTGGCAGAGATGACATGACCAAGATAAGCAACTTCTGGAATCCAGAACTCACATTTGGAGAACTTGGCATATAGACGATGCTCGCGAAGTTTCATGAGAGTGAGACGAAGATGTTCTCCATGCTCTTCCTCGATTTTGAGTAGACAAGAATATCATCAAGATATACCACAACGAACTTGTCGAGGTATTCATGGAAGACAGAATTCATGAGTCTAGAGAATGTCGCCGGTGCATTGGTGAGACCAAAGGACATGACAGTGTATTCATATAGACCGTACCGAGTGGTGAAAGCTGTTTTTGGAATATCTTCCTTTCTGATCTTTATCTGATGGTAACCCATCCTCAAATCCAACTTTGAGAATATTGAGGCTCCAGCAAGTTGATCAAAAAGATCATCGATACGAGGAATTGGATACTTGTTTTTGATTGTTTTCTCGTTGAGAGGACGATAGTCAACCACGAGTCTCTTTGTTTGATCCTTCTTCGCAACGAACAGAGTTGGGCATCCCCAAGCCGAGGAGCTAGGTTGAATGTAACCTTTCTCCATGTACATATCGATTTGCTCCTTCAACAACTTCAGTTCAGGAGGAGCTATCTTGTATGGATGCTTAGAGATTGGAGCAGTGCCTGGTTCAAGTTCGATCACGAACTCAACTGCTCTGTCAGGAGGCATTCCTGGCAATTCTTCTGGAAAGACATCAGGGAATTCACAAACCACCGGAATAGTTTCAATAGATGGTAGAGGATTTGCATTGAGAGTGTAGAGTTGAGCAACTGGATTTTCAGCATGGAAGTAGACTATCTGGCCAGAAGGGTGTGTGATTTTGACAGACTTAGCAGGACAATCAATGACTGCTTTGTTGGCTACCAGCCAATCCATCCCAAGGATGACATCAATATCTGAAGAGTGGAGAGCTATCAGAGATGCCTGGAATGGAAGGTTTCCAATTGTGATCTCGATGTTCTGGCTAACTTTATTGCTTTGCCAGCTAGATCCCGGTGATTTCACTAGGAGAGGGATAGACAACTGTTCGAAGTTGATTTCACTGTTGTTTGCAAAGCATTGAGAGATGAAAGAGTGTGAAGCACCAGAATCGAACAAGACTTTAGCACGAAACGAGTTCACAAGAAGTGTGCCCATTACAACCTCTGGAGATTCTTCTGCTCCCTGGGCCTTGACATGGTTCACCTTCACAGTTCTCAAGACAGACTTGTTCTTGTTGCGGGGCCTAGGCGAAGAGTGTGTACCACCACATGATTGACCTTAGAGATAGGTAGTGATGGTAGCTTGTTCTGCGGGCACTTGTAGGAGTAGTGTCCTGGTAGACCGCACTTGAAGCATGTACTAGCAGAACGAGGAGTTGTTGGACTTGGCTGAGATGGAGCACCTCCTGAAGATACCACTGGGGTGGGAGGGCGGGGAAGAATTCCTGCCGGGCTTGGCAAGCTGATGTGCGGTGTTGGAGTGGTATATGGAACCCAAACTCTTCGTTTTTGTGGAGGCATGATAGCTTTTGAGAGATTAGCTTGTTCACGAGAGTGCTTACGAGATTCCTCAACCAATTTGCGCCCATGCTCTTCATTTAGAGCGATGTTGATGAGGTCCTCAAAATTCTTGGCCTTGACGTTGGTGAGAGCATACTTGAGTTCCGGGTTGAGACCCCTACGGAACTTTGCCATCTTTCTCGCTTCCGTGGAGATTTCATCTCCGGCGTAGCGAGCCAGACGATTGAACTCTCTTTGGTATTTGAGAACGTCCAGATTGCCTTGTGTGAAAGAATAGAATTCCTCACGCATTTTCTCCATGAGCCCATCGGGAATGTGATGGCGCACGAAGGCTTGCTTGAAATCCTCCCATGTGATTGCCACACTAGAACCTCTCATTTCTTGGAAATTCTCCCACCAAGACATGGATTGTCAACGGAGAAGGTAGGTCACGTAAGGAACACGGTCCTCGTCAGCCACATGAGCTACCACAAGAGTACGGTTCATTTCACGGAGCCAGTCATCAGCATCCAATGGCTCGGAGGAGTTATCAAACGTGCGCGGATTGAGCTCAAGGAACTCCCGAATAGACACCCGGGTGTTGCCATTACTCCCAAGGTCTTGGTTCTGCTGCATCTGCTTTATAACTTGCGTCATCTGAGACAGCACTTTCCCCATCTCAGGTGGCAGTGTGTGTTCTTCGTCACCACTTTCCATCCTGAAGAGGATACCAAGATTAACACAGTAACCGGACAACAAAATCCAATATAAGTGCTTAAAAGGATTACTTCAGACGGTAAGAAGGTAGCATGGAGCAAACATATACTACCCCCAACGTTCACCATAAATGGTTCGAGTACCACACGGGTGCGGTGTTGAAGAAGAAAAATCTCCGGAACAAAACGGATGGAGGTTAACCACGAAAGAGAAGATTTGTGAAGGACGATGTCGAAGCAACAACTGGGAAACAGAGACCACAAACACCTGAGGTACTACGGAGAAAACCCAGAACACGTGAAATCCTAACTTGAAAGTTTAGATGAGAAGAGAAAAACAACGTTGCACTTCCTTACCAGAAAAGGGAGGGTGGGTGGGGAAAGAAATAAAATGACAGAATTCCTACTCTCACGTTTCATTTTTCCTATATAGCTACAAAATAGTTTCTAGACTCAACTGCGACCAGTAAAAGGGACCCTACAGGCAGACAGGCTCTGATACCATTTGTCGCACCCTGGTTTCTAGGGGATACTCATCGGGCCGAACTGGATAGCAGATGCTTGGATTATGGGGCATACCTGCTCCCACGTCCCAGCTTCCTGGTAGGCCTGCGCTTATGCGCGACAACACAAGCCCTGCTATTCCATCGTCGATGTAAACTATCCACTAGAGACCATAGGCACTACTGTCGACGTACTTCATACCACTCACACATGGTACGTCAACAGCGTTAAACGAATGATAATCACAACATATCTCTAAGACACAAAAGATTGAAATAAGATTGCAAATGGCCTTCACTAAGGCAGAGAATAGCAAATACAATCATCCAGAGGACACATGTCCCAACATAACATCATTACATAGCGGAAGCAATCAAGGTGTCTGAGTACAGACAAATCCAAATAGGCCTAAGAGGCCGGCAATGAAAGGAAAACGGAGCCCATCCACGAAGTCTCGGATCCTGCCCGGGTCCGCTATCTACTCGTCAACAGCTTCGTCGTACTCCACGTAGTAGCCTCCATGGGGATCCTCGGAATCGTCGTCTGCGTAAACCACAGCCCCAAAGGGGTCAGTACATAAACGTACTGGCAAGCAAGACTCACAGTTCACCAAAGTGTAACCCAACAACACCAAGCACAGATGCCTTGGGTTCAACGGAAGAAAAGGGGTTATAAAATATGCTGCAACTGGCTGCGCTAACCAACTACAGAAACACTACCAATTCCGGCTAACAGAAAGGAGATAAGATAGCGTAACGTAACCAACTGTTGTTGACCATCAACCAAACCCATCCTGGATCTCGCCCCTTATCCAAAGAAGCAATCCGAGGATAACTCACACAGCTGGATTAATGAATAATGGATCAAGTTGTTGTGTCAATAAGTCTATTAATAGTCAAGTTATTATAGTTAGGTGTAAGTTGTCTGAGTACTTGTTAGCCAGTACTTTCACCAAGTCGTCACATAACCGCGGACAACACGGCTTCTCGAGAAGATTCATCCCTGCAGGGTGTGCTCCAGTACCCGTACACACTCAAGCCACCAACTAAAACTCAGGTGGACTCGACACGACTCGAACCATCACTACAGCCTGTCCTAGGAGCCACGGAGCTATAAGGTCCCAGCCACGCAGCCGAATACTCAGCGCAGGTGTGCAAAACTCCCGCAGGACACCACACCCCGGCACTACAGGCCTCTCCCTATATGTGTGCGTGAACATCATCATCAGTAACCATGGGAGCGACCCATTTATGCGTATGAGCCAAATGGAACACCCGAACTAAGTGTGGCTCTTCGGACAAACTGCGGATCAGATCAAAGTCGAGGGGGGTTCCATACTACCACCCGGATGCGGTGAGCACGCTCATCATGGATCAGTAGACAAGACCCTTTTCCTATTAGGGTCGACACTAGCAGGCCTCAAAACCACAAAGGGCCTCCTGCCGGTGCCTTATCAGCATATTATTAATAACAGGTTGATTGATTAACATCGAGCCCCCCCAGAACATAAATAGAAGTAGCAACAGAAAGTAACGGGTAACAGACTCGAGCAAAGCAACCTAAGCATGCTAGTAAGACACGGGCTCAAACAAGGGGTGATAGGAGTGGAGGTGAGGCAATATCAAGGTTAAGGGATTCATGTGATAGGTTCGTAACAGAAACAACTACTACTAAGGCTAGCAGAAAAGAACAACGGAAAGTATCGGTAACCAATGTTGAAAGGAACACAGTGGTTCATGTGAGTGATAACTTGCCTGCAAACCCAGTAGCCTGGTACTGAGCTAAAACCTCTGAAGGGGTGTCGTAAGGATCGTCGGTCTCAACGTCGTCGTCTAACCGAGAAGAAGCAAACAAACAAGGCAGAAATATAAACAATCATTATCATGGCATAGTGCACAAACAAAGATGATGCATGACAGGTTAATAGATGCATCAAAATAAACTAATTGACATGGTAACACAATTTAATTGGACACATATGCAATTTTGAGTTGCATATGAAAAGCCCATGGATTTTGGTTAGATTATTTGTTTTCCAACTAATCAACAGATGAAGGTGAATTAGTATGATGCATGGAGGAGGAAAACAACAAAATAACAACAATAGAACCAATTTAAAATAGGGTTTACCAATTTAGAAATTTATTTAGTAAGTTATGGAATTTTTGGTTCCTTAAAGGGATTACACAAATAGTTGTTGTTTTCATCAAGTTAAATTGTGCAAAACAAATAACAAAATTTATATTTGAAAAGAACACACAATTTTAGGTGGATTACATGTTTCCAATATTGAAAAAGGAGTTAGGATGAATTTATTATGATTGAAACAATATTAAACAAGTTTTAAATGAATTTAAAACAAGCATGACTTTTATTTGAATTTTATTTGTTCAAAACATAAATTCAAATCCATATTTGAAAAGTTTATACTTTTCTAGGTTGAAAACATATTTTGCATGTTCAAAAATAATTTTATTTGAGCAAGTTATGATTTTATCAAATTTAAATGAATTAAACAAGGATTAAATTATTTAGGCAATTTAAATTATTCAAAACATGAAACAAAATTTATATTTGAATTGGTGGTTCAAAATGGTATGGAAAACATATTTTATTTGCATGATTTGGATTAATAATGAATTAGTTATGGATTTTATCAAATTGCAATTGAATTATTTGAATTCAAATTTGAATTGCATTTTGAAAACTCAAAACAGAAAACAACTGCTATAGATAGATAGAGAATTTAATTTGGTGCGGTGTACATATTTTATTTATTTTTGTTGGAGTTGGGATTTAAAAGTTATTTGGGTTTGAAGTTTAGGGACTAAACTGTGATAAAACTGGACTTAAAATTAAAGGAAAACGTGCAGAAAAACAATTTGCACCACGCAGTGAGCATACCCAGCCACTGACAGTGGGGCCAGGCCTGCATGGCGCCTAGGTGGCCTCCAGGGTCCATGACAGTGGGCCCCAGCGCTGGGCGCGCAGAAGGAAAAAAAATTGGGGAGGCAAATGCCTCCCCTGGGATTCGAACCAGGGATCTTTCCCTTGGGCGCACGGGACTGCTAGCCACTTGGGCTGTGCTGATTTCGTGTCAGATAAGGGGCCTGGTTCTGGTTATGGTTCAGTTTCGAATGGCTACTGAATCTAACTGAATCGTTCTCGTGCAGGTACAGATACAGGCACCGATGGCGTACAGGGAGGCGGCCAGCGAGCGGACAGGGAGCGGGCAGCGACCGATCGCTGCCGTGCGTGCGGCGCTCGGCGGGCCGGCGTGCGTGCGGCCGGTGCGGTGGCCGTGCCGCCGTGTGGTGGCCGGGCTCGTGCGAGGCCACAAGGGCAGGGAGCGGGAGGAGGCGACGGATGGCTTACAGCGATGGCGTCGGTGGCGCTCGGTGGCGGCAAACGGAGGATGGCGGCGCCGATTCCGTGGTCGTCGAGGAAGGCCGAGGGCACGGGGAGGAAGAGGGCGGCGAGCCGGTTCCGTTCCCGGCCCTAGCGCGGCCGGGCGGACACCGTGGCGGCGGCGCCTCGCCGGAGAGAGGCGGCGGTGGAGGAGCTTCGGTGGTGGAACAGAGAGAGAAGAGGGGGAAGGAGAAAGGAGGAGATGCGGCGCGAGGGAGGAGAAGGGGGAGGAGATGAACGATTAGGGCTAGGGGAGCTCGGCCATGTACTTTTAAGGGGAGGAGGAGAGCTGCGATCACCGTTCCCTCCTCTGCAACTGCTACGTGGACAGGCTCATCTGCCTGCCGTACAGAGGTAGGAGATGAGCCAGGGGGGTACCAGGCCTGTGAAAGATGGGCTGGCCCAAGATGGGCTGTTTGCCCCTTTTTTCCTCTCCCTCTCTATTTTTTTCTGTTTATTACCTTTTTTTTGTGCTGATTTGGAATAGAGAGAGAAAACAATGGTCCTAGGGTTTGCAACTTTGGAAAAGATTTGTATTATTCTGTTTTTGTAACAATCACCTTAAAACAAACATTGTTCTCCAAAAATAAGTAAATTTAATTTATGTTATTGTTCTGGAAATTAAAATAATTTGAGCAATGTTGGTATAAAAAGAGATAAATGAACCTAAGCCAAGATTAAAGTCTTGATTCCAATTTTAGTGGAACAATTTGTTTGTTTATTTTGTAGTTGTTAATTGAAACATTGTAACATAACAAATATGAACCAAAATTGAATTTTGGTTTTGGAATTCAAATAGAAATCAGATGGAAACAGATGCAAAGAATATGATGACATGATGCACAACAAAAATAAAACACGAAACAAACATCTAGGGGGGAGATTTCAAACCTGGGATGTTACAACACGGTTCCACTTGTCATGGGCATGGTGATGCCATTCCAACGATCACGGACTTGGCTAAAGAGTTTAGCAAGTCGGACTGACCCACATTGAGATGCAACGAGCAAGTCGTCATTTGCATGTCTCAATCAATGTAATCCTTAGACATGAGGTTGTCGCACAATCCGAGTTGTGGATCACCGACTTAGGTTCTGTTAAACGCTGCTTTGTGACAAGGCAGCTATAAAGGCAGAGTTCGGGTCGAATGAGAAGCAACCTGCGTGATGTGGATAATCATGATGGGATTTTGCCCCTCCGAATGGAGAGATTATCTCTGGGCCCTCTCGAGTGATATGATTCAGGAAGCATGGCCATGCGCGACTCAGTTAAGTGTTAACTGTGTCTGTTGACTAAGAGTTAGTCAGATGAATCATATATCACAGACCGAGAAGAGAGTCGAACTATTTAAGGGATGACGATTTAATCGCCTATAGTTCGACAAGGTATATCGTGAGGCAAAAGGGACTAAGATGAATATCACATTGAAAGGTATGTCGTCATGAATCAATGGGACTTGGGAGTCGTCACGTTCTGCTAGGAGCCGCTACCGATTGATCGATTGGGAGTTGGACTCCAATCGTGTCCAAGTCGCCATGAGCCTGCAGGGTCGCACACTTAAGAGCGGGAGCAAGTATTGGTCGGGTTGGACCCGAACCGGAAATGGACTGAGTTTGTGAGTCGGACTCACAGAGAGAATGGACCACAAGTGTTGTGAATCCCAATACCATTCTCTATATAAAGAGGGGCGCAGGTTGCCCAGCGGGCACGTTAGTCCACTCCCATGCGTTGGGAACCCTAGCCCCACTCAGTCCAGCCATCGCACCGAACCTAGCAGTCCGCCGTCGGAACTCCTCCTCGTACGTGTGGATACCGGCAGAGGTGTTGTACGTTCAGCACTTCGACGTTCGCGGGATCAGATCGGCTGAATCGGATCGTGGACTGCACTTCCCCGACGCGCTTCATCGATAATCCGCAACCGCGCGTCTAGTGGTAATCATCGTGGCCTTCTACCTCGGCTAGATCTTGGAAGTACTGCGTAGGAAAAGTTTTGTTTATCTCTACGCGTTCCGACAGTAGTATCAGAGCAGTAGCTTCTGGTATTAGGCCCAAGATCCGTACATATGTGATATGTAGTTAGCGTTAGATGTGATCTAATTGCTGTTTTGGTGGTCGGTCTATGAGATAGATCAGTTTTGTACAAGGTTGATTGGATCAATCGTACTCGGGGTTAATGGATGATCAGGTTTTCATGATCATACTGCTAAGGTCGTGGAACAACTTACCCCTACCGTTCGGTTTCCGCCATCGGGGTATACCGTGACACATAAATCCAGTTGCGGTGATCGAAGATCAAATAGTTTGGTCGAATTGGAATACAGATCAGATTTGGGTAAAATGGTTGTCGAATCGGGACCGCCGGCTTCGTCCTGTCGTAGCACCTTAGATGTCGTTGCGAGTTTCACAACGCCGGTAGATATCGTATCTATGCATAACTTGTTTTTTGCAGGAAGTTATAAATGGTATGGCTTATGTGCATGTGATGTGTGTAATCCATACATGATCTGTGTATCATGTTTTTGTCAGCCGGCTGGAGCCTAGGTGCTGTCATTTTTATTGTATAACGGCCTGCGTGTCGGATTCTCTATGTAATCTTTGATTTACTAGCTAGTGTAGCTTGTTGGAGAACCCGGATGACATGCAAGTCGATGTACAAGTCGGCTACATGGAGTAAGATGGCACGTGACAAGAGTTGGCACGAGTTGACTTGCAAGCTTCGTGGAGATGGAGATCACCATGAAGAGAGCCATACCATTTCACATTATAATTGCTTTATTTGTGTTATTGTTATGTCTCTATTTACCTCTATTTAGATAGTTGGTAGATTTTAATCCCTCAAAGAAGGTCTAGTCGGTCGCCCCGCCAGTGCTGCACCATCACAAGTCGGACATTCTTGGTAGTGGGCTCATAAAATTGAGGTGCTACCAATTCTTTCCGATTAGGTGGGTTTGAGTCGGACTCTTACAAGCAGAAGCACTTGGTAATCTAGACGAGTCCATCACAACGGTTGAGGGGCTCGGGGCGAGGACGGTTGGGAGCCGGGGCATGTGATGTCACCCAACTAACAGGAGTCGTATTGGATACGATTGGCAAGATGTTGCCTACCTAGATCACTTGACGGCTAGCGGTGATGCTAAAACTCACTAGCCGGCTTGCTTATTTAGGATCTTGAATCACTTAGCAACCATCGGAGGGGTGTTGGTTCTAGTGGGAGCATAAGTATTAAAACGTTTAATATGCCTGCTCTTTTATGAATACATGTCTTAAGTGTTTTGCATATTTTCTGTTGTAGATCAATGGCACCTAGCAACCTTCCTCAGTTGTCCACTTTTGCGTTGAGGTCAATCCTAGAGAAAGATAAGCTTAATGGAACTAATTTCACCAACTGGTACCGTAATCTGAGGATAGTCCTCAAGCATGACAAGAAAGAACATGTTCTAGAAACTCCACTTCCAGATGAGCCTGATGATGATGCGACTGTCGCTGTCATGAATGCCTACCGTAAGACTAGAGATGAGTCTACGGAAATTAGCTGTCTTATGCTTGCACACATGGAACCGGACTTGCAGCAGCAGTTCGAGAATGTTGAGGCCTACGATATGATCGAAAGTCTCAAAAGTATGTTCCAGACTCAGGCAAAGACCGAGAGGTATCAAGTCTCTCAAGCTTTGCTGGGCTGTAAGCTGAAAGATGGCGATCCACTGAGTCTGCATGTAATCAAGATGATTGGTTACATTCAGTCTCTGGATCGGCTGGGCGTCCCAATTAACGAAGAGTTCGCTACTGATACAATTTTGAACTCTCTTCCTAGTGCGTATGGTTCGTTCATCTCGAACTACCATATGCATGGTATGGATAAGAGTATCACTGAATTACATGGGATGCTCAAAACGGCAGAGGCTGGTATCAAGAAAGGCGCCAGTCAAGTGTTGATGGTGCAGAATAAGGCTAAGTTCAAGAAGAGTTCTTGGACTAAGAAGAAGAAGGGCTGATATCAAGAAAGGCGCCAGTCAAGTGTTGATGGTGCAGAATAAGGCTAAGTTCAAGAAGAGTTCTTGGACTAAGAAGAAGAAGGATAAGTCAGGACGTAGCGCCCTGTCCAGAGTGCTTCCTCAAAGACTAAGCCATCTCCTGCAGCCGGAACCAATTTCTTCTATTGCAAGCAAGATGGCCACTGGAAGAGGAACTGCACCAAGTATTTGGCTGACAGAGCCAAGAGTGGAGGTGTGACTTCCAACTCAGGTACGCTTGTGTGCAATGTTATAGACATTTATCTTGTTGATGCGCCTAATAGTTCTTGGGTATATGATACCGGATCAGTTATTCACATATACAACTCGTTGCAGGGACTGGTAAGAACTAGGAGTGTGGCAAGAGCAGAGGTTGATATTCGGGTCGGCAACAAGGCGAAAGTCGCTTCGTTGGAAGTCGGCGCGATGCAACTTCATTTACCATCAGGATTTTTAATGGAGCTAAATAATTGTTATTATGTTCCAGTGCTTAGTCGAACATTATTTCCGCCTCATGTTTGATGAGACAAGGCTATGACTCGAATATTAAGAATAATGGTTGTTCTTTATATTTGAAAGATATGTTTCATGGCTTTGCACCCGTTCAGAACGGGTTATTTATTTTGAATCTTGATAGTGAATCGGTCTATAACATAAATGTTAAAAGGTTGAAACCAAATGATCTGAATATGACTTACTTTTGGCACTGTTGGCTTGGTCATATAAGTTGGAAGCGCATGAAGAAGCTCCATGATGATGGACTTCTAACTTCGTTTGACTTAGAGTCATTCGAGACATGCGAATCATGCCTACTAGGCAAAATGACCAAGACACCTTTTGCAAGGAGTTGTGAAAGGGCGTCCGACTTGTTGGAACTAATACATAGTGATGTATGTGGTCCAATAAGCACGACAGCCAGAGGTGGTTATTAATATTTCATTACCTTCTGTCGGGGGGTTACCCCCGAGTAGGGTAAAGGAAAGTGGTAAAGGCAACTGTCAGAAGAGAGGTTTGGTCGAGTAGCCGCCTACCCGGTACTTGCTACCCGGTTGACTGCTACTCGGTCTCACCTCAAGATGACCAGAAGGAAGAATCATTCAAGTTCTCTCCATTCGAGTAGAAGAGTTGGCCCGAGTAAAATTGGCGGGAACCTACTCGGGCCAGAAAGTCAAAGGAGCCGTTCTGACACAGGATCCCGCGTATCCTGGGTCCGTACTTGGCAGTATTCGAACTACTGTTCATCTGGGACCGGCCTGCCTGACAGTGACAGCATGGAAGCAGGCCGTGGCAGGATAAGGGGGGCCTACTCTGTGTTTGGCACAGTGATACCAGTCTGTCCCCTTGTTTTGCCCAACGACTTTCCAGATGCAGCCAAGATTAGGAACCAAAGCTGTCAGCGGGAACCCGGAAGAAGGACGATGTGCACACTATGTCGACACTTGTCTAGGTTTGGACGTATCCGGCTGGGCACCAGGTATATAAGGTGCCCCGCCGCCTCCTGCGTGAGGCATCGCATACTAGAACACTTGGTGACCTAATTCTTGACCTAGTTCATCACCTAGAGAGGAGAGTGGCTACTCGGTAGCAAGAACATTGTACTGTGGCTACTCGGTGAGACACCAGAATACACAAAGAAAGGCAGGAGTAGGGGTTTTACCTCCTCACGAGGGCCCTGAACCTGGGTAGATCGTGTTGTTTGCAGTGTTTACTTCGTATCTCACGCGGCTACTGGTCGCGTGATCCCTCCCCGAGCACCTCCAGCGTCCTTCGTCCCCACATCTTTAGCCATCCCATGGCATCTGCCGTGACACCACCACGACAGTTGGCGCCCACCGTGGGGCAACCAGCAGCGCTGGTTGGAGTTTCTGTTCGGACGGGATCTTCTTCAGCGGAGCGCGTGGTCTGTGGCCTTGTCCACAGATTCGGCTCCTTCGACTTCGTCACCGACAACGCCGGCGATTTTGGCGGCAGGGCCATGCCGGAGGGCGGCTCGGTGATCTCCTTCGGCTCTCACCTCGTCTACGTCGCCACCGTCGCCAACCGCGCGTACCCCGAGCTGGTGCATGACACGGAGGATCCTCCCGCGGTGATCGCTGCTCGCAGAAGGCCCGCGTGCCGCTCTGCGAACTGCGCTGAGGTGATGGTGACGGGCTTGGCGGCAAACACTGGCGCAGCCGCTACTGGCGCTGCGGCCGTCGTCGAGGAGATTGATGCGCCGGCTGCTGGTAGCAGGGTTCACCGGCCCTACGAGAAGGAGAGCAACTTTCCGCCTTCCACCTCTACGGTCATTCCCGCGTCGGCTACGCGACCTGGCATGCCAACTCCCACCAACATCGAGCTCCTGGCCATGAGGGAGCAGCTCGAGCGGCAACGCCTGGAGCTGCTTGCTGAGCAGGCGGAGTTGGATAAGGTGAGGTTGGAGTTGAGTCTAGATCAGCTTGAGTACAACAAGGCTCACGGCTTCACGCCAGTCGCTAGGAGGGCTAGCAGAGTAGGTGCCACTCGGCGCAACCTTGGCGCCGAGATGGCGACGGTTGTAGAGGCTCCTGCTCAGTCCGCCACCGCAAACACCTCCACTAGGCCCAGATATAGCACACCCGCCAAGACACTTAGAGCTGCAGAGGCTGTAGCTGCCGAGTTGCCTCGCCTAGATGGCGATGCGCGTATTAGGCAGCAAGAAAGACTCAATGAGTTGGTGTTGGAGGCTGCTAGGCAGAATGAGGAGTTCCGGAAGGCCAACCCGGGTGCTGGGGCGTCGCAGGTGGTTCACTCGCACGCGGCTAGATCTAACGATCAGGCCTCGTCTCCGCATCCCAGCCGCGAGAAGAGCCGCAGCGGGCGTTCGGGCAGAGATAGGCAAATGCAGGTGTATGACCCGGCTGCTGCCGCGAGACAGCTTGCTGTGCCGCAGCAGCCCGGGCAGGAACACAACGCTGCAAGAGCAGGCTCTCAAGCCCATCAAGCTCAAAGCCGAGCCCGAGATGAAGCGCGCCCAGGTCCTTCTCGGCGTCCCGCTGCTCCGCCTACTCGGCAGAGGCATCAGCCGCGCGCAGTGGCACCAGTCGCCAACCCGGTGGAGCAGCCTGCAGCTGTGCAGGTAGACAGGTATGATGATGGCTACTCGGCCATGGAGATGGCTGGCTATGATGTACATGATCGTGTTGGCGAGCGCATGCTGGCGCCTGGAGATGCGAGGCATCAGTTGGACCGGATCAGCTTGTCGGCGCGGCTGGAGAGCACGGGTCCTCCTGGCCCCGAGTGCTTTGGCCCGCGCATCATGAACGAGCCGTCCGTGAAGAACTTCCAGCTTGCAAGAGGCACCAAGAGCTACAATGGCAGCACCAAGCCTGAAGATTGGCTCAATGACTATGTCACCGCGGTCCATATCGCGAATGGCAACAGAAGATGGGCTGTGCGCTATGTTCCGCAGATGCTAGAGGGTCCAGCTCGCACTTGGCTCAACAACTTGCCCAAGAACAGCATCAATTGCTGGCTGGACTTCTCGGATGCCTTCATCAACAACTTCACCAGCACATACAAGAGACCGAATAGGCCACAGCAGATGTCCGCTTGCAGGCAGCGAGAAGACGAGACAGACCGCGAGTATCTTACTCGGTGGAGTACATTGAGGAACACCTGTGAGGGTGTGAATGAAGCACAGGCCATCACTTGGTTTGCGCAGGGATGCAGGCATGGCAGTATGTTGTGGCAGAGATTGCAGAGGGAGATGCCGAACACTCTGGCGGAGACCATCAAGATTGCGGATCAGTACGCGCTTGGTGATCCTACTCAGCCATTGATGGACTCCTCTGAGCCGAGAAGAAACTTCAGCAACGGCAAGCGCAACGAGTTCCGCAACAAGCGCCGAGTAGATACTCGGTATGATCCTGAAGAGGTGAATGCATTGACTGTTGGAGCTGGTGGCAGCCAGAGGCAGAAACCTGCTGGAGCCTACGGGCAGAACCAGAACCAGGGCCAAGGCAACAAGAAGCCATTTCGCACCTCTCAGTCGGGTAGCGGGAACTCCGAGCAGCCGAAGAAGTTTGTCTTTGATGACATGAAGGATGGCCCATGCAGTTTTCACACTCACCACCCCTCGAGGCCCGCTAACCACACTACTCGGCAGTGCGAGTGGTGGGAGGTGATCAAGAGTGATGGCTTGCCTCCTCCTCCTCCTCTGCCGGCGGCCAATGCCAATGTGCAGCCTACTCGCGCACCCGCAGCTCGGCCGCTAGTGTACCCGAGAAGAGAGAATGTGAACCAAGTGGCTTTAGGAGCCAACCAGAACTTCAACAATGAGAGATACCGCAACAACAACAACAACTACAACCGCAACAACAACAACAGGGGCAACAACAACAACTATCAGGGCAACAACAACAACGGCAACAATGGGGGCGGAGGCTCCAATCAGTACCAAGAGCACCACGAGAGCTACATGATCTTCACTTCTGAGCCAGTCGACAAGCAATCACAGCACAGGCGGGCCATGGAGGTCAATGCAGTGATTCCTGCTGTCCCTCACTACATGTACTGGTGTGACCAGGAGATCAGGTGGTCCCGAGTAGATCATCCCAAGGTGATGCCCAATCCGGGTAGCTACGCTTTGGTGCTGGATCCTACTTTCCTGGGTCCCGAGAAGAATGTGAGGTTCAGCAAGGTGCTAATCGACAACGGCAGCAGCATCAACATTGTGTACAAAGACACACTCGAGAAGCTTGGCCTGGCCGAGAACATGATGCTGCCTAGCAAGACCACCTTCCATGGCATTGTACCCGGGATCTCGTGCAACCCGATTGGCCGAGTGTGGATCGATGTGCTATTCGGCACCAGGGATAACTGCCGCACAGAGCGCCTGCAGTTCGAGGTAGTGGATCATCAGAGTCCTTACCATGCTCTACTCGGCAGGCCTGCTCTGAGCAAGTTCATGGCCTCTACCCATGTTGCATATCTGAAGATGAAGATCCCTGGTCCCAATGGCATCATTACTATCTCTGGTGATTACAAGAAGTCCATGGAGTGTGCCTCTGCTAGCTCCCAGTTGGCGGAGTCGATGGTGATTGCTGCCGAGAAGAAGAAGATGTATGAGGTGGTGGCCATGGCGCAATCCGCGCAAGCTAGCGCGCAAGGCGTGCCGAGTACCCAGCACGGCACTGCCTTTCAGGCTGCCAAGGAGACAAAGAAGGTCCAGGTCGACCCCGAGTTCCCCGACCGCGTAGCCATCATTGGCTCCGGGTTGGCGGAGAAATAGGAAAGCGAGCTCATCCACTTCCTCCGTGAGAATCGGGATGTTTTCGCCTGGTCCAATGAAGATCTACCAGGAGTCCCGAGGGAGTTGGTTGAGCACTCATTACATGTGCGTCCTGACGCCAAACCAGTGAAGCAGGCTATGCGCCGCTTCGGAGATGAGAGAAGGAAGGCCATTGGTGACCAGATCACCAAGTTACTGATAAGCAATTTCATCATGGAGGTGCTGCATCCGGATTGGCTAGCCAACCCGGTCATGGTCGAGAAGAAGAAGGAGGATCCCAAGGCTGCCACTGCATGGCGCATGTGTGTCGACTACACCGACTTGAACAAGGCATGCCCCAAGGATCCTTTCCCGCTACCTCGCATCGATCAGGTGATCGATTCCACTGCTGGTTGTGAACTGTTGTCTTTCATAGATGCCTACTCTGGTTTTCACCAGATTGCACTCAACCCTGCTGATCAAATAAAGACTGCTTTCATTACCTCGTACGGGGCTTATTGCTATCGTGTCATGTGTTTTGGCTTGAGGAATGCGGGTGCAACCTATCAGAGATGCATGCAGAAATGCTTGCACGACCAGCTCGGCAAGAATGTGCAGGTGTACGTAGATGACATTGTCATCAAAACGAATAAAACACATACTCTGCTTGCCGACCTGGAGGAAACCTTTGCTAACCTACGCAAGTACAAAATGAAGCTGAATCCGAGTAAATGCACCTTTGGTGTCCCGGCTGGCAAGCTACTCGGCTTCCTGGTGTCCAGTCGGGGCATTGAAGCTAATCCTTCCAAGATAAAAGCTATTGAAAGCATGTCTTTACCGAGATCACTGAAAGATGTGCAGAAGTTCACAGGTTGCTTGGCGTCTTTGAGCCGTTTTCTGGGCCGAATGGGCGAGAAGGCCCTGCCTCTATACCAGCTGATGAAGAAAAGTGACAAGTTTGTCTGGACTCCGCAAGCGGATGTGGCATTCAACGAGCTGAAAGCAATGCTGGCTAGCGCTCCCATCTTGGCTAGTCCGCTACCCAAGGAGCCAATGCTGCTATACATTGCTGCGACTAACCGAGTAGTCAGTGTGGTGATAGTGGTGGAGCGAGAAGAAGAAGGCAAGAGTGTACAGCGTCCAGTATACTATCTCAGTGAGGTGTTATCCAGCTCCAAGCAGAACTACCCGCATTACCAGAAGATGACATATGGAGTGTACCTAGGCGCCAGGAAGCTGAAACATTATTTCCAGGAGCACCCCATCACTATCGTGAGCTCTGCTCCCATCTCGGACATCATGGGTAACAAGGAGGCGAGTGGCAGAGTAGCCAAGTGGGCAATCGAGCTAGCCGCGTATGCACCCGCGTATGCGAGAAGAGAAGCCATCAAGTCTCAGATTCTGGCGGAATTCCTGGTGGACTGGGCCGAGGTGCAGTATGAACCTCCTGCTCCAGTTTCTAACTACTGGAAGATGCACTTTGATGGCTCAAAGGTGAAGGAAGGCCTTGGTGCTGGCGTAGTGCTTACGTCACCCAAGCGAGATCAGCTCAAGTATGTGTTGCGGATTCACTTCAAGGCGTCCAACAATGTAGCATAGTACGAGGCAGTAGTGCATGGTTTGCGAGTAGCAAAGGAGGTTGGCGTGCAGCGCATTATATGCTATGGTGATTCAGATCTGGTGGTGCAGCAAGTCTCGGGCACTTGGGATGCCTTGGATGCCAACATGGCATCGTATCGCTTCCTGGTGCAGTCTATGACTGGGTTCTTCGAAGGCTGTGAGTTCCAGCACATTCACCGAGCAGAGAACGAAGCAGCAGATGAGTTATCCAAGTTGGGATCTTCTCGGCAATCCATCCCGGCGGGAATCGCCTTGGAGCATTTGAGGAAGCCATCCATCAAGCCTTCTCCCAACTCGGAGTCCATATTTGTTCCTTCTCTGCCAAGTGAGGAATCTGATCCCATGGAGATTGACTGGGAGAATGCTACAGGAAACCCGGGGACTGCCGTCCTCTACTCGGGGACTGCCACTCCTTACTCGGGGACTGCCACTCCTTACTCGGGGACTGCCACTCCTTACTCGGGGACTGCCACTCCTTACTCGGGGACTGATGTCCTTAACCCGGGGACTATCGCATTCATTGAGGAGGTTCTCGCCAACCGATCTGGGCTGCAAAGAAGCGCTCCTACTCCCCCTGAGCAACCACAAGAGCCTGTCCCAATGGAACTGGACGAACCAGTGTTTCCCACGCGGGAGACACCGAGTTGGGCTATGCCCATATTATCCTTTCTAAGGGACGGTACCTTGCCTGAAGATGAGGTGACTACAAGGCAGATTCAGAGAAGATCCAAGGGCTACACTATTGTCCGAGATGTGCTGCACAAGAGAAGTGCCACTGGCGTGCTGCAACGTTGTGTGGATCCAGCAGAAGGAGAAGAGATCCTGATAGAGATACACCAAGGAGAATGCGGGCACCATGCCTCTTCTCGGGCGCTAGTCCAGAAAGCTTTCCGGCATGGCTTCTACTGGCTCACAGCACTGCAGCAAGCTGAGGATATCGTGAGGAAGTGCACAGGCTGCCAGATGTTTGCAAGTAAGATTCACATGCCTGCTTCCGAGTTGAAAACAATTCCTATCACCTGACCATTTGCTGTTTGGTGTTTGGACATGGTTGGGCCTTTCCAGCCGGCTAGAGGCAACATGACTCACATCCTGGTCATGGTGGACAAGTTCACCAAGTGGATTGAAGTGAAACCTATTCGGAGGTGTGATGGGGCCACGGCTGTGAAATTCGTGAAGGATGTGATCCTGAGATATGGCTACCCACACAGTATCATCACCGACAACGGCACAAACTTTGCTGAGGGAGCAATGGTGCGGTTCTGCAGAGATAAGCATATCCGACTAGACGTTGCGTCAGTCGCGCATCCTGCTTCCAATGGGCAAGTTGAAAGAGCAAATGGCATGGTACTGGCAGGCATAAAGCCAAGGCTGATGGAGCCGCTGCTGAAAACACCTGGGTGTTGGTTAGACGAGTTGCCAGCGGTGTTGTGGAGTCTAAGGACTACCCCTAACCGGTCAACCGGCTACACGCCATTCTTCTTGGTATACGGGGCCGAGGCCGTGTTGCCAATAGACTTAGAGCATGACTCCCCCCGAGTAACCCTCTACACAGAGGTGGAGGCGAGAGAAGCTCGAGAAAACGACGTTGACCTGCTGGAAGAAGCAAGAGAGCTGACTCTGTCACGTTCGGCTATCTACCAGCAAAACCTGCGGCGTTATCATAGCCGAAAGGTGAACCCAAGGGTTTTCCGAGAAGGAGACATGGTCCTTAGGCTTGTGCAGCGCACAGCCGGGATGCACAAGTTGTCTCCTCCATGGGAAGGGCCTTTCATTGTGAGCAAAGCGCTGCACAACGATGCTTACTATCTTGTAGATGTGCGCCCACCACAGGCGAACAGGGCAGATAAATCCTGAGAGGAAACCAAGCGCCCTTGGAATGTAGCTCTACTTCGTCGTTTTCATTCGTGAGCAAAGATGTGTATCTACCCTCTTATCCGAGTTGAAATTCTACTCTGCAATCTGAAATTGATCTCGGGGACTGCCCTCGTCCAGAATTGCTCTAAGTGTTTTTACTCGGCTTTACCTTTCGCCTACTCGGTTGCTCTACTTCAAAATTCAAAGGTACATTGAGTACTGTGTTTAAACCTACATGCCAACTCTTCGACTTTGCTTCTATCCGAAACCCGGCTTCATGGCAAGCAAGAGAACAAGCAAAAGGTCCATGAGCACAAGAAAAATTACTAAGGAAAAGAAGAGTGCAGGAACCGAGTAGGGTGTTTTTGTTACTGTTCTGTGAATTGTCTTTTCGGCTAAGTGGTGGGCTGCGTTACTATGATTGTTTCTAAGCGGCTAAGTATTTGCAGCTCTACTCTTTAACTCTTGTGACTCGAATACCAAAAAAGCAACAAGTTGCGGGTAGAGCTGAGACGAAAAGGGAGAGTGAATAAGAAATGCAACTCGGGGGCTCGCATGATAACGCAACTCGGCATCCAGCCCAGGTTGAACAAATTGATTAAGTTGGAAATAACAAGAGTGGGAATAAAATTGAGTAGCAATGGAATAAAATAGTCTGATACATCTGCTCCCGGCATCCCGGGGATCTGATAAGTGTTTGAGTAAGAAATTTGCAGGGTGAAATCAAATTCAGGTTGATGGGGCGTTCTCGGGGCTCGCCTGGGTTGCTTCACCTTCCTCAGTGGCCTTGGTGGCGTCCGCCTCTGCGCTGGCATCAGCAGTCTTCGCTTGCTCGGCGTCAGGCTCGGTGGCGAGCTGCTCAGAGGTAGCAGTGGCCACCGAGATGGGCGCTGTCGCGGAAGCAGAGCCGGTCTCGGGGGCGTGGGTGCGCACCGTGTCGTCGAGTGCGGCTCCTGATGAGGTGCCGAACTCGAGGGCAGCGGTGTCGATCTCCTCGGTCTCTTCAACGCTACTCGCGATGACTGCGGCCTTCCCCTTGCCCTGGGGAGAATCGAAGAAGCCCAGCTCGGGATCCGTCTCTTCGTCCTCCTCCATCTCGGTGTCGGGCTCAGGGAGGCCATCGATGAAAGTGGCCGTATCCGCGCACTCCGCAACCTCATACGCAATCAGTTTGCGCGTGGTCACGCAGCTGGGATCCATCTCCCACTTGGAATTGGCGCGCTTCCCGCGGATGACCTGCATGTTCAGATTCTCGTACCAGGAGGCGACGCAGAGCAGCATCAGATCAGCGCCTGCCCGAGCTCCCTAGGCGCGCCACTTCTTCAATTCGGCCTTCACATTACGCAGCTTCAGAGCAAGGCCATCGATGGTTGTCGGCGCGGAATCTTCAGGCCAGAATAGCTTGTGAAGCTCGAAGCCGACGCGCACCAGGTCGGTGCCCACGCCGGCTAGGCGTTCGGAGTGCCCTCGCATCACCAGCAGGCTGTCCTCGATGTCGGCTCTGGTGTCCGCAGCCTCGCCCTTCTCAACGCGAGCTGCTTGGGCCTTGGCCAAAGCAGGGGCGCAAGCGGACACGATGTCAGGAAAGATTTCTGCAAGAAGCAAGCGACAAGTTCAGTAACAGAATCAGAGAAGAGGTATGACCGAGAAGAAGAGATGCAGAAAGGAAAGAACTTACTGTTCAGCTCGTGGCGCAGTTGCTGCAGCTGGGTCTTCCATGTTTCTTCATTGGACACGTGCTTCTCCTCGAGCAAGCGGAGCCCATCCAGCTGAGAAAAGAGCCCAGCATTGGCTTTTTTCAGTACCTCACATTCCTTCTCGAGGGTTTTCATCTTGGCATTGAAGGTTGTCTCGGCTTTTGCCTTCTCGGCGATGGCTCTGTCCCTCTCGTCGCCAAGCTTGACAGCATCCTGGAGTGCCTTCTGCAGCTGGAGTTGCAGCGTCTCCATCTCGGTAGTGTGTGCACTCTGCAGAGCTGCAGATTGGCTTACTAGTCGCACCTCCACCTCTGCAGGTTTGAGGCAATCCTGATGCTCGACAACAAACTTCTTATGATCTTCTGAAAAGAGCAAAGCACGGTTAGCAGAGAAGCAAAGGAAACAGACACAAGGGCAAACCGAGTAGACGTAGGTTTACCTTCTAGTTTCTTGATGGTGGTCTCGGCATTCGCAACAAAGGCACGGCAGTTCGAGTGCTCGTCAGCCAGGGCCTTCAGTTTCCCTGCAGAGTAGAGATGGTTAACGCAAAAAGCAATAGCGGGCGTAAACAAAAAACGCAAGAACCGCGTAAGCGAGAAGCGTACCTTCCACCTCGGACAGCCTCATGGTACTGTTCATAACCTCCTTGTCGGCTTCCTCGGCGCTCACCTTCTCCTTCTCAAGGGCGGCAATACGCCTCTTGGCAACGGCGTGGTTCCAGAGAAGTCGGCGGTGCAAGTCGGTCCGCTTCAGTACACTATTCTGAGAAGCAGAAGAAACAAGTGTCAGGCAAAGTATTTGAGATTCCACCCGAGAAGGCGGCTACTCGGAAGAGTGTCCGCCTACTCGGCCAGAATCTCGGGGACTGGGTGATGGATAAGGATAAGAGGAAGAGAAGAAAAGAAGTAGAGATGCAACTCGGAAAAGTTAAGTTGAGGCTTACCGTGTAAGACTGCTCGAGATCTTCTGCGTTCTTGCGGTGCACGAACATCTTGGCAGCCAGAGTAGCAGAAGTGGTCGAGACGGTCATGGGTTTGCAACCCAAGTCCACCTTGTTCCAGTCCTGGCGCATGTGGTCGATGTCGCCCAAATCGATGCCGTTCCAGTTGGGGTTGCCGAGAATCTTGCTATCCCATTTGGCATCGATGAAGCCGATGAGGTCGAGTACCTGCTCAAGGCTCTGGGATGATATCGCCTGGTCTTGAGCTCCCCGAGAAGCAATGGAGGCAGATCTGTCCTGGTTTGGGGCCGAGGGCCCGGAGTCCACCGCCAAGGCTTTCCTTCCTCTTGTGAGAGCAATCTTCCGGTCCTCGGCGGAAAGGCCAATCTGGCGCTGTTTGCTGACCTTCACCATATAATCCGGGTAGAGGGGCTGATCAGCTACGGTAGCGGCGGCAGGAACCGCACTGGGATTGCGGATAACCAGCTGCCTGGACTGGCCAGCTGGTGTCGGCGGCGGCTTGTCGGCAGCCTTCTTCTTTGCCTTCTCTTTCTGAGCGGTTGGCTTCTCAACCTTCTGCGTCTCGGCTCCCTTCTTCTCGGCTGCCCTCTTCTCGACTGCCTCCTTCAGAGCATCTAGGGCTTGTTTCCTGGTTACTCGCCCGGCAGGAGGGCTGGCTGCGTCCTTGGTCTGTGGCACCAAGGAGGAATCTGGCGGTGCAGAGCCTTGATCAATGGGTGGCACCACGGACCCACCACTTTGTGCAGCATCTGGTTGCACGCTACCCTGTGCAGCGCCTGGTTGCGCACTGCTCAGGGGATACTCCTCAGTCATGGCCGCATCTTCTACCCGCTGCTCGGCAGCGGGATCCTCTTGTCCGGCAGCGTCTGTGGCTGGCTGATCAGGTTCGGCTTCTTGCCGCTCGACGGCGGCGTCATCATCGTGCATCTCCTGATCACGGTCTTGATTCCCCTCGGCGGTGTCGGCCGGAGGGGAAGGTGGCCTCTCTTGATGAGCAGTGCCCTGCGCCTCCTGTTTGGCGCGGGATTGCTGCTCTGTGTCAATGGTTTGGGCATCAGTGCCCTGTAGTGGTGCATTGGTGGCATTGTTCTCGTCGCCATCGAGGTCGATTAGCTTGTCGACATCGATGGCAGTCTTCTTCTGAGTTTCGCTGGATGCAAGAGCGGCATCCGCGTTCAAGGGGGCTCTGGAGAGGAAATTGGAATCAAAGATAAGAAAAGGGCAGAGGAAAACAAGAGAAAACAGTGAAGGAAAGGGATTGGGAGTCAACCGAGAAGAGCAAAGCGAACTGAAACATGCAACCGAGAAGAAACTTACGCGGTGGTAGAGGAAATTGTTCGCCTCGTCCTCTTCACGACCGCTTTCTTAGTCGTCTTCTCGGTCAACTTCTTCTTCTTGGCGGGGGGCTCTGGGACGCCGCTGCCGGTCCGTTTGCGGGTAGCCGGTGCAGCAAGAGAAAGAGGATTGACCTCAAGGGCTTTCTCCTCCTCGTCCTCGTCATCATCCTCAGCATTTGCAGCATCTGTGAAATAGGGAGGAAGGAAACCACTTCAGAAACAGCAGGCAAAGGGCTGTGCTTTTCGCGGAGGGAGAGCGCAAATTCACTTACCTTCGAACTCGTCATCAGACCAGTCGCGAAGGGATGTTTCGGCAGGCTGCTTCTCTGTCGTAGGGGAGTGAGGAAGGTTGATCTGGTCTGCAGTCTCAAAAG
Source organism: Alopecurus myosuroides (assembly GCA_028641055.1). Classification (NCBI taxonomy): domain Eukaryota; kingdom Viridiplantae; phylum Streptophyta; class Magnoliopsida; order Poales; family Poaceae; genus Alopecurus; species Alopecurus myosuroides. Next base: position 245,084,353 of record CM054060.1, on the reverse strand, counting down.
AGGCCTTGTCGTCCTCCTCTCGGTCAGCAAACCAATTGCCTTCAAAGCGTTCACAGCTCTCCATAAGCTGGCGATTGAGGACCTGAAGAGCGGAGAAGTGTCACAAGTTAGCCGAGTAGCAGGAAGGTATCCTACTCGGATAGGCGTGCAAACACAAAGCACACTAAGCCTAAGCAATTTTACCGAACTTTCTATTCGGATAGGCGTGCAAACACAAAGCACACTAGGCCTAAGCAATGCTACCGAATGTTCTACTCGGATAGGCGTGCGAACACAAAGCACACTAAACCTAAGCAACCTTACTGAATATCCTACCCGACAAGGCGTGCAGGCACAAAGCACACTAAGCCTATGCAATTCTACTAAGTACTCTACTCGATACGGAATGCAATTGCTAGTCGCAGCCAAGAGAGAAGATTTTCTAGTCGGATGACAAATATCGAAAGCAGAATAAGGAGAACGTACCCGGGGAATCGGTTTCGTGCGGCTGAATGGGATGAACCCATACTGCCAGTGGTCACCAAGGCTTGTTGTCAAGATGGCCCTGGCGTGCACGGGAACATCCGCGTTGTCGATCTCGATGGTGGTCGTTCTGGTGCAGTCGCGGAGGCCTCCCATATAGCACATCAGATGGCTGCGCTCCTGCAGAGGCAGCACGCGATTCTTGATCCAGCAAGCCACAGGATCATCGCTCTTGAGGCCCTCGTTGATCAGAACACCGAGCCGCTCATCTATCTCCGTCGAGTTGAGGTCGTTGGAGGGCTTCGCCTTCCAATTCTTCCCGGATGGAGCGCGATTGCTCCAAGCAGGCAGATTGATTCTGTCAGTTACCTGGCCTCCTTCCGTGGCGGGGATGTTCTTGACGTAGAGGAAGGTCTTCTGCCACATCCGGACGGATTCCAAACCCTTGATGCGAGGGTGATTGGTCCCCGACCGCTGCACCATCATGGCGCAGCCAGTATCGGTCGCGCGGGCGCTGGCGGGCGCGCCATCCTTCTTCCCGGTGGTTTGCTGGCGAAGATGGAAATACTTCAACCAGGTATCTGTAGTGGGATGGATACCGAGAAAGGCCTCGCATACCACGGCGTGGTAAGCGAGGAAGACGACGGCATTTGGTGGCAAGTGATGCATTTGGAGACCGAAGTGGTCCAGGAAGCGGCGGAGAAAGTCGGAGGCCGGAAGGCCGAATCCGCGCTCGAAATGGGACAAGAAGACAACATGCTCGCCCTCCCGCGGGGTTGGCACGATCTCGCCCTTAGACGGCCGGCACTGAACACCAGGAGGAACCCTATGGGTGTTCACGAGCCAGGCGCAGTCCTCGGCGGTGACGTGCGAACCAGCCCAGCCGGCGCGAGACATGGTCACGAGCAGGAAAGATGGGAAGAATCAGAGTGTGGTGAGTGGATTGGGTGAGTCCGCGGCGGCGCGAAAGGTTGCGCGGCGGCAGAGAGCTCGGCGGCGGAGAAGAACAGAGAGATGAAAGGGGAAAAGTGCGAAGTGAGGAGAAAAGGAAGTTACCGGTAGGGGTATTTATACCCTCGCCTCAGGCTACCGTTACCATCGGGGTAGTGGGATCAATCGTGGCCATGATTCCCGTGAGGTGGGGCCTGTGGCCGGATAGAAACGCACGCAAGCGCGGAACGCGCGCGTAACGGCCACAGTTGATCCCACGACCAGATCGTGGGATATTACTGCGCTTGATGGGACATGACGAGCATGTGGGCCCGCTCCGTGAAAACTGGGCGCGTGGCACGTCGTGTCCTGGGCAACGAGACGTCGGGGTCGCAGATGCTTGGCACGTGTCCAGTTGCAACACGGAAGGCTAGATTGTGCTCTGCGCTGCAGAGGCACAAGAGGAGAAATTCTCTAAGTCTTTTTACTCGGTTACAGAGTAGAGAGTTGGTGCTACTCGGAACACAGGAAACTCAAGGTACGTTCTAGAGTACTACTCGGAGGTCTTTTACTCGGCATCTTGAGGTTCAAGGGCTGTGTTGCAAAGGTTGGTTTTAAGCTGGCAGAGCCTAGTGAACGGGTTCGCAAGATTCTACCAGCTTCGGGGACTGCTGTCGGGGGGTTACCCCCGAGTAGGGTAAAGGCAAGTGGTAAAGGCAACTGTCAGAAGAGAGGTTTGGTCGAGTAGCCGCCTACCCGGTTGACTGCTACTCGGTCTCACCTCAAGATGACCAGAAGGAAGAATCATTCAAGTTCTCTCCATTCGAGTAGAAGAGTTGGCCCGAGTAAAATTGGCGGGAACCTACTCGGGCCAGAAAGTCAAAGGAGCCGTTCTGACACAGGATCCCGCGTATCCTGGGTCCGTACTTGGCAGTATTCGAACTACTGTTCATCTGGGACCGGCCTGCCTGACAGTGACAGCATGGAAGCAGGCCGTGGCAGGATAAGGGGGGCCTACTCTGTGTTTGGCACAGTGATACCAGTCTGTCCCCTTGTTTTGCCCAACGACTTTCCAGATGCAGCCAAGATTAGGAACCAAAGCTGTCAGCGGGAACCCGGAAGAAGGACGATGTGCACACTATGTCGACACTTGTCTAGGTTTGGACGTATCCGGCTGGGCACCAGGTATATAAGGTGTCCCGCCGCCTCCTGCGTGAGGCATCGCATACTAGAACACTTGGTGACCTAATTCTTGACCTAGTTCATCACCTAGAGAGGAGAGTGGCTACTCGGTAGCAAGAACATTGTACTGTGGCTACTCGGTGAGACACCAGAATACACAAAGAAAGGCAGGAGTAGGGGTTTTACCTCCTCACGAGGGCCCTGAACCTGGGTAGATCGTGTTGTTTGCAGTGTTTACTTCGTATCTCACGCGGCTACTGGTCGCGTGATCCCTCCCCGAGCACCTCCAGCGTCCTTCGTCCCCACATCTTTAGCCATCCCATGGCATCTGCCGTGACACCACCACGACACCTTCACTGATGATTTGAGTAGGTATGGATATATCTATTTAATGAAACACAAGTAGGAAGCCTTTGAAAACTTCAAGGAATTCCAGAGTGAGGTACAGAATCAGCTCGGCAAGAAAATAAAGTTTCTACGGTCGGACCGTGGAGGCGAGTACATGAGCCATGAGTTTGATGACCATCTAAAGAGTTGTGGAATAGTTCCTCAACTTACTCCGCCGGGTACACCGCAGAGAAACGGTGTATCGGAACGGAGAAATCGGACTTTGTTGGACATGGTACGATCAATGATGAGTCAAACAGATCTACCTTTATCATTTTGGGGTTATTATCTAGAAACTGCAGCGTTCACACTAAACAGAGTACCATCAAAGTCAGTAGAGAAGACACCACATGAGATGTGGACTGGCAAGAGGCCAAGTTTGTCTTTTCTTAAGATTTGGGGTTGTGAAGCATTTGTCAAGCGACTTCAGTCGGACAATCTCACGCCCAAGTCGGATAAGTGTATTTTCGTGGGGTATCCGAGGGAAACCTTGGGGTACTACTTCTACAACCGGGAAGAGGGCAAAGTGTTTGTCGCTCGGAATGGTGTCTTCCTTGAGAAAGAGTTTCTCGGTCGGGAAGTCAGTGGGAGCACAATGCAACTCGAAGAAATTCGAGAGGAACCGGCTAGGGGCGAGTCGGCGAGCGCCTTGGAGGCTGAGCCGGTCGTGGTACCTACACCGGTAACAACACCTGAACCACGGAGATCTGCCAGATTACAAAATGCTCGTGATGTTTTACTGTTAGACAGTAATGAGCCGGCAACTTATTCGGAAGCGATGGTGGGATCTGATTCCGAGTCATGGCTTGGAGCCATGAGATCCTAGTTAAAGTCCATGGATGAAAACCAAGTTTGGAATTTGGTTGATCTGCCTGACGGTGCAAGACCCGTCGAGTGCAAATGGGTCTTTAAGAAGAAAATTGATATGGATGGAAATATTTCCGTCTATAAAGCACGACTTGTCGCGAAGGGGTTCCGACAGGTTCAAGGAGTTGACTACGACGAGACCTTCTCGCCCGTAGCGATGCTTAAATCAATTCGGATCATGTTAGCCATAGCAGCCTATTTCGACTATGAGATATGGCAGATGGATGTCAAGACGGCTTTCGTTAATGGAAATTTAACTGAGGACGTGTATATGGTACAGCACGAAGGTTTTGTCGATCCGGCTAATGCTGACAAGGTATGCAAACTTCAGAAATCCATTTATGGGTTGAAGCAAGCATCTCGGAGTTGGAACATTCGCTTTGATGAGGTAGTCAAATCGTTTGGCTTCATCAAGAGCGATCATGATTCTTGTTTATACAAGAAGTTTAGTGGGAGCAAAGTAAATTTTCTAATCTTATATGTGGATGACATATTGCTGATTGGAAATGATGTCATGATGTTGCAAAAAACCAAAGAGTCATTGGAAAGGAGTTTCTCGATGAAGGATTTGGGTGAGGCGACTTACATATTAGGAATCAGGATCTATAGAGATAGATCAAGGCGGCTCATTGGATTGAGTCAGAGTACATATCTGGACAAAGTTTTGAAGACATTCAAAATGGAAGAGTCCAAGAAAGGATTCTTACCGATATCCCATGGCATAAAACTTAGCAAGACTCAGTGTCCTTCGACGACTGATGAGCGAAGTCGGATGAGTGTGATCCCGTATGCTTCGACAATCGGATCCATCATGTACGCCATGATTTGTACTAGGCCAGATGTTTCCTATGCTCTAAGTGTTACGAGCAGATACCAGGCTGACCCTGGCGAAGCCCACTGGGCAGCGGTTAAAAACATCCTTAAGTACTTGAGAAGGACTAAGGAAATGTTCCTAGTTTATGGAGGTGATGAGGAATTCAGTGTAAAGGGTTACACGGATGCGAGTTATCTCACCGACTCAGATGATTCTCGTTCGCAATATGGATACGTGTTCGTAATGAACGGAAGAGCTGTGAGCTGGAAGAGTTCCAAACAAGATACGGTGTCTGCATCTACAACAGAGGCTGAGTATATTGCTGCCTCAGAGGCGGCAAAGGAAGCTGTTTGGATCAGAAACCTCCTGATAGATCTTGGTGTGGTTCAGGGCGCGTCCAATCCTTTGGACGTATATTGTGACAACAATGGTGCTATCGCACAAGCCAAGGAACCTAGACAACACCAGAAGAACAAACATATACTCATGCGGTACCACCTCATTCGCCAGTTTGTCGAACAAGGTGATATCAAGTTATGCAAAGTACACACGGATGCAAACATTGCAGATCCGTTGACAAAGACGCTACCACAGCCTAAGCATGAGGCGCACACGAGAGGTATGGACATTAGATGCCTAGGCATATGATGCCAAGATTGACTCTAGTGCAAGTGGGAGACTGTTGGGAATATGCCCTAGAGGCAATCATAGATGATGTAATTCCCAATGTATTCATAAAGTTATTAAGTTGTCCTTGTTTTGAATATCTGATACATGTCATTGAATATGTGATTCGATTGTGGAACTATGTATTCATGTTGTTCATACTAGATTGTCCTTGGTCATTTAGGTTGTGCTGGACACACACCCTAGACTAATATGAGTGTTGGCTGATGACACGGTTCCACTTGTCATGGGCATGGTGATGCCATTCCAACGATCACGGACTTGGCTAAAGAGTTTAGCAAGTCGGACTGACCCACATTGAGATGCAACGAGCAAGTCGTCATTTGCATGTCTCAATCAATGTAATCCTTAGACCTGAGGTTGTCGCACAATCCGAGTTGTGGATCACCGGCTTAGGTTCTGTTAAACGCTGCTTTGTGACAAGGCAGCTATAAAGGCAGAGTTCGGGTCGAATGAGAAGCAAGCTGCGTGATGTGGATAATCATGGTGAGATTTTGCCCCTCCGAATGGAGAGATATTCTCTGGGCCCTCTCGAGTGATATGATTCAGGAAGCATGGCCATGCGCGACTCAGTTAAGTGTTAACTATGTCTGTTGACTAAGAGTTAGTCAGATGAATCATATATCACGGACCGAGAAGAGAGTCGAACTATTTAAGGGATGACGATTTAATCGCCTATAGTTCGACAAGGTATATCGTGAGGCAAAAGGGACTAAGATGAATATCACATTGAAACGTATGTCGTCATGAATCAATGGGACTTGGAAGTCGGCACGTTCTGCTAGGAGCCGCTACCGATTGATCGATTGGGAGTTGGACTCCAATCGTGTCCAAGTCGCCATGAGCCTGCAGGGTCGCACACTTAAGAGCGGGAGCAAGTATTGGTCGGGTTGGACCCGAACCGGAAATGGACTGAGTTTGTGAGTCGGACTCACAGAGGGAATGGGTCACAAGTGTTGTGAAGCCCAATACCATTCGCTATATAAAGAGGGGCGCAGGTTGCCCAGCGGGCACGTTAGTCCACTCCCATGCGTTGGGAACCCTAGCCCCACTCAGTCCAGCCGTCGCACCGGACCTAGCAGTCTGCCGTCGGAGCTCCTCCTCGTACGTGTGGATACCGGCAGAGGTGTTGTACGTTCAGCACTTCGACGATCGCGGGATCAGATCGGCTGGATCGGATCGTGGACTGCACTGCCCCGACGCGCTTCATCGATAATCCGCAACCGCGCGTCTAGTGGTAATCATCGTGGCCTTCTACCTCGGCTAGATCTTGGAAGTACTGCGTAGGAAAAGTTTTGTTTATCTCTACGCGTTCCAACAACACCTCAATTTTTTTTTGTAAGTTTTGTTTGTCTCTACGCGTTCCAACAACACCTCAATTTTTTTGGGTATGTTAACTTAGCAACTACAGAGCCTTGGCTTGGCAGGCTCTAGTGGATAGGTAATAAATGAATTAGGCTACTCTGGTACATTTATGTAGATATACTAGTATAATACCATGGAGTGGATATATTGTGAATTCGGTCTTGATAAAATTTGCATAAGGGAACCGGTATAATACTGTATTTTTCTTCTTTCTTTCTGGTACATTATGTTCCACCATATATGAATGTCATACGGGACATCTTATCACGTGGCCTGGTACGGGACACGCTAAACTGAAGTAGTGACATCTTAATATCATCTCAACGGAACATATACACTTTCTGGGCATAACGAGACCTACGAGTACTACGTAGCAGCAAGTAATTTCTCACATATACACATTCTTGGCAGAATACCATTTACAGATTCAGACACCAAGTGAGAGAACTACTCCCTCCGTTCCATTTAGAGTCAAGTGAAATGGAACGGAGAGAGTACGTAGCAGCAAAGTTGGAGGAAGAGGATCAGGGCCCTGTTTTCACTGCCATACCAATCTACATATTCAAAAGACAGTAATTTCTCAGACACTAAATTGCTCAATCGCACAGCCATAAAAAACGACCATTGCAGCAGAAATGATTGTCATCAGCCATGACCTAGTGAAAGATTCATAAACGCTGCTGCGAATGTGAGCACAAATGCCGTGCTACGAACTCCCGAACATGCACCATATGGAATGGGTAGGAACAATGTCATGTGTTTCAGTTTTCCTGAATCAAAGAGAAGAAAGTAAATAAGGAGCTTTGGACTAAACTAGCTCCCCCACAGTTGCAAATCCAAAACATTATTTAATGTACACTGACAAAGGAAAATAAAAGTTGACTGTAAGTACCTTGTTTCTATTAGTGCATTCCTTTTGCTCGTTCCTCTCCTCAAGCCCACTTTCATACCTCTGACAAGTGTATAGGTCCATGAACGACCGAATAATCTACTGTCCTTGGCTCCTTGCACCATTGCAAAAGTCAAGACTCAACAGATTGACAAATATCATTCCCATTTAAATCCGTCGAACTTGATAAATTTTCTACTTCCCAAAGCAGCCTATCTATACCACTCTCCAAAAACTGAAGCGCGTTCTCCGACGTCGAACATCTCAGTGCAACTGAATGTGTCTTCTGAGAAATACGTGCACACCTTGACATTACAGTTTCGACGCCACATTGGTCATTGGTTCTACGGCTGAACAATCCAGATTTCGCATGTTTTGTCCATCTTTTAAATATATAGTGAGATGGCAATTCAAAAACATTGCTAAGGTTAAAGACTCTTAGCGCGTGCTTGCATAGCATACCTACAAGGACGTAGCAGCCTCGGATTATAGCAAAAGACAATAAATAAATAAAATTAGGCAATAACATGTCCACCAAGACAGCATACCTGTGCGCTCGTACAGTTTGCATGAACATGATACACTCACATCGTCGGAGTTGAAAACCGCATACGCTTCTCCTTCACAATTCGTAGGCACAAACTTGTACGTACTAATTGTCCCATCTTGCGACAGCAATGTACAAGACAGAGTGAACGACTTTTTGAATTCTTCTTCAAAATCAGAGTACAACTTTCTTGTGTAGGATTCAGCAGCTAATTTCAACATAGGTAAATCATGAAAAAAAGGAACTGGGTTGGTAAGGCTTGACTTATGATCCTCTTCGAGTTCATTCTCACGAAGACTAGTTATGCACTTCTCATACTCTTCTACGAATTCTGGAAGACAAAGTTTCCTTCGAAATTTCTCGAATGTGCTACTTGTGCCTTCATTATTTTGAGCTGACATCATGTCAGCGCAAAATGAATCATGACAATAAACAACAGCCCAATTTTGACGTGTTGCATATAAATTCTTCATCCACATGTTACCTTCAAGATTATATGCACTTAGCATTTCCTTCCACTTCAAATCAAAGAATGCAGGAGACCTTTGTTCATACACACATCCCTTAAAGTCAGATAGAAACTGCGGATCATTACATATTACATGATTTACGTGCTTAGATGCACTGTGACAGATTTGATGCAAACCTATACGGTGAGCTGAGTCTGGGAACACCGACCTAACAGCCTTTGATATTTCATCAGACTGATCTGTTAGAATTGTTGCCGGTTGCTTTCCAGACACTGCAGTAAGAAAAGTTTGAAATAGCCAGAGGAAAGACTCCAAAGATTCATCATATAGCAATGCAGCTCCGAAAACAATGGTTTGCTTATGATGGTTGGTACCCACAAATGGAGCGAATGGCATTTCAAACCCGCTTCTTTCAAATGTTGTGTCAAAAGACACAGCATCACCGAAACAAGTGTAATCCATAATAGCCTGGGCATCCGTCCAGAAGAAGTTTGCTATTCGACCATCATCATTCAGCTGAACTGCATAAAAGAATGAAGGGTTGTCTACTTGCTTGTTCTTCAAATACTCGAGCAATGACTGCGCATAGTTGGGTTGGAGGTACTGGTTCTCAGAACCCTTCTTCAGAAGATGCACATTTTCACCTCCCCCAGACCACCGCTGCAACACTCGCTGCATATCCGCTGTTGTAATCCCTTCTTTCCGCATTTGATTCAATATCTGCCGATCAGACTCTGCTATGCGGCGCTGCGACCTTGCCTTATGCGGCATATCTATACTTGTGAGTGAGTGGTTGTGATCAAGCAAAGCCTTTTGCACTGTCCATATACCTTCTCGAGTAATATAGAACTGAACGCGAGCCTTGCAGTCAGACCTTATCGAAGGACGTTGTTTCCGGCCAGGTTTCGCCGCCTCATTCACTACTGGCTTCCCTTCGTTGCTGCAAACGTAATATTTGGAGCAAAGAGTTCCATCGGCCCTCGATTTTGAGTGCCCCTTCCGGAAACTAAACCCAACATTTCTAGCATAGGAACTGTAGAAGTCGTACGCCTCTTTCTCTGACTGAAAGGCCATTCCAACTTTTGGTGCATGATTAGTGTGAACACCTTGAGCAGTTACCTAAGACAAGCAAAGAGGTTCAGTTTTGGAACAACGAAGAAAACCTGAAAAAGGAAAACAAAATCGAAACTAAGCAAATGAAGAAGGTTACCCCTTGTGTTGGGGTTGTCGCGGAAGGCGGCTCACAAGCAGAGGGCTCGCCGTCAGCACGGGGCACCGTGGAGGGCGGTTGATTCCGAGCGGCGTCGGGCACGCGACCCGGAGCATCCGGCAGTTGGCGAGCGGAGGGATCGCAGTCGGGTCCCGGCACCGAAATCGGCGTCGGCCCATGAGCCGGGGGGTTGGGGACGGGGCCGGACATCGACACCGACCACTCGCGAGATGAGAAAATGCAGCCGAAGGTGGCTGGGAGGGGCGGCGGGCTGAGGACCGACGGAGAACCGCCCGGGCGGCGAGGTATTCTGGCACGGCTGCGGTGGACTTCCGGGTGTGTTGTTTGCCTTTCCCTTCTCCAACAAGCGTTCGTGTGGATGAGTGGGCCAAATGGGCTAATGGGCTGGTTAGCGAATATGGGCTAATGTTTCAATGGAAATCCTCAAAAAACAAATGTTTCAATGGATTCCACGGGAGGTGGTAAAAAGAAAGAATATAGAGCGCATTGAAAGTTCTTACTAATGTACCACTCGGTCCGCCCCAGGTGTGGCGGTTTACGTGCTCCGTGATTTTCGCGTGATTGGTTAGGCGATCCTGAAGGCGATCGGATCTGATCGTCGTCTTCCTCGGTCTCCGTGAATTCGCCAAAGCCCCGATCCTAGTCCATCCCGGGTGTGCACCCGTGCGTTGCACCATAGACCACGATCTCGTCGCCAAACCTTCCACCATAAGCCTTCTGCTTCGTAAAAACACAAACCTGGGTTCTGCCCGGTCTGCGCAACACACCGCGGATCGGGTGGCGGAGGGGTGGAGAAGGTGGAAGGGCTGATGAAGAACTTGCAACTGATGTCGGAGGAGAACATGGGGTTGAGGATTGGGGGTTCGGAGGAGAGGTTGCCGCAGGAGAGGGAGGTTCAAGCGTTGGGCAAAGTGCTGTCGGAGAAACTGCCGTATCTGGAAGGCATGACCACGGCTCTGGGACGAATCTGGTGCCCGTTGAGAGGGATACGGTGTAAGGAATTGGGAGACAACATCTTCCTGTTTACTTTCCTGCAGGCGTCGGGGAAGAATAAGGCTCTCAACGAGGGACCTTGGATGGTGGGGAAAGATCTGTTGGTCATGCAAGATTTCGATCCACTGAAGGCTCTCGAGGAGTATGAGTTCAACAAGGTCCCGATCTGGGTTAGGGTGTTCAAATTGCCCCTTGGCGAGATGAAGAAGGAGACGGGTGAACAGATAGGAGAGGTTTTGGGGGAGTTTGTGGAAGTGGAGCTGGATGAAGATGGTCGGGCGATCGGAGAATACCTGCGTGTGCGTGTTCGTTTAGACATTAGAAAGCCACTAATGAGAGGCATTATAATTCAGGTGGGAGAGAAGATGCTTGCTAAATGGTGCCCGTTCGAGTATGAATTCTTGCCAGAATTTTGCTTCACCTGTGGCATCATAGGGCACGTGGACAAAGTATGCTCGATCAAGTTGAAGAAGGGAGATCAACAACAGTTTGGAAAATGGCTCCGAGCTGAGATACCTAGAAGGGGGCAAGAAGCAGGGGGCAGCGATGGAACGGTGGCAGGGGTTCTGGAGGGAACACAAGCTACGGGTGGGGTGGGAGGAGCCTCCCGAGTAGAAGTGACTCTGAATCTTGGAGGAAAAAGGGGGGAGAAGCCAGGAGTAGTTTGGGATCAAAGGATACTCGTACGGGGGAAGAGGACACAGAGCTAGAGGTGTCGAGGCCACTTAAATTACCAGCTGCACAATCCAGTCCAGATAAACTCGATAGTAAGAAGGAATCACAGAGAAAGCTGTTCCCCAACCCGGTGAATCAAGCTGGTAAAGCTCCCGTGCCCAGCGATGCCATTGTTACGGAGGTCAGTGCGGTTGCAGCGGTCCTAGACAAGCAAGGCCCGGTGGCGACTGAGACGGCCCAACATGGGTTGCCGGCGCAAAAGCCCACCATGCATGGCTCGAGCGCGGGCACTACGTCGATCGCAGCGACGCTAATGCCGCAGAGAGGAGAGGGGCTGCAGAACCCTACCAAACCCACTGACAATGCAAGCAAGAAGGGCGGAGGGTTCTTTAAGCGCAACAAGGAGGCTCGTGAGAGGAGGACGGGGGAGCAACAGGGTCAACCAATGCTCTGGGGATCAGAAGGGGTGGGGGGGAAGAGAAGCGACAGAGAGGAGTTAGCAGAGCTCATCGTGACAGAGAACAAAAGGAGTAGGGTGGAGCAGGGGATAAGGGAAGATAAGCAAGTTTCAACAACCACAAAAACGTTTGCGGGGCTGCCGGAGCAGTCCTGCGGGGATCAATGAAGCTCGTGTCTCAAAATTGCCGGGGGCTTGGGAACCAGCCGGCAATTAACGACCTTCTTGACCTAAAGAGGGCAGAAGATCCCGACATTCTCTTCTTATCGGAAACTAAATTAGATAAGAAGGAATTGGAGTGTTTTCGGTGGAGACTTGAAATGCCAGGCATGATTGTGGTGGATAGCAAGGGGAGAAGTGGGGGACTGGCATTGTTTTGGAAGAAAGATGTGAATGTGCAATTGAGATGGACGGGCCGATATCACATTGACGTGGATGTGGTGGAGGAAAATGGGAGCAGATGGCGGTTCACTGGCATCTACGGTGAATCACAGAGTGGAGAGAAAGCGAACACGTGGAGATTGTTGCGTACCTTAGGAGCACAGTCTCAGCTCCCTTGGCTATGCATGGGGGACTTTAATGAAATCTTGTTCACCCACGAAAAGGAGGGGGGCCGGCTCGGGCCCCTGCATGTATGGAGGCTTTCAGACAGGCGTTGGAAGATACAAGTCTTAGTGACTTGGGATACGTGGGTGATCCTTTCACCTGGAGAAACAATTGGCACCTGGCATCGGGGTATGTGAGAGAACGTCTGGATCGGGCTGTGGCGAATGTGGAGTGGAGGTGCATGTTCCCGCTTTTTAAAATTGTCAATGCCGAGCATCGGCATTCAGACCACCGTCCCGTGGTTGCGATCCTTGACAAACAAGCGGCTAACGAGGAAGGTGATATGGTGGGTGCCGTCTTTCGCTTTGAGGCATCATGGATGGAGGAAGATGGGTGTGAGCAGCTAGTGGAGAGTGCATGGAACAATGCTTTTGAAGAAGGCGCCACGTCCGTTAGTGATGGGATTAAAAGGGTAGGAAAGGATCTCTGGGAGTGGGACAAGGAGGTTCTCGGGCAACTGAAGAAAAGAATTAAGTATGCTAGGAAAGACCTGGAGAAATGTCGGTGTGAGGTGTTAAATCAGCACAATGTCTCCCGGGAACACCTACTGAAATATAAGCTGAGCAAACTCGAAGAACAACACAATATTTTCTGGCAGCTGCGGGCTCATGCGAACTGGTTGAAACATGGAGATAAAAATACTGGCTACTTCCATGCTTTTGCATCCGAAAGGAGAAAAGTGAATCGAATAAAAAAGTTGAAGAGGGATGGAGGAGTAACGGTGGAGGGAGAAAAGGAGTTGGGATCTTTTATTTCTAACTACTACAAAAGTTTGTTTATGTCTTCTGCAGGAACTGTTAATGATGAATTACTACAGCATGTCCCCAATTGTGTAACAGAGGATATGAACAGGGAGCTTTCCAAACCTTTTACAGGGGAGGAAGTGAAGAAGGGACTGGATACTATTGGTGATCTTAAGGCTCCAGGCCCGGATGGGATGCCGGCTATTTTCTATAAGAGGTTTTGGCATATGGTGGGGCCGAAAATTCAGAGGGAAGTCCTAGGGGTGCTTAATGGGGGAGCTATGCCACACGGATGGAATGAGACTACCATTGTTCTCATCCCCAAAGTGAAGAACCCGGAGAAAGTGACTGAGTTTAGGCCTATAAGCCTATGTAATGTCCTGTACAAGTTGATCTCCAAGGTTCTTACGGATCGGCTGAAGGTGATTCTACCCTTTATCATCTCACCAACTCAATCGGCGTTTTTCCTGGGCAGGATGATCACTGATAATGTGCTCCTAGCCTATGAGATTACACATGCAATGCATAAAAGGAAGGGGGGCAGGGATGGACTGGTTGCGGTAAAATTAGATATGAGCAAAGCCTATGATAGATTGGAATGGAAATTCTTGGAGGAACTTATGTTGAAAATGGGTTTCAATACGCAATGGGTTAATGTGACTATGAATTGTGTGAGATCGGTCACTTACCGAGTGAAGGTGAACAGAACATTGCAAGGAGAGTTCGTCTCGGAAAGAGGCTTAAGGCAAGGGGATCCCCTATCCCCGTACTTGTTCATCCTCTGTGCTGAAGGTTTATCTGCTCTCCTGCGTCATGCCGAGGAGGAGGGATCACTGGAGGGTATCCAACTCTGTCCAAATACGCCAAGGATCAATCACCTATTTTTCGCCGATGACTCATTGATAATTATGAAAGCTAATGGGGCAAATGCTAGAAAGCTGCAGCAGATTTTGGCTCTCTACGAACAGCAGTCAGGCCAAATGATTAATAAAGATAAATCGACGGCTATGTTCAGTAAGGGCACAAAACAAGGTGCGAAAAATGAAGTCTTGGGAATCCTTGGAATTCCTAGAGAGTCTAGGAATGATAGATACTTGGGCTTGCCGGTGCACTTGGGAGCTTCCAAAACAAAAGAATTTCAGTATCTGAAGGAGAAGATATGGCAGCGGATATAGGGGTGGAAAGAGCGCCTCCTCTCAAAAGCTGGAAAAGAGATCCTGATCAAAGCTATTGCGCAAGCAATTCCCACCTATGCGATGTCATGCTTCGATCTCACTAAGGCTCTTTGCGAGGAGATTAGTGCTGTGATCTGTCGCTACTGGTGGAATGCCCAAGATGAGAAGAACAAATGCCATTGGGTGAGCTGGGAAAACTTGTCACGGTCCAAAGATGAAGGGGGCCTCGGCTTCCGTGATCTCCACATTTTCAATATGGCCATGCTTGCGAGGCAGGGGTGGCGCTTGCTGCAAAACCCGGACTCGCTTTGCTGTTCTATCCTCAAAGCATTGTACTTCCTAGATAGATCCATCTTGGAAGCAGTCCCTAAGCCTGGAATGTCCTACACTTGGCGGAGTGTGTTACGGGGGGTGGAGCTGCTTAGGCATGGAGTGATTTGGCGTGTGGGAACGGGAGAGGACATTGATGCATTCCGTGATCCATGGATTCCTCGTGGAACCACTCGGCGCCCTCGCACGCCAAATGGCCTGGATGAACCCCTCAGGGTCTCAGATTTCATTGAACAATCGGCTATGAGTTGGGATGAGGAGTTGGTGAGGACCGTGTTCTGTCAGGAGGATGCCCTGGAAATCCTAGCAATCCCTCTCAGACGAGATATGGAGGATTGGGTGGCCTGGCATTTCGATGCCAAAGGAATGTTCTCTGTCAAATCTGCCTACAGGCTTGGTGTCAGTCTAAGAGAGACCAAACGGGACCGCGATGGTTCCTCATCGTTGCAAACAACACATATAAACCCCCTGTGGAAAAGAATATGGCAATTGAAACTTCCAGGAAAGCTCAAAATATTCATTTGGCGACTCTGCCACAACAGTTTGCCTACCCGAATGAATATAAAGGGGAAGAAAGTTGATCTAGATACCAGATGCCCGATGTGCGATCGTGCTGATGAAGATGGTGGCCACTTGTTTCTTAAATGTAAGAATGTCCGCAAGGTGTGGCGCAATCTTCTGCTGGAAGATGTTCGACTATCTCTCCTGTCTGCCCAGGACCCGAAATTGATGTTCGATATGATCTTGGTTCTCCCTGATGCCCGACGTAACCTCGCACTCGTTTTACTGTGGGATTGGTGGACTACTAGAAATAAGAAGAATGCAGGCGAACGGGAACGCTCCACCGAGGAGGTATGCCATGTCATACAGCGTCACCTGGTGGAGTTCAACAGGAGCTCCAACCGAAATACAGCCCAAGATTCAGTTCAACGGCCTGGAACGAGAAAGCAGATTTCCTGGTCTCCACCCCCAGATGGGTACACAAAGGTTAACTTCGATGCTGCCTTTGTTAAGGAAACAGGAAGGGGTGCTTGGGGCTTCATCGCTAGAACCAGCACGGGAGAATTCATCGCAACTGCTGCTGGCAAACTAATGCATCTCCGTGATGCTCTGCACGCTGAGGCAGAGGCTTGCTTAGCAGCAATTGAGGGAGCTGATGCAATTGGCCTGAACCGAGTTTTAATGGAATCGGATTGCAAGAATCTAGTCACTGCCATCAAGTCATCATCTTACGATCTTGCGCCTGTGGGCGTTCTGCTGAAGGAGATTAGAAGCACTAGCAGGCTGTCTTTTGCTCACGTTGAGTTCAGCTTTGTGCCTCGCCTGTGCAATACTGCTGCTCATGTTCTTGCCTAGTACGGCATGTCTTCGGATACTTCCTGTATTGGATGGGAAGGTGTAGCTCCAGAATTTGTTTCGAGTGTGGTGGCCAGCGATATTGCTATGCACCCGGAGTAATGTATCTTATGTTTCCTGTAAAAAAAAAGTTCTTACTAAAAGAATTCATTATATGCGCAGCGAGGAAAATTACTAAGAGCTTGGTCGCATAAATTCAATATATATGCGCAGGTTTTGTATAAACTGGGAACATGGCAAGATTAAATTCTCCATGGTCGTGTAAGAAGCTGACTCAAATAGTTCTCGGTTACCACCTTTGTAATTAGTCCATGATTAAATTATCCATGGTCGTTTATGTTTATGGTCAACATGGTTACTGGTTTTCTGTTTATGATCCAAGGGAAACTATTCTCTTGTTACACGTTGTATTGCTTATTCTGAGGACAATTTGTGTAGACAAATCTATACTTCTTATAAAGCAAAACCCCACTAATTTGCATTTATGATTTTTCTATCTCAACATGCAACCTATCCACATCATCTATCCTTTCCACCAATCAATTGTCCACCTCATCCATCCTTCCAACCAAACAATTTTCCACCTCATTCCATTAATATGTACTAGCATTCATTATTGTATCCATCTAATTGTCCATATCATTGTTTGACTAACTGTCCATGCAATCTATCTCATTGTCAATTATATTAGCGCTTGGTCGATTCAACCAGCAAAGAAAATGTTCTACCAATTTTTTCAACGATCAGAACACATGTAACTATTAAGTGTTATTCTATATGTAAGCTTTTAAGTAATTTCCAAAAGAAAAATTGCAATATGCATAGCATAGCATACAATCATGCATGTTCATGTAGACAATTTCAGATTTCATGCGTCTTATTCATTTGTATTCTCACAATAGAGTTCATAAAAGAATACCCGCTGCAACGCGCGGGGTATTCCTCTAGTGGAGATGATGATAAAACCTGGTTCGGCTTTATCAATTACTTGTGAGACGTAGGCAGCTATATTAGTTAAGAAGTGAATGTGAAATTTTACTACCTATAGATCGGTACTAAAAAGGACTGCATATATTGCTACCGACTTATCATAAATATTTTCTCTCGTGTACTGCTCGCTTGTTGAAGTACTTTTCCTCGAAACAGGCTTTACGCCCCGCTTTATAAATAAAGCAACCACCAGTCATACAGAGTTCCTGACCACACACACACGCAACATACAAATCGGGCAACAGCACAATACTGCCCAAAGGAGAAAAAAAGATGATACAACTCCGAACAACGATCAGCGGCTGGAAGCAGAAGATAGGCGGCGAGCCGCTGTCACGGGGTCCTGAATCACGTTGTCCAGCCGCTCTATGTCCCGATGTCTACAGAGAGGGTGTCACTGCTGCAGGAAAGCCAAAAATTTAAACACAGAGACAGAGCCCCGTCTCAGAAAGACGTGCTCGATAACCATCTTATTACAAATATTTCATAAGGTCAGGTCATCGCGGCAAACATTAACCAGAAGAGGCGTCTCCTCCTCCCGTTACGGTTCGCCTGCGCTTCTAGAAACTCACTAAGGTCAAGGGCCCGCCACTCGGGCCCCAGCACCTCAGCAACGAAGCTCCAAAGGAAGCGAGCGTCAGGAAGGAAAAAAGAATGTGATTTCCCGTCTCTGGAACCGCACACAAGGGCAGGTCCCATCGCCTGGACCAAACCGCTTGGTGACCTCCACCCCCGAGGGGAGGCGGTCACGCAGTATCTGCCAAGTGAAGATCTTAATCTTCAATGGCATAGGCGCTTTCCACATATGGGCCGCCCAAGGAGTCGTGGGCCCTCTAAATAGGGCCCGGTATGCCGACCCCACCGAGAAGTTCCCCGAGGGTGCTAGGGACCACGCAACCGCGTCTGGCATGTCCCCTAATGCCCGGGGGAGAGAGGCAAGAAGTAGCTCGCACTTTGCGGCCTCCACCGGGCCAAACGTACGACGGAAACCAACATTCCACTGCCCGTTCTGGACCGCCCCCGCCACCAACACTCCCGGGTCTGAGCAGATCGAAAACAATTCCGGGAATTCGTGATGGAGGGAGCGGGCACCTAGCCAAGGATCCGTCCAGAACATGATCCCTCTTCCGCCCCCTACGGAGAAGGAAATCCCACGGCGGATCTCCTGCTTGATATCCTGGATGGTTCGCCAAAACTGCGAACCCTCCTTCCGCTCACACGCCAGAAGCGGGCACCCCCTAAGATATTTCGCCTTAATAAGTTGGAGCCAAAGGCCCCATCGTCCCGTAGGATACGCCACACCCATTTTAGCAGAAGTGCTTTATTCATTTGGCGGGAGGCCAGGATCCCTATGCCCCCAAGCTCCTTAGGGGCGTAAATGTCCGCCCATTTCACCATATGATACTTTTGGTGACCCTGCGCATCCTGCCAGAAGAAGCGAGATAATTCCTTATCGAAGCTGGCATGGACGCCCTCCAGAAGCAAGTATAGCCCCATCATATACATGGGGAGGCTAGACAGGCAGGAATCAATAAGAATAGTCTTACTCCCTTTGGATGTGAACCACCCTTGCCATGGTTCAAATCTAGTTTTGACCCGCCCTACCAGCGGGTCCAGATCCTTGATAAGGATCCTAGAGCTACGAATAGGCACTCCCAGATAGGATATTGGGAGCTGCGTCAACCTACAATTAAGGTTGTCGGCAATCCGTTGTTGGTCTTCCACGGAGTAGCAAAGAATCACAACTTCACTCTTGTCAAAGTTGATCTTAAGGCCAGACATGGATTCAAAGCACAAGAGTAGGAACTTTAGATTCATAATGTCAAGTTCCGACCCCTCGACCATGATCATGGTGTCGTCCGCATATTGGAGGTGGATCACCCCTCCTCCAGGGACCAAATGTCCAACCACCCCAGAGATGTGGCCAGAGGTCTTGGCGCGCTCCAAGATCTCTGCTAGGACATCCACCGCTGCATTAAACAGTAACGGTGAGATGGGATCACCCTGTTTAACCCCACACGTGGGTTTAAAATAGGGGTCGACTTCCCCGTTAATATTAATAGCGGTATTCCCGCTCATGACCAATTGCATAATCCAGCAGATCATCCGGTTATCTACTCCCCTGCGCTCCAAAGCTAGGCGGAGGAAGGGCCACTCCAAGCGATCATACGCCTTTTGGAAATCTAGCTTGAGAAATACGCCCTTCTACCGGCGTGATTTCACCTCATGAACAATTTCATGGAGGGACAGGATCCCATCATGGATGTACCGGCCTTTTAGGAAGGCGAATTGGTACGGATGTGTGAGGCGTTCCGAAATCGGAGCAAGTCTGGTGGCACACACTTTGGAGAAGATCCGATGGATGACGTTCAGGACAGTAATCGATATAAACTGGCGGATGTTCGAGGCCCCCAATATCTTGGTGATCAAGGTAATCACGCCGAAATTAAGGCGGGAGATCACCAGAGTTCCAATGTAGAATTCTTGGAACATTGGCATGATGACCGCCTTGATCGTCTCCCAGAATTTCTGGAAAAAGGTCACTAGAAGGCCATCAGGCCCCGGGTCCGAGTCCGCCTTCATATCCATGACCGCACGGGCCACCTTCTCCTCCAGGAAGGGGAGGATAAGGCCTGCGTTTTTCGCATCCGAGACCTGTGCCCCAGCTGGCCACAAGTCCTAGACTAGCGAGGTCCCCGTGCGTGGACCCGTGGCAAATAAATCCTTATAAAAGGAGTAAATATGGGTGGAGATCCCTATCGGCTCCTCCAAGAGCTGATCGCCCTCCCATAGGCAAGGAATAGAGCATTTCCGATGACGACCATTCGCGATCGCGTGGAAGTATGCTGTATTAGCCTCGCCCCTAAGGATCCAGTTCTGGCGACTCCGCTGTCACCAGAAGACCTCTTCCCCTTGTAAATCTCCATAAGGGAGTCCTCAAGGGCGTATCGCTGGAGCCACTCCTCCGTGGTAAGCCCTACCGAATCCAAGGAGCGATCGAGGGACTGGATCTCTTCCAGGATCGTCGCTTTCCTCCTCTTCACCTCCGCTCCAAGGTTAGCACCCCAACCCCTCATGAATTTGCGGGACATCTGAGCGTAGTGATGCCAGGAGTCCACCGAATTAAACATGCGAGGTGGATTAGCCGCAGCCTCAGTCCATCGAGCCTGGACCACTTCCACAAAACCTGGTTTCTCAAGCCAGAAGTTTTCAAAGTGGAAGCGGTTCAATTTCGGCGGAATAGAGCCACCAGACGACAACAATAGGGGAGTGTGGTCCGATCCAATCCTAGTTAGCGCCCGTAATGAGCATAGAGGGAAAGCTATCTCCCAGTCCACCGAGACAAGGACCCGATCCAGCACACTCCGGACCGGGTCCGCCCGGTTGTTGGTCCAGGTGTATCTAGCTCCTACCTCCCTAATCTCCTTAAGTGCAAGCTCGGCGATGCGGTTTATTAGATAAATCGATACGTCGATGGTCTACATTAGCCGAACTTTTGTCATCCGGGGACCTTATGAGGTTAAAGTCCCCGGCAATAACTATCGGCGTAGAGCATCTTTGTACCTTGCCGCGTAACTCGGCAAGGAAGGCCGACGATCTGCTGTGGTCCGCTGGGCCATAAACAATAATCACCTCCCATTGGAGGGAGGTGTGTCTATGGGTAAGTAGCATAATTACGAAGAATTCCCCGCGGTCCATGTCCTCCACATCAAAGGTACCCTCCTTTGCACCCATTGCCAGACAAATTTGAAAGGGCTAAGGCGCTGTAACTCATGGACGGAGAAATCCTGCCGAATCGTTTCCTGAATCCCCACAATATCAACCTCTTCTCGTCGCATATATTCCCTCAGCTGCTTGGATGAGCCCTCCCGTCCGAACCCCCGCATGTTCCAAATGAATGATCGGATAGGGACATTCATTGGGAAACACTATCGGGGGGCGTCCCCTTACGGAGGACAGAGCGGGCCCTACCAAAGGTCGAGGGCCGAGACGGAGCCTTGGGGACCTTGGGGACCTTGGGAGGCCGCCCTCGCGGTCGCCCCATCTGGGCAACCCGCTCAGGAGCCTCCGTCCCACTAGGCACACTGTCGTGGTATTGTCACGGCAAGTTTCCTCATGGGATAACTAGATTGCGAGGCCATTGCTACTAAGCGAAACTTCGAAAGGGTTGAGGTGGAAACAAGAGACGCGAGTTTACCCAGGTTCGGCCCTCGATTGACGGTAAAACCTACTTCTGCTTTCTTACTATCAGGGAACCAAGTCTCGATTACAAAGGGCGATTCCGGCTCTCGATGTCTCGAGTTACTTTGCTATTGACTTAGAACTTGTCTTCCTATGTCCCAGGGTCTCGCCTTATATAGTGGACGAGACCTCCGGGTTACAAGGGAGTCCGGGTTACGCCCGTCCTCGGAGTCCTATCTCCCTCCGATTCTTGATCACCTTGGTCCGGCTCTTCCCATGATCCGGCTACCTCTGGGCCGGCCTTTGAACTGCTCTCCAGGCTCCTGGGCTTCCTTGTCTTCCGCCCGGGACCTTGGGCCGGTTCTTCATTCAGCCGGGTCATAATCGTCGTAACCCGGCTCTCCTTGACTTAATCCAGTCCTGCTCAGCATGACCCGGATCACTCATCTTAAACCGGATTTAAGTGATTCCCGGTTTATGTCGGAGGCCGGTAAGGCTCCCCCTTACCTATTACCCAAACATTAGCCCCCAGGTTAACATGAACGTTTTAGTTTCGAACTTAAGAAGTTCACGTTAAACTTTATCTAGAAACTTTAAACACTAATCTTCTAGTCCAAGAAAAATAACCTCCCGGAACATTTTTTCTGGATCTCGCGGGCCAAGTTCTTTATCTCCAGGATCATATCTTTCCATTTCTCGTAAAGATAAATCTCATATTTTTATCTCCCAAATCTCTGGAACAAAAAAGATCTTAACCTAGCCCGGATTCTTCTCCATATAATTGCTCCATTTCTTTGGAAGAAATCTTCTTCTGTGATCCGATCTTGCTTGTACCTTTCCATAAATAATATAATCTGGAGGGGTTTTTGCGCAAAAGTTACCGCTTTACCCTAGGGTTTTGACACCGCCTATAAATAACATGAGTACGGCCCCCATGGCTCATTCGCACCCTGCTCTCCCTACTTCATCTTCCTCCTCCGATCTGAGCTCCAGACCTCTGCTTTCCTTCCAGCGCCGCCGCGGCCGGAGCTTCGCCGGCGTCCACCTCAGGATGGGAAAGGAGAAAACCTTGGCTTCCAAGGCCGGCGGAGCAGGGAAAAAGAAGAAATCCGGAGGGGCTTCCGGGTCTGGCACTGCCGGTTCAGGGAGGAGCAAAATGCAAGTGAACTGGTGCAAGTCCGAGATGACCCAAGGCCGGCTCACGGAGATGGAGGACTCCGGGCTTCTACCCAAAGGTTTATCTTGGCGAGCTCCGAGAAATGAGATCCGGCCCGAACCTGGGCCGGGCGAGGTAATAATTTTCGAAGCCCATATTCTCCGTGGGATTCGTCCACCCGGTTCTCTCTTTTTTCGCCGGCTCTTGGCTTATTATGGCCTCCATCCTCAAGACCTCCCACCAAATTCTATCTTAAACGTTAGCAACTTCGTAGTCCTTTGTGAGGACTACCTCCAAGTAGAGCCAAACCTAGACCTTTTTCTCGAATACTTCTATTGTAACAAACACCCTGAGGTAGCTGGGGGTGAACTCATACATTGTGTGTGTGTGTGTGGGGGGGGTCTCGTTCTAGAGACGAAAGGACATCGCCTACCCAGGTATTCCTCTTGCAAGTCACCCCTAGCTGTGGTAGAAATCCTACTTCTATATCAAAAGTACCACTCCTGAAGGTGAACCGGCTCTCCCGGGTTACCATCCTGAACGCTTAGTTTACACTAGCACGATGAACTCCTATGCCAAGTCTGCCGATCGAATCAAGATCCGGCCTCTCCTAAAACGTGTAACCTTTCTGATAGTTCACGGGCTTACAGGTTTAGATTTGACCAAAACCTGGGTAGACTGGCGTGTTCAACCCCTCAGTATCAGGAACCGGTTATTCCATGAGTATTCCGGTTCAACAGATTATATGCGATATTTTGAGTCCATAGTTCCTAAGTCTGAGATGATAACCTCCCTGAAACTCCTGGTTGGAGTGAAGCAAGACAAATTCTTCGAAGTTGGTTTGGAGCCCTTTAGCTCCTCTAACCCGGCTCCTCCCGTAAGTTTTCATATCTTTGTATTTTTGCATCTTTCATTTTTTCTTTTTAGCTGCACAAGTCCTAACCTCGCCGTTGTTCCGGTTCACAGGCTAATGACCCTTTCTGGACTACTACACAAGAACCGGCTTCACCACCTGAAGACGAAGAATCAGAAGAGCCAAGCGACGACGAGGAAGAGGTTTCTGAATTTGATTCCCTCGGCCAGTTGCACAACTAATTCGCTGACGCTCATTACTCGCAAGATGAGCAAGAGGAACAGGAAGTTGCCGGGTTAGACAGAGGCCAAGATGGTGAACAAGAAACGGGTCGTGAAGTTCCGGATGAGGCCATGCCGGATTTCAACCCCTCTACTCACATCACTGGTTCCAACCTGGTGGCCGAAAAGGAGTCCCCCGCAGGCCAAAAGAGGACCCGGCAGGCTGTCGCAAAGGTGCCTATC
Source organism: Alopecurus myosuroides (assembly GCA_028641055.1). Taxonomy (NCBI): domain Eukaryota; kingdom Viridiplantae; phylum Streptophyta; class Magnoliopsida; order Poales; family Poaceae; genus Alopecurus; species Alopecurus myosuroides. Next base: position 245,060,542 of record CM054060.1, on the reverse strand, counting down.
TCTAGACTGTCAAAAAATATTTTGAAAACATCATCACACACAGAAAACGCAGGAGGATGAGGAGGGCAGCAAGAGAAGAAGGACCCGGAGCTATGGCTCCAGCAAGTTAGAAACAAGTTTACATGAGAAAACTCCTACTCGCCGGGTCTCCAAAATCCGGGTTTCGCCCACTGCTTCACACCCCTTAGCCGGACAAATGAGGCCAGAACTGAGTCGTCCTTTTCATTCAGGTTCCCCCAACTAGACTCGTCCCATTTCAGCGGGGCTAGTTTATTTTCCATCAACTCTGGGTAAGTTAACTTTCCTTTCCTGATTTGCTAATACATTAATCTTGCAATGTAACTCAGAGCTTTTCCTTTTGCAACAGAACTCAAGCTGTATTAAAAGTAAACCCTGTTTCCTCCGCTGCTCCCTCCGTAAATGTTGAAGAGAAGACCCTTGCGGAAGAGAATGATGAACTGGCTGCTCCATCGCCGGGTCATACGGATGTTATGGCTGAAGAGCATGAAGAAGAGGTGAACCCGGTTGATGATATCCCGGGTAATGATCCTCCGGTTGAATATGCAAATGTTCAGGACCCGGATGTGGTCATAACCGGATCTCAGGCTGTTGAGGTTACTGGACCATCCACTGTGCTCTCCAAAGTCACTAAAGACCTGAAAGTGAAGCCGGAAGACAAGAGATCTACTCCTAGCCTAAACATTGAAGGCCAGAGCTTTGACACGCTTGCTCAAGAACTCTCTGAAAACCGGCGCCGTGCTGATGGTATTATAGAGTTTCTGAAACAGAAGTATGAGGTAACCTCGATATTCATAACCTGTAGCCCTCAATCTTATAGTTTATATTCGTAATATATACTTGGAGACTTGTTACTGAATAGTCGTAGACTGAATAGCTCGTAACCTGAGTAACTGTAACCTGGATAGCTGTAGCCCCCAAGGGCCAGTTTAAAATGGCATTATAAACCGGGACTTACAATGCTTTTTGTTCTTAAATATTTTAAGTAAGATTAACGTACTGTAGCCCCCAAGTGCCGGGTTGAGAGCCTGCAGCTAGCCAGGACTTAAACATAGGTTATAACCCAATGCTTGAAACTGAAATACTGTAGCCCCCAAGTGTCGGGTTGCGAGCCTGCAGCTAGTCGGGACTTAACTTTTTCTTGAAATTGCGATAAGTTTACCAGTATCCGGGTTATGATTTTATAAGCCGGATATTTATCACGTTACGACTAAACCTTTGAATAACTTGAATCTTTTTGCAGAGTCTTGAATCCTCCCCGCAAAAGGAGGTTTCAAATTTGAAGAACCTGTTCGCCCAAGAAGCCAAGAAATCTGAGAAAGCCAGGACCCGGCAGAAAGAGCTAGAAGAGCAAATAATTGAGGCAGCCAAGACTTGGTCTGTTCTGCAGCAGGATTTTGAAACCCGGGAGAAGGCTCTTGTAACTAGAGCAGAGACTGCTGAGAAGGAACTAGAGGAGACCCGGACCAGCTTTACCAAGGTCACAGAGCTGCTGAGAGATATCACTTGCAGTGTTTTTGGTAAGTTTATCCGGTTTATCATCCCCTTCAATGTATTGCATTTCCAATGTTGTATTTCCTTTGTCTTATTATCAAATAGCTTGGCTCAGATCAGAAATTACTTTTTGTAACCTGTAGGCAGAATGCATGGGAATAACCTGAAACTCCCAGACCTGAAACTCAAGGCCTTGTTCACCCTGATCCGGCAGCTATACATTGGAGGTGGAGAATGTATTAAAGCTGTCCGGAACTGGGATACTCCTCCTAGAAGGCTTAGTGAAATGCTTGTGGAGCTAACTCAGGTCCCTCAGTGGATAGAAGAGCATAAGCTATCATCCTGTCGCTGTGGAGCCATCAAGGTCATGTCAGTGGCGAAATCCTATCATCCGGAATTGAAGCCGGATCTTCTTGTGGGAGGTTTCCCAGAATAGAAAAAAGATATGTCAAAGTATGAGAAGAAGGACTTCGCCAGGATACAAAAGGAGTGACGGTTGTATGCTTGCACTATTGCTGAGAAACTGAAACTGAAAGACATGTGCCCGGGTTATACTTCTTCAGGTGAACGAAAAATGCCTTTTATTCCTCTAGCTATGGTTGTTGTTCGACAAGCCCCTCCGAAGAGCCGGCTCTCCATAGTCTTCTCATCTGGTGCGCCTCAGTCGGTTACTCCTTCTGTTTCTGCTCCACCACGCCCCTTATATGAATCGGAGAATGTTACTGATGCTCTGGCTCAGCTAGAGTGGAAGTACGTCCCTGCTGATGAAGTCGAAGGAGCAATCCAGGCCCCAGATGACCTGGAGACTCAAGACCTAGCTCCTCAAGACCCGACAATTCAGGACCAGTCCCAGCAGAAGGGAAAATCTGCTGTAGAGTGATTACGTGATCTTTTGCAAGAATAATAATTCGACCTTGTTGGGTCTGTAATAGGCTAGATAAACTGCTTTATATCTAGTCCTATTTTTTGAAGGTGCGTGTGTGCACTTATGCTACAATTTGGTGTGTAATAACCGGGATTTCCTTTGAGGTTATGCAAATCATATCCGGTTTTAACATTTTTTGCGATTTCTTTTACCTAAAGATGGAAATTTCCTTGACTTGGTTTTTTTTTTTTGTAGCTCATCCGGTTTTTCGCATGACTTTTTCTAGTGTGTACAACTCTGGGAGTTCAGGGTCATAGTAACCCTGTTTGCCGGGTTATAATAAACCGGTGTTACCGGGTTATATCATGATTGACTCAACCAGGCTTAAACATTGTCGCACCCGGACTTCTAGAGGATCCTCGCAGTTCCGTTGAACAATAGATGATTGGATTACGGGGCTTACCGGCACCCGCATCTCTTACGAGTAGGCCAACACACGTATGTGTGACAACCAACCACTACTGTTCATCGTCTACGTAAACCATCCCATAGAAATCAGGATACTACCATTGACGTACTTCATACCATACACACATGGTACGTCAACGGCGCTGAACAAAGTGATAACACAACATATCTCTAAGACACAAAAGATGGAAATAAGTTGCAAAGGGCTCTCACTAGAGCAGAGATAGCAAATACAATCATCCAGAGGACACATGTCCCAACATATCATCATTACATCACAGCGGAAGCATTCAACAGGTCTGAGTACAGACAAGATCCAAAAAGGCTTAAGAAGCCGGAAACGAAAAGACGGAGCCCATCCACGAAGTCTCGGATCCTGCCCGGGTCCGCTATCTACTCGTCAGCAGCCTCGTCGAACTCCACGTAGTAGCCACCATGGGGATCCTCGGAATCGTAGTCTGCGGAAACCACAGCCCCAAAGGGGTCAGTACATAAACGTACTGGCAAGCAAGACTCACAGTTCACCAAAGTGTAACCCGTCAACACCAAGCACAGATGCTTTGGGTTCAACGGAAGAAAGGGTGATATAAAAGATGCGGCAGCGGGCTGCACTAACCAACTACAGAAACATACTATGACTTCCGGCTAACAGAAATGAGATAAGATAGCGTATCGTAACCAACTATAACTAACTCCAAACAAACCCATCCTGGATCTCGCCCCTTATCCAAAGAAGCAATCCGAGGATAACTCACACTGTTGGATTAATGATGATTCAGGTTATTGTGTCAATAAACCTATTACCAGTCAAGTTATTATAGTTAGGTGTAAGTTGTGTGAGTAGTTGTTAGCCAGTACTTTCACCAAGTCGTCACATAACCGCGGACAACACGGCTTCTCGAGAAGATTCATCCCTGCAGGGTGTGCTCCAGTACCCGTACACACTCAAGCCGCCAACTAAAACTCAGGTTGGCTTGACACGACTCGAACCATCTCTACAGCCTGTCCTAGGAGCCACGGAGCTATAAGGTCCCAGCCACGCAGCCGAATACTCAGCGCAAGTGTGCAAAACTCCCGCAGGACGCAACACCCCGGCAATACAGGCCTCGCCCTATATGTGTGCGTCATCATCATCATCAGTAACCATGGGAGCGACCCGTTCATGCGTATGAGCCAAATGGAACACCCGAACTAAGTGTGGCTCTTCGGACAAACTGCGGATCAGATCAAAGTCGAGGGGGGTTCCATACCACCACCCGGATGTGGTGAGCACGCTCATCATGGATCAGTAGACAAGACCCTTTTCCTAATTAGGGTCGACACTAGCAGGCCTCAAAACCACGCCGGGCCTCCTGCCGGTGTCTTGTCATCAAATTATTATTACCCAAGCATTAACAGGTTGATTGTTTAACATCGAGCCCCAGAACATAATAGAATATGATAACAGAAAGTAACTGACAGCAGACTCGAGCAAAACCAACCCTAAGCATGCTAGTAAGACACGGGCAACAAGCAACGGGGTTATAGGTGTGGAGGTGAGGCAATGTCAGGTTTAAAGGATAACATGTGATAGGTTCGGAACACAAGAAACGATACATAGGGCTAGCAGAACAGACAACGGAAAGTATCGGTATCCAATGTTGAAAGGAACACGATGGTTCATGTGAGTGAATACTTGCCAGCAAACTCAGTAGCCTGGTACTGGGCTAGATCCTCAGAAGGGGTGTCGTAAAGCTCGTCTGTCTCAACGTCGTCGTCTATTCGAGAAGAAGCAAACAAACAACGCAAAGAGACAAACAATCAATAACATGGCATAATGCACAATCATGGGATGATGCATGACCATTTAATGGATGCATAAAAATAAACTAGTTGACATGGTAACAACATGATTAAATGGACCCACATGCAATTGGAGTTGCATATGAAAAGCCCATGAATTATGGTTGAAACAATTGTTTTACAACTAACCAATAGGTGAAAGTGGATTAGTATGATGCATGGATGAGGAAAACAGAAAAATAACAACAATAGAAACAATTTAAATAAGGTTTACCAAGTTTAGAAATTTATTTATTAAGTGTTGGAATTTTGGTTACTTAAAGGTGTTACACAAGCATTTGTTGTTTTCACCAATTTTAATTGTTCAAAACAAATAACAAAATTCATATTTGGAAAATACACAAAATTTTAGGTGGAATACATGTTTCACTTGTTGAATTTGGATTTAAAATGAGCAAGTTATTAATTTGGCAATTTTAATTGCATTGAATAAGAAACAGTTGTTTTCAGCAATTTAAATTATTCAAAATAGAAAACCAAGTTGATATTTGCAAAGTTCATGAAAAATGGGATGGAAAACATATTTTACATGTTGGAATTGGATTTGAATTGCCCAAGTTATGAATTTTGCAATTTAAAAGGTTTAATTAAAGCATTGAATTATTCCACCAATTTTAATTAGGAAAAAATAGTGAACAAATTGCATTGAAAAGGTTGAAAACATGTAGCAAATGTTTCACTGAACATTTTGAACTATTAAACATAATTTTTGGGTTATTATTGAATTTATTAAGCAAGTTTTTTATAATCATTCTTATTCTGCCCTTTTTAGTAAACAGAGGGAAACATGCTCAAAATTAATTCAATTGTGACCAAATAAAATACCAATGTGTAGAGTTTGTTAAGACAAATTTTTAGAGCCCAAGTTTGCTTAAATTGGATGAGCAGAACTAAAGTTATGAAATTCCAAAGTTTCCACTTTTTATTGCATTTTCAGTAATTAATTATTTAGTGCAAAAATTGTTACAGCAACATATTGCAAACTTGACATTAATAGAAAAGGCACAAAATTATGAAGCCACAGGATTTTGAATCATTCAAATTGGAGCAATATTCAATTTTATATGGATTTTAGAATTAAGTGCTCAGATCTGAGTTTCTGAAATTCGGGCAGAAAAAGAAAAAACAGAAAAAAGGGTGTTGCTTTTCTGCCTGGGGGGGGGGGGGGGGGATCGAACTCGGGACCTGAGGCTTGCGCGCAAGGAACAGCAACGAACTGGGCTGCTGCTGTGGTGTTGAAAGGGGACAGCTAGCAGGGTGGTTATTGTTCAGGAACTGCATCTGAACAATTCGGAAAATATACATAAAAAGGTGGGGGGGCTGGGGATTCGACCCTGCGAGCTCTCGCTTGCGCGCACGGGTGTGCTGCCAGTGCGTCTCTGTCCGGTTCGTGATAGATAAGGGGCAGGTGGGGGGATATGCTTCTGTTAGGACGTGGCTAACTGAAATTTGATGCAGATTCAGAAACTGTACCAGCGACGGAGGGGATCGTCCGCCGGCGGCGAGCGGCGCTCGCTGCTGCTGTGCGGCGCGAGTGGGCGTGCGTGCGGGTGCTCGGTGGGCCGGTGTGCGTGGGCCACGAGGGCAGAGAGGAGAAGGGAGAGGGAATCGCGGGAGGTGGCGATGGAGGAGGTTGACGTACAGAGGAGCAGCTCGGTGCAGGGAGGAGGCGACGGTGGCGGAAACGGTGGATGGCGGCGGCGACTCGATGAACCCCGGGGGAAACGGAGGACCCGGCGAGGTAGAGGGGAGTGGGGCGGTTCCGTTCCCGGCCCTAACGCGGCCGGGAGGGCACCGCGGCGGCGGCGATCGCCGGAGGAAGGCGGCGGTGATGGTTCTCGGTGGAGTTACAGAGAGGAGAGGCCGGAGAGAGAGAAGAAAGGGGAAGTGGCGGCGATGGGGTAGAGAGGGGTGGAGAGATTAGGGCAACGAGGAGGGGGGAGCTCGAGGTCATGGACTTTTAAGGGGGAGGAGGAGCTCGGATCGGCCGTTGCTTCTCTCTGTAGTCGACGTGTACAGGCGCATCTGCCTGCCGTACACGAGGTAGGTGACGACCGAAACAGGTAAGCAGGCCAGGGCAGTTGGGCTGGCCCAAAGTGGGCTGGCTGCCCTCTTCCCCCCTCTCCTCTTTTTATCTTTTTCTGTTTATTATTATTATTTTTTTGCAGATTTGGAAAAGGAGAGAGAAGAGATGGTTTTAGCTAGAGAAAAAAATTTAGGGATAATTTGGATTGATGAAATATTGTGATAGCAACAAGTACACACTTTGGTTTTCCAAAAATATTTTAAATATGTTGCTTGTTTGAAAATTAAATGAAATGAGCAATTTTTTTGGTATCAAAAGAAATAAATGCCACTTAAGCCAATTTAAGTTTTTGATTCCAATTTTTGTGGAACAAAATATTTGTTTGTTTTATAGTTCTTATTTGAAACATGTAACATAACAAGTATGGACAAACATTTGAATTTTTGTTTGGAATTCAAATAGAAAACAGATGGAAACAATGAAATCAAATACAAAACAAATGCAAACAAAAGCAATGAATATGATGACATGGTGCAAAACAATACTAAAACAAGAAACAGACATTCTAGGGGAGATTTTCATACTTGGGATGTTACAAAACGCCCCCCCTTGAAGGAATCGCGCCCCGAGATTCCTACTGAGAAGAGAAAAGGTCCGGATACTTCTTGCGAAGATCCTCTTCGGTCTCCCACGTTGCCTCTTTATCGGAATGATGCGACCACTGCACTTTCAAGAACTTGGTGCTCTTGTTGCGAGTCTTACGCTCGGTCTCATCGAGAATTCGAACAGGGTGCTCCTCATAAGATAGATCTTCTTGCAGTTCAATGGAATCATGATCAACTGCACGATCTGGATCTTTGAAGCACTTCTTGAGCTGTGACACGTGAAACACATCGTGCACGTTGGATAATTTTTCTGGAAGTTCAAGACGATAGGCATTTTCCGCACGCCTTGAGAGAATGTTGAAAGGACCAATGTATCTTGGTGCAAGTTTTCCTTTCACACCAAAACGATGAGTGCCTCTGAGGGGAGTTACATGGAGATATGCTTTGTCACCAGGTGCATAGATCATATCCCTGTGCTTGCTGTCATAGTAGCTTTTCTGACGAGACTGAGCAATCTTGAGATTGTCACGAATGATGCGAACTTTCTCTTCGGCTTCCTTAACAATGTCAGGGCCTAAGAGTGAACGTTCACCAGCTCCAGACCAATTGATTGCACTCCTGCATCTGCGGCCATAGAGAGCTTCAAATGGTGCCATGCCTAGGCTTGCCTGGAAGCTGTTGTTGTAGGAGAATTCAGCATATGGAAGGCATTCCTCCCATTTCATGCCAAAGGAGAGACCACATGCTCTGAGCATATCCTCGAGAATCTGATTGACTCTTTCGACTTGCCCTTGAGACTGAGGGTGATAAGCTGTGCTGAACAGAAGTTTGGTGCCCAATGCTTCTTGAAAACTCTTCCAGAAATGAGAAGTGAATATGCTTCCACGGTCTGAGCTTATTTCCAAGGGAACACCATGAAGAGGAACAATCTTTGCTGTGTAGAGCTCTGCTAACTGGCTAGCTGACATTGTTTCTTTGACAGCAAAGAAGTGAGCTACCTTAGTGAGACGATCAATAACAACGAAGATTGCATCGTTGCCCCTCTTGGACTTTGGAAAACCAGTGACGAAGTCCATTTCAATCATGTCCCACTTCCACTCAGGGATTTTCAGAGGTTGGAGAAGGCCGGCTGTTTTCTGATGAACTGCCTTAACACGTTGACAAACGTCGCATTCAGAAACGTATTGAGCAATTTCACGTTTCATGCCAGACCACCAATACAGTGTTTTGAGATCCTGGTACATCTTTGTACTTCCAGGGTGTATGGAGAGAGGAGTTTCATGAGCCTCCTTGAGAATGACATCTTTGAGACTTTGAACTTGAGGAACTGCAATGCGTCCTTCGAAGAACACAGTTCCCTTGTCATCAATTGAGAAGCACTCATACTTCACATTGCCTGCTTTGATGTTATTTGCGATCTTCTTGATCTCAGCATCACGAAGTTGTTCAGAACGAATCTTGTCCTCGAGAGTTGGACTGGCTGTCAAGTTTGCAAGATAACCTTGAGGAACAAGACCAAGGTTGAGCTTCTGGAATTCTTCATGAAGAGGAGGTTGGCTTTCCATGATCATGAGGTTATTGCAATACGACTTGCGACTGAGGGCATCGGCCATAACATTAGCCTTGCCTGGAGTGTAGGAAATGGTAAGATCGAAGTCTTTGATCTTTTCAATCCATCTCCTTTGCCTGAGGTTTAGATCTGGTTGAGTGAAGATGTATTTCAGACTCTTATGATCGGAAAAGATTTCAGTGCGATTACCCAACAAGTATTGTCTCCATTTCTTGAGAGCAAACACAACTGCTGCAAGTTCAAGGTCATGTGTGGGATAATTGAGCTCATGTGCGTTCAACTGACGTGAAGCATAAGCCACAACTTGACGTTCTTGCATAAGAACTGCACCTAGACCTTGTAGAGAAGCATCACAGAATATCTGGAAAGGTTTGGTAGTATCTGGGCCAACCAGAACTGGTGTAGAAGTGAGTTTAGTCTTGAGGAGGTTGAAACTTTCATCACATTGTGGAGACCAAACGAACTTCTTGTCCTTCTTTGTGAGATCAGTGAGAGGTTTGGCAATCTTGAAGAAATTTTGGACGAAGCGACGGCAATAGCTAGCCAAGCCAAGAAAACTTCTGACTTGTTTCACCGTCTTAGGAGGTTTCCAATCAACAATTGCCTTAACCTTTTATGGATCAATGGCTATGCCCTTGGCAGAGATGACATGACCAAGGTAAGCAACTTCTGGAATCCAGAACTCACATTTGGAGAACTTGGCATATAGACGATGCTCGCGAAGCTTCATGAGAGTGAGACGAAGATGTTCTCCATGCTCTTCCTCGGATTTTGAGTAGACAAGAATATCATCAAGATATACCACAACGAACTTGTCGAGGTATTCATGGAAGACAGAATTCATGAGTCGAGAGAAGGTCGCCGGTGCATTGGTGAGACCAAAGGACATGACGGTGTATTCATATAGACCGTAGCGAGTGGTGAAGGCTGTTTTGGGAATATCTTCCTTTCTGATCTTTATTTGATGGTAACCCATTCTCAAGTCCAGCTTGGAGAATATTGAGGCTCCAGCAAGTTGATCAAAAAGATCATCGATACGAGGAATTGGATACTTGTTTTTGATGGTTTTCTCGTTAAGAGGACGATAGTCAACAACGAGTCTCTTTGTTTGATCCTTATTCGCAACGAACAGAGTTGGGCAACCCCAAGCCGAGGAACTAGGTTGAATGTAACCTTTCTCCATGTACATATCGATTTGCTCCTTCAACAACTTCAGTTCAGGAGGAGCTATCTTGTATGGATGCTTAGAGATTGGAGCAGTGCCTGGTTCAAGTTCGATCACGAACTCAACCGCTCTGTCAGGAGGCATTCCTGGCAATTCTTCTGGAAAGACATCGGGGAATTCACAAACCACTGGAATAGTTTCAATAGATGGTAGAGGATTTGCATTGAGAGTGTAGAGTTGGACAACTGGATTTTCAGCATGGAAGTAGACTATCTGGCGAGAAGGGTGTGTGATTTTGACAGACTTAGCAGGACAATCAATGACTGCTTTGTTGGCTACCAGCCAATCCATCCCAAGAATGACATCAATATCTGAAGAGTGGAGAGCTATCAGAGATGCCTGGAATGGAAGGTTTCCAATTGTGATCTCGATGTTCTGGCTAACTTTATTGCTTTGCCAGCTAGATCCCGGTGATTTCACTAGGAAAGGTATAGACAACTGTTCGAAGTTGATTCCACTGTTGTTTGCAAAGCATTGAGAGATGAAAGAGTGTGAAGCACCAGAATCGAACAAGACTTTAGCACGAAACGAGTTCACAAGAAGTGTGCCCATTACAACTTCTGGAGATTCTTCTGCTCCCTGGGCCTTGACATGGTTCACCCTCACAGTTCTCAACACAGACTTGTTCCTGTTGCGGGGCCTAGGCGAAGAAGTGTGTACCATCACATGATTGACATTAGAGATAGGTAGTGATGGTAGCTTGTTCTGCGGGCACTTGTAGGAGTAGTGTCCTGGTAGACCGCACTTGAAGCATGTACTAGCAGAACGAGGAACTGTTGGACTTGGCTGAGATGGAGCACCTCCTGAAGATACCACTAGGGTGGGAGGGAGGGCAAGAAATCCTGCCGGGCTTGGCAAGCAGATGGGCGGTGTTGGAGTGGTATATGGAACCCAAACTCTTCGTTTTTGTGGAGGCATGATAGCTTTTGAGAGATTAGCCTGTTCACGAGAGTGCTTACGAGATTCCTCAACCAACTTGCGCCCATGCTCTTCATTTAGAGCGATGTTGATGAGGTCCTCAAAATTCTTGGCCTTGACGTTGGTGAGAGCATACTTGAGTTCCGGGTTGAGACCCCTGCGGAACTTTGCCATCTTTCTCGCTTCCGTGGAGATTTCATCTCCGGCGTAGCGAGCCAGACGATTGAACTCTCTTTGGTATTCGAGAACGTCCAAATTGCCTTGTGTGAAAGAATAGAATTCCTCACGCATTCTCTCCATGAGCCCATCGGGAATGTGATGGCGCACGAAGGCTTGCTTGAAATCCTCCCATGTGATTGCCACACCAGGACCCCTCATTTCTTGGAAGTTCTCCCACCAAGACATGGATTGTCCACGGAGAAGGTAGGTCACGTAAGGAACACGGTCCTCGTCAGCCACATGAGCTACCATAAGAGTACGGTTCATTTCACGGAGCCAGTCATCAGAATCCAATGGCTCGGAGGAGGTATCAAACGTGTGCGGATTGAGCTCAAGGAACTCCCGAATAGACACCCGGGCGTTGCCATTACTCCCAAGGTCTTGGTTCTGCTGCATCTGCCTTATAACTTGTGTCATCTGAGACAGCACTTTTCCCACCTCGGGTGGTAGTGTGGGTTCTTCGTCACCACTTTCCATCCTGAAGATTATACCAAGATTAACACACTAACCGGATAACAAAATCCAATATAAGTGCTTAAAAGGATTACTTCAGACGGTAAGTCGACAGCATAGAACAAGGATGGAGGTTAACAACGGATCAACAGATAAGTTGTTACAACGGAAGAGAAGATTTGTGAAGGAAGATATCGAAGCAACAACTGGGAAACAGGAGACCACAAACACCTGAGGTACTATGGAGAAAGCCCATCCGGGCTTCTAAAGGATCAATATCTACTGCTTAAGGAATAGAGGATCTGCTTCCGGGGCTTATTTGCCACCGTTCTCAATCGTGAGTAGGCAACATGATAAATCATGTCACAACCACCTCCATTCCTATGGTCTAGTAGATATAACCATCCTAGAGAAACCAGGATTCGTGAAATCCTAACTTGAAAGTTTAGATGAGGAGAGAAAACAACGTTGCACTTCCTTACCAGAAAAGGGAGGGTGGGTGGGGAAAGAAATAAAATGGCAGAATTCCTACTCTCATGCTTCATTTTTTCCTATATAGCTACAAAATAGTTTCTAACTCAACTGCGACCAGTAAAAGGGATCCTACAGGCAGACAGGCTCTGATACCATTTGTCGCACCCGGACTTCTAGAGGATACTCGCAGTTCCGTTGAACAGTAGATGATTGGATTACGGGGCTTACCGGCACCCGCATCTCTTACGAGTAGGCCAACACACGTATGTGTGACAACCAACCACTACTGTTCATCGTCTACGTAAACCATCCCATAGAAATCAGGATACTACCATTGACGTACTTCATACCATACACACATGGTACGTCAACGACGCTGAACAAAGTGATAACACAACATATCTCTAAGACACAAAAGATGGAAATAAGTTGCAAAGGGATCTCACTAGAGCAGAGATAGCAAATACAATCATCCAGAGGACACATGTCCCAACATATCATCATTACATCACAGCGGAAGCATTCAACAGGTCTGAGTACAGACAAGATCCAAAAAGGCTTAAGAAGCCGGAAACGAAAAGACGGAGCCCATCCACGAAGTCTCGGATCCTTCCCAGGTCCGCTATCTACTCGTCAGCAGCCTCGTTGAACTCCACGTAGTAGCCACCATGGGGATCCTCGGAATCGTAGTCTGCGGAAACCACAACCCCAAAGGGGTCAGTACATAAACGTACTGGCAAGCAAGACTCACAGTTCACCAAAGTGTAACCCATCAACACCAAGCACAGATGCTTTGGGTTCAACGGAAGAAAGGGTGATATAAAAGATGCGGCAGCGGGCTGCACTAACCAACTACAGAAACATACTATGACTTCCGGCTAACAGAAAGGAGATAAGATAGCGTATCGTAACCAACTATAACTAACTCCAAACAAACCCATCCTGGATCTCGCCCCTTATCCAAAGAAGCAATCCGAGGATAACTCACACAGTTCGATTAATGATGATTCAGGTTATTGTGTCAATAAACCTATTACCAGTCAAGTTATTATAGTTAGGTGTAAGTTGTCTGAGTACTTGTTAGCCAGTACTTTCACCAAGTCGTCACATAACCGCGGACAACACGGCTTCTCGAGAAGATTCATCCCTGCAGGGTGTGCTCCAGTACCCGTACACACTCAAGCCACCAACTAAAACTCAGGTTGGCTTGACACGACTCGAACCATCTCTACAGCCTGTCCTAGGAGCCACGGAGCTATAAGGTCCCAACCACGCAGCCGAATACTCAGCGCAAGTGTGCAAAACTCCCGCAGGACGCAACACCCCGCCAATACAGGCCTCGCCCTATATGTGTGCGTCATCATCATCATCAGTAACCATGGGAGCGACCCATTCATGCGTATGAGCCAAATGGAACACCCGAACTAAGTGTGGCTCTTCGGACAAACTGCGGATCAGATCAAAGTCGAGGGGGGTTCCATACCACCACCCGGATGTGGTGAGCACGCTCATCATGGATCAGTAGACAAGACCCTTTTCCTAATTAGGGTCGACACTAGCAGGCCTCAAAACCACGCCGGGCCTCCTGCCGGTGTCTTATCATCAAATTATTATTACCCAAGCATTAACAGGTTGATTGTTTAACATCGAGCCCCAGAACATAATAGAATATGATAACAGAAAGTAACTGACAACAGACTCGAGCAAAACCAACCCTAAGCATGCTAGTAAGACACGGGCAACAAGCAACGGGGTTATAGGTGTGGAGGTGAGGCAATGTCAGGTTTAAAGGATAACATGTGATAGGTTCGGAACACAAGCAACGATACATAGGGCTAGCAGAACAGACAACGGAAAGTATCGGTATCCAATGTTGAAAGGAACACGATGGTTCATGTGAGTGAATACTTGCCTACAAACTCAGTAGCCTGGTACTGGGCTAGATCCTCAGAAGGGGTGTCGTAAAGCTCGTCTGTCTCAACGTCGTCGTCTATTCGAGAAGAAGCAAACAAACAACGCAAAGAGACAAACAATCAATAATATGGCATAATGCAGAATCATGGGATGATGCATGACCATTTAATGGATGCATAAAAATAAACTAGTTGACATGGTAACAACATGATTAAATGGACCCACATGCAATTGGAGTTGCATATGAAAAGCCCATGAATTATGGTTGAAACAATTGTTTTACAACTAACCAATAGGTGAAAGTGGATTATTATGATGCATGGATGAGGAAAACAGAAAAATAACAACAATAGAAACAATTTAAAATAAGGTTTACCAAGTTTAGAAATTTATTTATTAAGTGTTGGAATTTTGGTTACTTAAAGGTGTTACACAAGCATTTGTTGTTTTCACCAATTTTAATTGTTCAAAACAAATAACAAAATTCATATTTGGAAAATACACAAAATTTTAGGTGGAATACATGTTTCACTTGTTGAATTTGGATTTAAAATGAGCAAGTTATTAATTTGGCAATTTTAATTGCATTAAATAAGAAACAGTTGTTTTCAGCAATTTAAATTATTCAAAATAGAAAACCAAGTTGATATTTGCAAAGTTCATGAAAAATGGGATGGAAAACATATTTTACATGTTGGAATTGGATTTGAATTGCCCAAGTTATGAATTTTGCAATTTAAAAGGTTTAATTAAAGCATTGAATTATTCCACCAATTTTAATTAGGAAAAAATAGTGAACAAATTTCATTGAAAAGGTTGAAAACATGTAGAAAATGTTTCACTGAACATTTTGAACTATTAAACATAATTTTTGGGTTATTATTGAATTTATTAAGCAAGTTTTTTATAATCATTCTTATTCTGCCCTTTTTAGTAAACAGAGGGAAACATGCTCAAAATTAATTCAATTGTGACCAAATAAAATACCAATGTGTAGAGTTTGTTAAGACAAATTTTTAGAGCCCAAGTTTTCTTAAATTGGATGAGCAGAACTAAAGTTATGAAATTCCAAAGTTTCCACTTTTTATTGCATTTTCAGTAATTAATTATTTAGTGCAAAAATTGTTACAGCAACATATTGCAAACTTGACATTAATAAAAATAGCACAAAATTATGAAGCCACAGGATTTTGAATCATTCAAATTGGAGCAATATTCAATTTTATATGGATTTTAGAATTAAGTGCTCAGATCTGAGTTTCTGAAATTCGGGCAGAAAAAGAAAAAACAGAAAAAAGGGTGTTGCTTTTCTGCTTGGGGGGGGGGGGATCGAACTCGGGACCTGAGGCTTGCGCGCAAGGAACAGCAACCAACTGGGCTGCTGCTGTGGTGTTGAAAGGGGACAGCTAGCAGGGTGGTTATGGTTCAGGAACTGCATCTGAACAATTCGGAAAATAGACAGAAAAAGGTGGGGGGCTGGGGATTCGACCCTGAGAGGTCTCGCTTGCGCGCACGGGTGTGCTGCCAGTGCGTCTCTGTCCGGTTCGTGATAGATAAGGGGCAGGTGGGGGGGATATGCTTCTGTTAGGACGTGGCTAACTGAAATTTGATGCAGATTCAGAAACTGTACCAGCGACGGAGGGGATCGTCCGCCGGCGGCGAGCGGCGCTCGCTGCTGCTGTGCGGCGCGAGTGGGCGTGCGTGCGGGTGCTCGGTGGGCCGGTGTGCGTGGGCCACGAGGGCAGAGAGGAGAAGGGAGAGGGAATCGCGGGAGGTGGCGATGGAGGAGGTTGACGTACAGAGGAGCAGCTCGGTGCAGGGAGGAGGCGACGGTGGCGGAAACGGTGGATGGCGGCGGCGACTCGATGAACCCCCGGGGAAACGGAGGACACGGCGAGGTAGAGGGGAGTGGGGCGGTTCCGTTCCCGGCCCTAACGCGGCCGGGAGGGCACCGCGGCGGCGGCGATCGCCGGAGGAAGGCGGCGGTGATGGTTCTCGGTGGAGTTACAGAGAGGAGAGGCCGGAGAGAGAGAAGAAAGGGGAAGTGGCGGCAGTGCAGGGTAGAGAGGGGTGGAGAGATTAGGGCAACGAGGAGGGGGGAGCTCGAGGTCATGGACTTTTAAGGGGGAGGAGGAGCTCGGATCGGCCGTTGCTTCTCTCTGTAGTCGACGTGTACAGGCGCATCTGCCTGCCGTACACGAGGTAGGTGACGACCGAAACAGGTAAGCATGCCAGGGCAGTTGGGCTGGCCCAAAGTGGGCTGGCTGCCCTCTTCCCCCCTCTCCTCTTTTTATCTTTTTCTGTTTTTTTTTTTGCAGATTTGGAAAAAGAGAGAGAAGAGATGGTTTTAGCTAGAGAAAAAAATTTAGGGATAATTTGGATTGATGAAATATTGTGATAGCAACAAGTACACACTTTGGTTTTCCAAAAATATTTTAAATATGTTGCTTGTTTGAAAATTAAATGAAATGAGCAATTTTTTTGGTATCAAAAGAAATAAATGCCACTTAAGCCAATTTAAGTTTTTGATTCCAATTTTTGTGGAACAAAATATTTGTTTGTTTTATAGTTCTTATTTGAAACATGTAACATAACAAGTATGGACAAACATTTGAATTTTTGTTTGGAATTCAAATAGAAAACAGATGGAAACAATGAAATCAAATACAAAACAAATGCAAACAAAAGCAATGAATATGATGACATGGTGCAAAACAATACTAAAACAAGAAACAGACATTCTAGGGTAGATTTTCATACTTGGGATGTTACAAACATCTAGGCCATAAAAGCGCGTGTAACCACTGACTGGCAGGCAAGTATAACCAATATATCTTGACATACGCCAGATTCTTGAGATATAGATTATGCTCTAGCATGAGCCCCCAAGTAATCATATAAAAATAATATTGTAGTTTCATGTCATAGGGATAGGCCAATAAATTTCAATAACTCAGATGTTGCTAACATTGCTTCTCATTGTCAAAAGATAACATAGTGATTACAATGATCCTATGTACAATATGGCCTCAACTGGGCTATGTTCCATGGTCTTCCAGTTTCTTCCTCAGATGTGCGTGATTTATCAGCATCGCGCATATCAATGAGGTAATATGATCCGTTGTGTAGCTTTTTACTTACTACAAAGGGTCCTTCCCATGGAGGACTTAGCTTATGCATCCCATCCTTCTTCTGAATTAATCTTAAAACCAAATCTCCTTCTTGAAAACTCCGAGTCTTAACTCTGCGACTATGATAGCGACGCAGGTCCTGCTGATATATATCTGACCGAGATGCTGCGAGGTCACGTGCTTCTTCTAAAGCATCTAATGACTCTTGACGAGCTAACTCATTATTTGTTTCCACATAAGCAGTCACTCGTGGTGAATCGTGACGAATATCACTTGGAAAACTGGCTCCGCTCCATAGACCAGAAAGAAAGGGGTTTAACCTGTTGACGTATTTGGAGTAGTTCGTATGCTTCATAAAACAACAGGCAGCTCTTCGACCCAGCAGCCAGCAGTTTTCTCCAATGGAACCTGAAGTCTGGGTTTGATACCTTTGAGTAATTCCTCGTTAGCCCTCTCTGCCTGTCCGTTAGACTGTGGATGGGCCACATAAGCAAGGTCTAGCCTTACATGGTTCTATTCACAAAACTTCTGCATTGCTCCTTCTGACAAATTTGTCCCGTTATCTGTAATAATGCTATGTGGGTACCCAAGTCTGAAAATCAGCTTTTTTAAGAGCTTGACTGCTGTAACCGCGTCACATTTACTGATTGGTTCCGCTTCTACCCACTTTGTAAACTTATCAACTGCCACCAGTAGACGAGTCCTTTTATCAGTTGACCTTTTGAAAGGTCCTACCATGTCAAGTCCCCAAACTGCAAAAGGCCAGGTTATGGGAATCATACGCAAGTCCTGAGCTGGCACGTGATCATGTCTTGCATATCTTTGACAGACTTCACATGTTTTCACTATATGTTCTGTATCAGCATTCGCGGTTAACCAGAAAAATCCATGTCTGAAAGCTTTATTAACTAAAGATCTAGAGCTTGCGTGGTGGCCGCAGTCTCCTGAATGAATTTCTCCTAGAATTTGACATCCTTCTTCTGGAGAAACACATCTTTGAAAAATACCAGTCGCACTTCTCTTGTGTAACTCACCATTTATAATTGTATATGACTTGGATCTTCTGGTAACCTGGCGAGCAATAACCTCGTCCTGCGGGAGCTCACCTCTCATAAGGTATGCCAAATATGGCTCAGTCCACTCTGGGATTATGTGCAGGGCAGCTACTAATTCTGATTCTGGATCTGGATTTGCTAAGTCTTCTTCTGTTGGGATTTTAACAGACGGGCTATGAATTTCATCCAGAAAAATATTTGGTGGAACTTGCTTTTTCTGAAAACCTAAACGAGCCAGTGCATCAGCTGCTTTGTTGAGACATCGATCGACATGATCCACCTGATATCCTTGAAAATGTCCAGCCAGCTGGGTAACTGCCCGTCTATAAGCTGCCATGGCTGGGTCTTTAGAATCCCAGGTTCCTGTAACTTGCTGAGATATCAGATCAGAATCACCCAGACATCAAATTCGGGTTATGCTCATTTCTTCGCAATTTGAAGCCCATGGAGCAAGGCTTCATACTCTGCTGCATTATTAGTGCATTTGAATGAGATTTGCAAGCCATAGCGAAACGTATCTCCTCGTGGGGATGTTAAAACCACACCAGCTCCTGAACCTTCCAATTGTCGAGACCCATCAAAGTGCATAGTCCAATAGTTAGTATCTGGTTTATCCGGTGGAACATGTAAATGTGTCCAGTCATTTATAAACTCGACCAAAGCTTGGGATTTTATTGCAGTCCTTGGCTCATATTTGATATGATAAGGTCCCATCTCGATGGCCCACTTGGTGACTCTTCCTGTTGCTTCTCTATTTTGAATAATGTCAAACAGAGGCGCTGAACTAACCACAGTGATAGGATGTTCCTGAAAGTAATGTTTCAGTTTACGACTGACCATGAATACTCCGAAGACAAGCTTCTGCCAATGGGAGTAACGTTGTTTAGACTCTGTCAATACCTCGCTGACGTAGTAAACCGGCCGATGAACAAGACCTTCTTTATCTTCCAGCTTACGCTCCACAACTACCACCACACTCACTACCCTGTTATTTTCCGCTATGTATAGCAACATGGGTTCTTTTTCCTCAGGCACAGCTAATATAGGTGCATTGGAAAGTTGTTTTTTCAAGGCCTCCAATGCCTCACCAGCCTCCTGATTCCACAAAAAGGTGTCTGTTTTCTTCAACAATCGGTATAAGGGTATGACCTTTTCTCCTAGCCTTCTTATAAACCGGCCCAGGGCGGCAACACAACCTGTCAGCTTCTGAGCGTCCTTCAGGCAAACCGGCCTTTTCAGGTTATGTATGGCCTGATTTTTTTTCGGGTTTGCTTCAATGCCTCTCTCGAAAATAATGAAACTCAATAACTTCCCAGCTGGTATGCCAAAGACACACTTTGTTGGGTTAAGTTTCATTTGGTACTTGCGCAGATTGGTGAACGTCTCTTCCAAGTCTGAGATCAAAGTGTCACCTTTATGTGATTTCATTACTATGTCATCCACATAAGCGTGCATGTTCCGCCGGATTTGACTTTCCAAGCACTTCTGGATACACCTTTGATAAGTTGCCCCTGCATTTTTCAAACCAAAAGGCATTGACGTATAACAAAACGCTCCAAAGGGAGTAATGAACGATGTCTTCTCTTGATCCTCTTCCTTCATTTTGATTTGGTGATAACCTAAATAAGCGTCCAGAAAACATAGCAGTTGGCACCGGCCGTAGAGTCTATAATCTGGTCAATACGGGGTAACGCGAACAGGTCTTTAGGACATGCTTTATTCAGATTTGTGTAGTCTATGCACGTTCTCCAGGTTCCGTTTTTCTTGAGAACGAGAACTGGATTAGCTAACCACTTTGGGTGAAACACTTCTACAATAAACCCTGTTGCAAGTAACCTGGCAATCTCTTCTCCTATTGCTTTCCTTCTCTCATCATTGAAACGACGGAGGAACTGACGAATAGGTTTCAAATCAGCATTCACATTTAAACTGTGCTCAGCACGTTCCCTTGGTACACCTGGCATGTTAGAAGGTTTCCATGCGAAGGTATCCCAATTCTCACGGAGGAACTTGATGAGCGCGCTTTCCTATTTTTCTGTCATATGAGCCCCCACGCTGAACTGCTTAGATGAGTCACTAGGGGTAAAGTCCACCAGCTTGGTGTCTTGAGCAGACTTAAATTTTAACTTAGACTCAGCTGATGGCTTTTTGAGCGAGGTCATATCTTCTGGATCAACGTGCAGTTTATACAATTTCAGCTCCTCTTCAGCGCAAGCTGTCTCTGCGTAAGTTGCACCACCTTCCTCACATTCCAGAGCTATGTCTCTATCTCCATTAACAATAATGTTTTCATTGGACCCTGGCATCTTTAGCTTGAGGTAAACATAGCAAGGCCTGGCCATGAATTTGGCATAAGCTGGCCGTCCGAACAGAGCATGGTATGGACTTTTGAACTGTACCACTTCAAATGCTAGAATCTCTGTCCTGTAATTTTCAAATACCCCAAAAGCAACTTCAAGAAATATTTTTCCGATAGGTTGTGCAGACTTACCAGGTACGATCCCATGAAACACGGTTGATGATTGCTGAAGCTGTTTCTCTTGCAAGTTCATGCTTTTGAACGTGTCATAGTAAAGTATGTTTATACTACTGCCTCCGTCCATCAGTACCTTATCTAACTTATATCCTCCAACTTGTGGAGCCACAACCATGGCCACTCCACCTGGATTATCGACTCGTGGGGGATGATCAGCCCGACTCCAAGTTATGGGTTGTTCTGACCAGTTAAGCGTTTAGGAATAGCGGGGGTGACTGTGTTAACGACATGCTTCTGCACCTTTCGTTCTCTTCTGCAGGAACTGGTGGTGAATACATGATATTGGCATGAACTTAGCTGCTTCAGGTTTGTCTGAAAACCGGTGTTTCCGCCTTGGTGACTGCCGCCGAGTTAGTTCCCTGGTGACTCTGACTATGATGACCCGGATTATGATTTCCGGGTCCTGAGCTGCCAGCCCCCGGATGTCCACCTCCCATATTTCCTGGGTTGCCTCCTCCAGCATTTCCTGGTCCATAGTTATTATTTCCACTAGGTCTGAAACCCTGCATGATGAAGCAATTTTCCCAAGAATGATTTGCTAACTTTTCATTTTTACTATGTCGGGGGCACGGACCTTTCAGGGCCTGCTGAGCCTGTGCAAAGCTGCTTGGCCTAAAATTTTGATTTCCTCTGAAGTTGTTGACTTGACGTTGGTTTCTGTAACCTTTATTCGTGTTAGCCACCAGATCTGAAGTTCTCTCTCCATTTTTCCGCTTGTTATTGTTCTGGTTCTGAGGATTGTTGTTGCTCTGACTCGGGTTCTGGCTACCGTTGGTTCCAGTTTTCTTTCCTTTGGCGGAATTCTCGTCATCCGAGTCTGCATCTTTAGTTTTGTCAGACTCCGCATACTTGGTCATGGCATCCATCAACTCGCTCATATCACTTACGTATCGCTTAATGCGTCCCATCTTATGCTTCAAAGGGTCAAACCTGCAATTTCTTTCCATTGCTATCACAGCTTGTTGAGCGGTAAGTCCGACAGACGAGTGTATGATCTCTGCAACGCGCCGAGACCAATGTTGGGAGGACTCCCCTTCTTTCTGAACACAGTTTTCCAGGTCTGTGATGGTCGTTGGCCGTTTACATGTGCCCTGAAAATTCTTGATGAACTGGTCTTTCAACTCCTGCCAGCTGTTCATTGAATTGGCGGGCAAGTTCTTCAACCAAGACTTTGCTGGCCCTTCTAACATCACGCTTAAGTAGCGTGCACACACCATGTCGCTTACTTCCAATATCTCCATGGCCATCTCATAGCCCTCTATCTAGTCTGCAGGCTCCATGTCAGGCGTATAATTCACAACTCTGCGAGGTCCTTTAAAATCAGCTAGTATTCTCTCGTTCCTAATTGCAGGACCGAGGCACTGGATTCCAATCCTACGAGACCCGACTTGAGCTGGGTTTGAGACCGTGATTTGCACCGGGTTCTGAACATGACCTGGATTCTTGTTTTCAGGTTCTGTAGTTCTATGTCCTATATTTAAAACTCCGGGCGCAAAAGATACTGCTTGCCTGGGTGGGTTGGGCTGTCGGTTAGCATTGCTGGATCCTGCTGGGGCTGGAGAATTCCCATGATGACTCCGAGGCAGAGTTGTCCTACTATGATAGGGTGTTGAGTGTATCATGTCCTGATTACTGTAATTTAACTGCTGAACCACCACTGTTTGTAGCATCTCAATGGCCCTTCGAGCTTCAATTGCCATAGGGTTATTAGGGTCAACTGGGATCTGCGTCAGACTAGTGGTTGTTGCCCAAATGTTATCCATCGGGTTATTGAAGTGACCCGGAGGCGTATGAAACCTTTCCTGCACGGGCTGTGCTGGGGTTGGCACTGTATTTGGATTCCCAAGCGGTTGAGCGGGTGGCTGGAAACGTGCTGGATGAACTGGAGCAGGGATAACCGGCGGGTTCGCCAGGTTACGAGCTGTAGGGTTTCCCGTCGGAGATGTAAACAAATTATGGAGATTAGTAGGCTCGATTCCTACCCCGAACTCATTATTCAGGCGAGTATAATGACGTCTATTCTGTATTGATGCTAGCTCTCTTTGCCTGAAAGTTAGGTGAATTCTTTCCCTCTCCAGACGTGTGGCCTCTTCCAGAACTTCTAACCGGGCTTTGTTTATGCAAGTGGCTTCTTTCTCAATCTCTCGATGAGCATGAGTTATTTCCTGTCGGAGTCTCTCTATCTCCGTGTTACGTTGCTCCAGGTTTTCTGGGGTGATCGGCGTTGCCAGAATTTCGTTTAAAGAATCCATTGCAGCCATCAGCTCAGGTCTCGGGTTGTACGACGCAGGCCCGGTCAAGTCGATCACTGCCTCCCCTGGTCTAGTTGTTCCATGTCCTGTCGAGGATGTCACCTCTAGTTCTCCTGGGGCAGCCGTTGGCCCGGTTGGTGCTGTGACTGTAACACCTGGTGCTCCAAGAACCGGGTTTGAGGTCGAAGCCTCGTTAGTAATCAGGTTTCCTTCCGAGTCATACCTGGGCTCGGTTGGTCGCGTGGGACCAGCCATGTAAACAACAGCATGGTGAGTTGTCCCATCGAAACCTGGTGTGTCCAATTTTAGGTCTCCTCCTAACCGATTTCCAAAGAGTTGGTGGATCGAGCCTGTTTCATCGTGATCGTCATTATTCCCAACTGAGGACTCGCCATCGGAATCCACTGCCATGGTTTTTTCAGACACCGAATCTGAAAGTTGGTCCGGTTCTGAAGCTGTTGTCCCAACGTATCCGATGAAGACATGGATCTTGCCGAAGGGGACGTGAAGTCCTGAATCCACGGAGGTGAACTCGGGGCCCCACGTGTCATGATTGTAATAGTTTCTGTGCCGGCTCCTCCTGAGCCGGCCTATCGCGAGCTTCTCGATCCCAGGTAGCGCTCCTTTCGAAAAGACGACGCTTCCGCGAGCGGGCTCCACGGTGGGCGCCAACTGTCGTGGTATTGTCACGGCAAGTGTCCTCATGCGAGAACTAGATTGCGAGGCCATTGCTACAAAGCAAAACTTCAAAAGGGTTGAGGTGGAAACGAGAGACGCGAGTTTACCCAGGTTCGGCCCCTCGATTGAGGGTAAAACCTACTCCTGCTTTCTTACTATCAGGGAACCAAGCCTCGATTACAAAGGGCGATTCCGGCTCTCGATGTCTCGAGGTACTTTGCTATTGACTTAGAACTTGTCTTCCTACGTCCCGGGGTCTCGCCTTATATAGTGGACGAGACCTCCGGGTTACAAGGGAGTCCGGGTTATGCCCGTCCTCGGAGTACTATCTCCTTCCGATTCTTGATCACCTTGGTCCGGCTCTTCCCATGATCCGGCTACCTCTGGGCCGGCCTTTGAACTGCTCTCCAGGCTCCTGGGCTTCCTTGTCTTCCGCCCGGGACCTTGGGCCGGTTCTTCATTCAGCCGGGTCATAATCGTCGTAACCCGGCTCTCCTTGACTTAACCCGGCCCTGCTCAGCATGACCCAGATCACTCATCTTAAACCGGATTTAAGTGATTCCCGGTTTATGTCGGAGGCCGGTAAGGCTCCCCCTTACCTATTCCCCCAACACACACTCTGGGAGCTGCTGCTCGGGCCCGATGCCAACTGCATCAGGGTATCCGAGGTGGAGGCCGCCGTCCGCACCAGCTCGGCCTGAGCTCATGCGGCAGCAAGGGCTCCCTCGTAGATCTCGTTTGCCTTAATAGCGGCAATCTGCTGAAGCCGGGGGCCACGCTGATGGCTCCCAAGTGCAGGAGATCAATCGTAGTCTTCGATGGGAAGTATTACCCAAATTTGTAGTTCGACTCAGTGGGAACACAAGAATACCGGTGAGACTTTAGCAACTGGGACGTCACTCCCAACCACACCTGCGTATCAACAAACTTGCAGCGAGAGTGGTGAGTGTAATAATGCAGTGAAAGTAAACAAACATAAAGTAAATGGAGAGCAAGTGTTTTCCCAGTTTTCACCGGAAAAGAGTGAAAGTAAACCAGAGACTAAAACGCAGGCATGAGGTGACAGCGGGGTGTTGCACGGATAAGATTGATCATGTAATAATGTTTTGCTAGCAGCGGGGCCTTTCTCTATCTCAGTTTTATGTAGGTGTGTGTTCCGTAAATTATTGTGCGTACTAACCAAGAGAATTTGCACAAAGCCTATTGTCCTACCTGCCCATTTCACCGGGGCCAATTTGGAACTACAGGTAATTAAGGTCTACCCTTTCGAATAGCCCGGACCAACGCATTAACACTCCATGAACACACATAATCCTCAAACTAGAACATATCCCCTTGTTTTCCCTAGCTGTCACTTTAGGGTTCGCAGGTTCAACATAATAGCAGATAATACACATTGCAGATAGATACCAAACTCAAATATATGATGTAGCAATGTAAGTACAGTACTGAAATCATGCCACTTGGGCCCTAGTAACAAGCATTAAGCCTAGCAATAGTGCATCAACATAAGACATAAGAATTCTCAAGACAAACCCCTAGATCCCGCATACCGGGTAGCAATTACATGATCAATCTCATCCAAAACCCCTCACACCTCACATGCCTACAGCAACTACTCACACATGGAGGGGGTGATGGAGCTCATGGTCGATGGAGATGATGGTGGTGACGAAGCCCCTCGAATTCCACCTCCGGGGGTGAAATCCCGGATCAATCTGACTCCAAAATCGAAGATCGTGGTGGCGGCGGCGCTCCGTTTCACGAACAGCCCTCTCCTTTGAAACCCGTCAGTTTCTCGTATATATGGAGGGGTACGTCGAAGATCTAGCCGGAGTGGGCCATCTGGGCCCAAAAGGGGTGACCCCACGCGGCCAAGCAATCTGGCCGCGTGTGGGGCCCCCTTTTGGCCCTCGGGTGGCCCCCCGGCCCCATCTGGTGCTCATTCCCCTTCTTTTCCATAAAAAGTTACGTGGTTTTCGCCCCCTGTGAAAAGTCCTGCGAAAATAGACGGAAAGAAGACTTTTGCTAAAAACAGCGTCAGATTCTGCAGATTTATTCAATTATGGGGGGACTCCGGAGAGAAATACGATGCAAAGTGCTTGGAAAAGTAGATGCATTTTGGGTGCATCAACTCCCCCAAGCTTAGCTCGTTGTTTGTCCTCGAACAACTCAAACGCAGTGCAGAAGCGATAAAAACTTTGGCAAGAACTTTGCATTGCATATGCATCATCAATTAATACTAGCAAATACTCAAGACATGATTCCTGTAACAAGTAGCAAAGTACTAGCAAGTGTGCATCTACTCAGTGTTGAAGCATATATACTTGTTGCAATAGAAATAACATGAAGTGTTAATACTTGAATGTGTTGTCTCAATTGTAGACATAAACAAAGGCTTGTGCATCGCTGAGGATTGAATCATATCAAGATTTTTGAGATCTCTGATTCTTTCATATGTTGACAAGTAAAATCATTGTGCTTACTACCTTGCTCTCAGTTTTGCTAAAGCATTAATTTTTCATTTTGATTCTTATGCTTGACAAACTACAAGTTGAAAGCCTCATGCCCCTTAAAAGCAAAGTCCCGCACCATGATTACTCAACTCTAGATTCCTAATAAGCCTTGTACAATCATTGTAAGTATTAATGACATCATAGAGAGCAGCAATTGGGGTACCTCTTGCCCCATGACATGGAAACCAGCCCATGTCAAAATGGCAAGACAAACAAATGGAATGGAATCATTATCCTTTTTTATTTCATTCACTATATGCATAGCTTCTTATTTTATTATAGGATATGTTGCGGAGTCCATTCTAGCTATAAGTAAATTTCCACCATGATATCGCATGGCTTGTGACAGGGGCATGCTAACCCGGTAGGCCAAGCTCCAAGGAATAACCCGGCTCAAGGAATGATGTGCAGGATCCGGCTAAGGATAGGGAAACTTGTGAAGGCCCAAGCTTGTAGGCCCAATGACCCGGATTGTGGGTTACTGTAAAGGCAAGTTAGGGTTAGTGCGCCGTGTCCTGGTAGGATTCAGGGTACGCCTTGTAGGACAAGCCAGGGGGTACGGGTGCTTTATAAACCGACCCCCGGAGGAAGTTTAGACAGAGATCTAAGAACCCTAGCAATATCGTGTGATATCGAGTATCCAG
The DNA here is from genome assembly GCA_028641055.1 of Alopecurus myosuroides. Lineage (NCBI taxonomy): Eukaryota > Viridiplantae > Streptophyta > Magnoliopsida > Poales > Poaceae > Alopecurus > Alopecurus myosuroides. Next base: position 245,033,639 of record CM054060.1, on the reverse strand, counting down.
TGTAAACCCTAAATCGAGTTATTGTATCGAGAATAGAGATCCGGCGACTTCGATTGCCGGCTGTCAGATCAAGTTGTACCATGTCTTCTCTTGAGCTAAACCCTCTCCCGAACGCCTGTGTCGACTTGCCCCAAGATCAGTTACCCCTGATAACATCTGCCGTGATTATCCCACGACAGTTGGCGCCCACCGTGGGGCCTGCGTCCAAAGGTGTCTACATCACGGGAGAAGCTCGGAAGGGCATGGAGAATCTTGTCATCGGCGAGATCTACATCGACCACGAAGGAGAAAAGGTGGTGGACGATTCCGGCTGGGGGCCGGAGTCGGATCACCTCGAAACCGGATCCGTCGTGACCATCGGCCGGATCAGCGTCTTCATCGGTATGGTATGTGCTTCCAATTCGGTCCCTGACAATGTTGGATCTGATTCTATGCCAGGAAAAGCCACGTCTATCCGATCAGATGATGAAGAATCAACGGGAACGACATATCCGGCAGAAGAACCCATCGCGGAGTGGGAACAGCCGGAGGAGGCGGCATGGACCCCACGCGACCGGGTCCAAGGAGAAGATGACACCGGGTCTATTCTGGATCTACTGGAAAACCGGTATGAGGAGAACGGTGAGGAGGAACAGCCTGAATTTACACCGGATATCGCGCGCCGAGTTGCAGTCTATGCAGCCCCCGCGGCCAACCAAGGAAACACAGCCGCGGCATCAGTCGGGGCGGCTCAGGCAGTGGCCCAGCAACAGGGCGCGGTTAACGGAGACCCGGTCTTGACCCGGGTCGATGGAGAGTCAGCATCGGTCACCAGTCGCGCAGCAGATGAGGAGCAACATGCCAACATGTTCGGGTTTCAAGCCAACCGGACACCAGGGGCGGGTCCCTCGAATCCGCGTCACCCGGCCCTGTTCGATAATAATTTGATTTTGGATCCTACAGTCCTCGCCACGGTTATCACCCCAGAAAACGCGGCAGAGCGTGTTAGAGATCTGGACGTGGCTCGTCGTGCATTGGAACAGCAAAGAAGGCAAGTGGAAGCAGATAGACAGGGGATGGCCACCCGACGGCGCGAGCTAGACGCGTTGGAAACCCGGCTTCGAGAGGAAACGTCCAGGATACATCAAAGGCACCACACCAGGTTGCCAGCAACGGGCGGGGTTATTAATCCGGCTAATTTATTCGTCACGCCTCAGGACCAACCGATACCAGTGGTGAACCAGGGAACCGCACCCCAACAGACGACAGCAGCGACACATCCGGCGAATGAACGGACCGGGTTACCCCCACCGCAAACTAGAGTCACAACCGGCAACGATCTACTGCCGCCGCCACCATCACGATTCCGCACGCCAGCCGGCCACTACAACAATCCTATGGACAACGTATATGCGGCGACACTCGCATTGAATCAAATACCTGTGGGAGAGTCGCCCCATGCAGAGAAGACTCGGCAAGCCATCGAGCTGTTGCACACTGCGGTGGCACAGCAAGCCAATTACCCGGATCACAGAAGCGGTATGCACGGGACGCCATACGTCAGCCAGCAGCAAGGGAATTTACAAACGAGTTCAGCGCGGCGGAGGGAAGAGCAGCAGCAAATGCCGCCTCCTCCCCGCGCTCAGGCAGCATCAGCAGCACAGGCCGTCGTGGAGCACCGCGCCCGGGTCTGCAGCGCATGGACCTCCCGGAGCACCGCGCCCAGACGCGCCCCCCGCGGCATCACACGTTTCTAGAGCAAGGCCGGCTTCAATCATTCTTGCGGGGCCCAAGTGTCTCTCGGACAATATTAGAGCTGAACCTTACCCGGAAAAGTTCAAAGAGCCAGGGAAAGTAGTGAATTATGAGCCAACCATGGATCCCAAAACATGGCTAAGCAGTTACGAGATGGCAATGTCAATCCGCAACGCGTCCGAGAACCTCCAAGCCAAATTCATGTATCTGATGATGTCGGAAGGAGCAGCAAAATTGTGGTTCACCAATCTACCAGAGGGATCGATCAAGTCTTGGGAGGAATTGAAGACCGCGTTTATCAAGCACTTTCACGGGACCTACAGGAAATTATTCACCATTGATGATCTAGAGCGATGCGTCCAGAAGAAGGGAGAATCGGCGCGCAGTTGGGTGCGCCGGGTTATGGAGATACTTCACTCATCCACGGATATCCAGCCCAAGGATGCACTACAGGCCATGGCAAAAACATGCAAGTATATACCTTTAGTGCAAAAGTTAACTCGCATGAAGTCCAGTCGAAATGCGTCGGAAGTCACAATGGGAGAATTGATGGATGCGTGCAACAAACACGCTGCGACAGATACTACAGAAGAAGAAGCTGATGACAAGAAGACAAAAGCAAACACAAGCGGTAATGGAAGAACCGGCAACGGAACAGCGTCAGGAAACAATGGAAATAGCCAGAACAAGCGCCCCTTCGAAGGAGGCTCCGAGTTTGTCGCCAACACCGAAGCCGGGTCTTCAAGGCCAAGAGCAGAAGGAAATTTCAACGGAGGTAACCACCATGGAGGAAACTATCAAGGTCCACCAAGGCCGGGTAACAATTGGGACATATTCAGGATGGCATGTCCGAAGCACAGCAGGAATGGCAGGCCAGCTAACCACTCCCTAGAACAGTGCGCCGATTTACAAAGATGGAAAAATGAGGAAGTGCACAGAGCTATGCGAGGTGCAGGGCGGGGAGGAGGACCGGGTCCAGGGGCAAACCCGGGCAACGGCCCACCCCCAGCTGGTAACCCGGCGGCTGGAAATCAAGGTAATAACCAAGGGGGGGCAGGAGGCTTCCAGGCTAACCCCAAACAATTGGGTCAATATCATGTGCATACCACAGGAGGATCTAACAAGGACAAAAAGATACTGAAGCAAGCAGTCAACCCAGTTTCGTTAGCCGTTCCGAGATACTTGAGATGGTCAGAACAGGAGGTAACATGGAGCAGAAGGGATCACCCGGAAAGAGTGGAACACCCAGGAGTCTTGGCACTAGTAGCCGCACCGCAAGTTAATGGGTACGAACTAAAGAAGGTTTTAATGGATGGTGGAAGCAGCATCAATATACTGTATTGGGAAACCTTCCTACGCATGGGTCTCAAGGAATCTCAACTGCAAAAAAGCTCGACAGTTTTTCATGGGATAGTGCCGGGTCATTCAGCATGCCCCGAGGGAAAAATCGCATTGGAGGTAGCTTTCGGAGAATCAAAGGATAACTATCGAATTGAGTGGCTCACCTTTGAGGTAGTGAAATTACGCAGCCCCTATCACGCGCTGTTTGGAAGGCCGGCTTATGCCAAATTCATGGCTAGGCCGTGTTACGTATATCTACAGCTAAAAATCCCGGGTCCCAAGAAGACCATTACCATACATGGAAATCGAGATATAGCAGCTGAATGTGACGAAGGAGACGCAGCAATGGCCGAGCAGGCCTGTAGAAAAGAAGAACTCAAGCACTACCGATCTCAAGCAGACCCGGAGGATATAGCCACATCAAAAAGGCCGAGTACTGAAGGCGAAAGAACAAAATCCAAGGCAACGCAAGATGCTAAAATGGTGGCCTTAATCGAGGATGATTCCCCCAAGCGGCCCGCTGTAAAGGAAGAAGCCACACGGCCGCTTACAACCAGCCAGGTCATTGGAACACCCCACCCGGGTTGGCTAGCAAACCCGGTACTCATCAGGAAAAGATCCAACATATGGAGAATGTGCATTGGTCAAGCCAGACCGGGACCAGCGCTTATGATGAACTAAACGATGTAACGGGCAGCAGGTTTCAGACGCGCTATTTTCCTACCCAGGGTACCTAAGGGGACTGGAAGGTTTTTAATGAGGCGGCCTGCTGATCCAAAATTTCTAGTATCAATAAAGAGATGGTTATCAAGTCCTATATCATTACACCCTGATTACAAGTAAGTAGTATCCCTGCGACATCGATAATTCAGTATCATCAAAAGCATCGATTGCATGTAGGTCTTGGGGGTTGGTTGCTCAGGTAACCAACCACTAACCCGAATGACCCGGCATAGATAGCTATAAGTTATAAGGGCCGATTACTCGCAAACGAGCACGGCTGCAATCTTATGACTGGGCAAAGAAGCCAACTTTTCTTGACTTATCTTACTTAAGCTTGATGTGACTCGCACTAAAGTGGCATGATTCGTTCGCTTACGATTACAATCAGCCATGGAGCCCAATGGGACTTGCCTGACACTGTTCTCGTATGGATGTAACAACATGGTATCCACGCGAAAGCCGGCTTACAGTACAAGATAGTTAAAAGGGTCATCTAAACCACAAGTTTATGCAGAGTACAAGGCTAAAAGCCGGAAACTCAACAATTATCAAGCATAACTTCAGTACTTGCACGGAATGGCTTTAGGTTTGCGACTCGGTAAAAAATAATTTGTTCTCTCAGAAAGGCCACACCCCCATTACTCGAACTTTGGGTCATGGGGGCTGGGGGACTTCGAAACAGAAACAAACTACTTGGCTATCGCAGTTCGAAAAACCTCACCATCCGAGTCTTGGGGACTTAAAGAAAAAGCCCACGTATTAAAACTCCTGGTCTCGGAAAACCGAGTCTTACAAAGGGAGGAAAAAAGAAAGCTGGGTATCAAGAACAAGTTCAAAAGAACAGACAAAATAGCACGGTTATCAAAGGGCAGGGAAAGCCGCAAAAATATGTCACCGAATAGAAGTACATTACAAGTTATGGCATCGGTATCAGAAGTGCACAAGCGCACCATTGGCAGAATAAATAGTTCAAATGAAAAGGTCCCACGTGAATAAGGTATTATGACATCATCACCCTACTCGGCCTCCTGAGTGCGGTCTTCCGGGTCTTGCTCCTGGGCCTGCTGCTTAGCTTTCCTGGCAGAACCACCCGGACTCACCGCGCCAGGGCGGATGGGTGGAAGGACGGACGGTGTAGAGGCAGATGGCCCTGATTTTAACTCGGCCTCCCTCTTCGCGGTTGCCTCCTTCTTTTTGGCCGAGTGATCAGCCCACTTCTCCAAGAGGTCCAAGGGCGGGGGTGCTTCCTCTGTGATAACTTTGCCATCGGCGTCATACGCAGCCATTAGCGTATTCAGGTCCAAGCTATCGGCTAAAGAGGTAGCCGAGGGGCGCACTGCTGACTGAATGGCCTTGAAGTCCTTAGGCGTAAATTTGGCACCATCCGCCTTAAACTCGGGAAACCCGGATATTATCTTCGCCGGGTCAAGCTTCGGAAAGTAGGCTTTGGCCAAGGTCAATGCCCGGGTTATTCCAATTCGGCAGGACGAACGTTTCCAAAGTTCAATCCAGCCAGGCACAGTGGAGCAGGCTTGGACAAGATTCTCTTCACCCGGATAGGCTTCTGTGGGCCAATGTATGGCGTCCAATATAAATTTTGTGCCAGCAAAGAAAGTCCGGAGCACAGTCTTCAGGGTCCTAGCCTTGGCAATAGTATCTTCCTCTGGAGGTGCAAGGTTGGCACCTGCAGTTGAAACAGAAGCAATAAGGCATCAGTAACCCAGAGTGGTGCATAACAAGAAGCATGAAGTTAGTCGGCAGACAAAAACTTACTCAGTAAGATCTGGTAAGTGTCGGTGATTTGATCCGATAAATTCTTCAAGTCGGTCCGAGCGGTGTGGCACTTCTTCTTATATTTGGAAACATCCTTCTTCAAAGCTTCCATGTCATCCTCAAGGATTTCCCGTCGTTTTATCTCGGCAAGAAGACGTTGTTCGGTCTTCAGTAAAGTTTCATCAGACCGAGTTATCTGTGCCTGCAAGTAGAAAGGAGGGCAAGCATTAGTGGGATGTTATGATAAGATAAATTTGGCGTGAAGTACCAAGCATAACTTTTGCAAGTCATACTCGGAACTTGGGGACTAGATATGCAATATGAGATGACAAGCGCTTTTACCTGGTGCTCTGCAGCCATGCGCTCTAAAATATCGCCCTCTGAAGCCTTCATGGTGAGGAGCGTGTTCATCAATTGATCAAAAGTATCTTTACCCGTATCAGAAGACCCGGGGCCTTGGGAATTCCGAGAAGAGGTTTTCTTCTTAGAAGGAGGCGGAACCCGGGTCATTTGTGCATTGGAATCCGACACTCCTTCGGCACCCAAGGTTGTGGCTTTCTTCTTCTTGCTCGCATGGGAAGCAATTGGATACTCGGTTTCTTGGGCGTCCGGTTTAATCGGCGAGGTTTGCTTTTCATCGCCAGACACGACAGTAGTCTTATCGGCCGGGCTCCCCTGACCCGGGCCTTCGTCTTCCATGCCCTCTTGGTCGCTAACGACGACCGTGGCCCTGTAAATGTTATCAAGAAACAGTTAAAATACGTGGCCAGGAAAGGGTGGTGAAGTGTGGAAGAGCGTCCGGAAGGGGATCTTACCCGGTGTTCACCGCGAAGTCACAAGGAAACCCGTCATCAGACTCGGGAGAGGCTGAAAATTGTCAGGTTAGATGTCATATAAGAATAGTTCAAGGGGAATGTGCCGGCCGAGAAAAGATAGAATAATTACCAGCCCGCCGAATGGGGGTCGAAGAAATACCCGGGTTGATGACGTTGTCACCCGGGTTATTTCGAGTTGACCTACGCTTGATCATGGGCGACTCCTTCAAGAATGGCCAGTGGAATAATGTCAAAATAACTCAGGTATATCATTAAGGTGACGCGAATTGAATGCGAGGAGGGGATATGAAACCTTGGAAGGGGCCTCTTGAGCTTTTCTTTTGGATCCGGCTTTGGTCGCCGGTTCCGGTTCGTCCTCGTCGCTGGCAGATTCTACCTTGCCATCCGAGTCTTCTTCCTCATCATCCTCTTGTTCTGAAATATCATCAAAGTTATGGTTGAAAATGAAGGGGTTATGACGAGTTCAAAGGAACCAAATAGAATTCGAAGAGTACCTTCATCCGAGTGAACGGCCTCTTGCTCCTCTGGACTTTCGGAGCTAGGGGAGGCGTTGATTTTCCAAAAGTCGTCATTAGCCTGAAAGGTGTTAATACACAGGTTACCAACTGTATCAAGTGGAAAGAATGAAAGTAAGGGCGTTAGAGTCGGACTTTTACCTCAGGGGCGGGGTTTTCAAGCGTGAAGGGCTCTAACCCGGATATGTTCCGGATTACCTCGAGCTTTTCCGTCAAAAAACCTTTGATGGTTTTATGGGTGTCGCCAGGTGCGAAGATGTTATCGGAGTATCGGAGCGGATCGGAAGGTTCTCCTGAATACTCGCACATCAACTTGGTGCGGATGGAGTTGGGCTGAATCCTAAAATCGACCCAGGTCTTTACTAGATTGAGCCCGATGAGGCCCTGGGCTGTAAGAGTAGCAATTTTGGCTAGCAAGGGTTGAATTGCCTCCCTATCCGAGTTAGGGGCGAAGGCGCTAAACTTATCGGAAATATCAAGAAGACCCTCCGAGTAACCCGGCAGTTTCTTTTGGCCGGGTGGGGAAGTGTCCTGGCAGTAGAAGTACGAGAGCTGCCAATGCTTGACATGGGAATTGAGGGTGAGGGGTGGCATTAGAGAGTTCTTGCGGCGTTGGATCGAAACCCCGCCGCAAGTGAGAAGCGCCCCATCACCGCTTTCGCGGCATGGTTTGCATTGAAAAAGCTCAATGAAAAGAGCTAGACTTGGCGGAGTGCACAAGTAGGATTCGGAGAGGACAATAAAATGGGAAATATTTAGCACAGAGTTGGGTCCGATGTCAAAGACACGAAGGCCGTAGTGGCTAAGTATGTCACGGAAAAAGGGGTGACCCGGTGGTCGAAAACCCCGGGTCACGTGATCCACGAAACAGATTACCTCATCTTTGGTAGGGGTGGGCCGGGTCTCCTTACCCGGTACCCTCCATTGGATATTTTCCTGAGGAGGAAGAATTCCCAGTTCCACCAGCTCCTCCAACTTGGCCTTTGTGACCATAGACCGCGCCCAGTTGGCGGAAATGGTGTTGGTGGCTTTGGCCTTGGTTGGGGTCTTCCCCTGTTTCTTGGGAGCCATATGGCTGACCTGCAGAGCACAAGGTAAGAAGGAAATTAAGACATGAAAGTTGCGAGCCGGCTAAGTATAGGCCGGACAGCATTGAGGTATGAAAAGTTACGGGAGATCCGGGTGTTAGCATGCAGAGCAAAGTTTGAAAGTTTCTGGGTATCAGGCATTGTGGTGAAATTTATGGGATCTAAATGCTGAAGGAGCCTTTTGGATACAATGGATGGCGGCTTAAGTTCCAGACGTGAATAAAAGTAACTGAAAAGGAATGGTCTAGCCGGGTGATTGATGCGAAGGCGGAAAATTTGGGTGGTTCGAGCCTAGATTGGAAGTTTCATTTTTGGATTTGTGGCAAGAATAATGATTGTGGGTAGTAGGGGAGCGGATTGGAGCATGCGCTTTGTCTTGAGTGCGAGCTAGAAGAGTTTATGGGTATTCTAATTCGGCCTAGTCAAGAAATCCGAGGCGGACCGATCTGGATCTAATCTGAGGAAAAAATCAAAGGTTGAGAGGGCAAATTGATAGGTGCAAAAGATTTACCGGAGGAGATTTGAGGGAAGCCTTGCGGAGGCAGATGGCGCAGGCTTGGTGTCCCTTCGTGGTTCTTGGTGGGCCGGATGAGGATTCGTCGGCGGATCTTGGCGGCGGCGCGGGCCGAATGGTGGCGGAGCGTAATCTCCGGGCGATGGGTTCCGGTGACGAGCGCGGGATTTCCGTGGTGGCGCTCAGGGAGAAGGAGAGCTCAGAGGGAGAAAGGAATGGAATGGAGGAAATGAGCCGTTAGGGTTCGGGTCACCCCTAAGGGGCTTTTTTATAGTGCAAATGGATAAGCACGGTTTGGTGAGTGGAAGCCGAGAATGGAGGGGGTAAACGGCTATTTATTTAAAGTTTCTGCGAGATGTGCGCCAAGTATTGAGCAAAGCATCCGGATAAAAGGAAGAAGGGGATTCGTCCCGTGATGACGGGATTGGTTATCGAGCATAGGATCTTGGAGTTATTATTATGGTTTGGACCCAGAAGTTTGAACCAAGGTGTTTGGAGGGAAAGCTGAGGTTATTGCATGGCCGCCATGGAGCAAGGCCTAGCTGAATATTAAAACATCTTAACCCGATCTTCATATACCCGTATGATCGATATCTTTGCAGGGAATAGCAAGCGCTTCAAGGAGATCCGTGAAGCCCAGGCTATTCTGGGGACTACTGACAGGGGGATGCTAACCCGGTAGGCCAAGCTCCAAGGAATAACCCGGCTCAAGGAATGATGTGCAGGATCCGGCTAAGGATAGGGAAACTTGTGAAGGCCCAAGCTTGTAGGCCCAATGACCCGGATTGTGGGTTACTGTAAAGGAAAGTTAGGGTTAGTGCGCCGTGTCCGGGTAGGATTCAGGGTACGCCTTGTAGGACAAGCCAGGGGGTACGGGTGCTTTATAAACCGACCCCCGGAGGCAGTTTAGACAGAGATCTAAGAACCCTAGCAATATCGTGTGATATCGAGTATCCAGTGTAAACCCTAAATCGAGTTATTGTATCGAGAATAGAGATCCGGCGACTTCGATTGCCGGCTGTCAGATCAAGTTGTACCATGTCTTCTCTTGAGCTAAACCCTCTCCCGAACGCCTGTGTCGACTTGCCCCAAGATCAGTTACCCCTGGTAACATCTGCCGTGATTATCCCACGACAGCTTGGGTTAGCGGCCCAATGCGTCTCTCTAATCATATATACTTACTCATCAAGACTGACTATTCCTCTACCTCATTTCGGCATGACAGGCATCCACAGTTAAAAGAACATGATATCAACTTGAATATAGAATTCTTAGTGCAGCGTTGAAAGTTTTCCATGTGATACACATTTAGACTGACCCCCAACCATAAGTTCGTCAAGCATAAGACTCCACTTTTATCATTCATGAAATTTTCTCTTTTAGTTCTTTCCTTGGTTGGCAAGTTCAGTAAGAACAATGGGATGCGTAAACCTTTGCTTAAGACTACAATTATTCAATCCATCAGCCAAGTAATGACATTAAACAATATTTCAGTTGCATCAGAATATATTCTACTAAACCACGGAGAAGATAAACAATGGCTATTATGTCACTAAGTGTTAAGGGAATCATAAGGTGTGCACTTGCTGTTATTAAAAAGCATACATAAGCACGGCAAAGGTGTCATACCTTTCATCCCTTCAAGCACATTATCATATCATTGTTGTTCTCCTCTCCCCACTTGAACTGCTCAATAAAAACTCAAATCTTGCTATAAAAAGTTACTGCATTCAGCAATTTGTTTACCTACCTAAACACCTCAAAAGTTTCTCATGTTTTACAGAGGTGAAGGCCATAAAAAGTTGCAGTAGTGATTAAATTTTCAGCTCAAACGGAGTCACAAGTAAAGATTAAAGCATATAACAGTGAACATATTTCAGCAATTCCTGCAGCTCCGTATTTATACTAAACTCAAGAAAACAAAAATCTTTTTGTGGTTTTTGATTTTTAGAAACATAATGTAAATAACCAGAAGTAAACTAGCTAACAAATAACAAAAATATTTTTGTGTTTTTCAGATTTAAAGAACATAAAACAACAAATAACATGCAAGTGATATAACACAACGAATGAGGAGGGAGAGAAATACTCCCCCAAGCTTGTGATCAAGCTAGTATCCTGGGTGGTAATCATGTCCACCACTCAACGAACCTCCCTGGAAGAAGGATGGATCCTGCCATGCCTGTGCTCCAAGGTGTGGTTCAGGGAAGCCCCAGGGATATGCCATAGGCGCCTGGTATTGGGGCTCCTCCTGTTGTTGCTCTTCTTGTTGTGGCTCTTCTTGCACATTCCACTTTGTCTCCCTGTCAAACAAGTCAGCACAAGGGAGCCTAACAGACACAATGTTCCCATTAGAATCCTTATAGCAATATGAAAAATATTCTTTCTCAGCCCTGCTCATATCCATGCGAAAAAGTAAACCAAAATCCAGCAGTCGAGACTCATTTACCATGGTACCCAAGTTATCATTAAAACCTCGTTCTGCCATAATGTATTCATGGATTAAAGTGGCAATGGCACCAACATATAAAGGAGTTTTATCCGTGCCATTCCTACTCACAGCTAAATGCAAAGTTCTAGCAAGTATGGTTCCCAGGTTATATATAGGTGTTGTATTTTCCATTGCACATTTTAATAAATAGATCATAGGACCAGTGCAAGCAGAAGTGTTATCCCTAGCAAAGAATCCTCTAGCAAGAAACAATGCAAAATATCTAAGGCCCGGGTGTTGGATGCATGTGAGCTTGCCTCTATTCATTCTTTCAGGAATATTTTTAGCAATGCTACGCTAGAATGTGACAAGTTCTTCTCTCGAATCAGCATATGTTTCATCCCATAACCCCGTAGTTGGTACACGTATAGCCTTACAGAATTCCTCTAATGACATGACTAAACGCTGCCCCCTCATTATAAATTTAATGACAAAAGTAGCTGGAGGAGGGTTCTTAGACTTACTTTTCCGGTGCACCACCGGTCCCTCAAACCTGAATGTAGAGAGGAATTCCCTCGAGAGTTCCACATATGTGTTGCGTGGATGGCGTGAGAACTCAAGCAGCCCCGTAGTTGCAGCAAAGGCTTGGAAATCTTCAGCAATCCCCCAATGTTCAAGAACTTCGGGGTCTTGCCATCTTGTGGTATGGACACGCAGATTTTCACCTGCAAAAACCAATTCATCCTCCCATAACTGATTATCATCATGATTGTTGGACACCCTTGATTCTCTTCTCCTTGTCCTTGAGGACATCCCAAGCAATGCCTTTCCCTTGTTCAGCATGTTACCTTGCTGTACCAAAATAAAATTCAACAAAAATTAAATTGTATCACTCTAAAACATTGCTAAGGCATCCATAACTAGTCCTCTAATCAATATCATGCATCCATATCAACTAGAAAACTTAAATTCATGGAGTTCTTAGACATAATAGGTGACACCTAGTGCAGCAAAATACTTCATACACAAAGCATGGGAGCAAAAAGTAATTGGATGAGTGAAGGAGTTACATACCAAGGAGTGATTCCATCAAACAGATTTGAAAAATCTGCCTCAAATGTGGAGATCGAGGATTGACGGAGAAACAGAGCACGAGAAAAATGGAGGAGATGAACTGGGGTTGGTTTTCGGTCGAAAGGGAGCAGATGAGCATTGGATGGGCCCCAACATCCACTTGTGGCCAAAAATGGGGTATCCCACGCGGCCAAGGAATCTGGCCGCGTGGAGGTACCTATTTTGGCCCCTGGTGGCCTGCTGGTGCTCCCCCACAGGCTGCTGGTCCCTTCGGGCAAAAAACTGACCCTCTAATTTTTCTGAAATTTTACGTGAAACTTTTCTACAGAGAATTTCTAAAACTTCATATTCTGTGATTTATGATTCTAATTTTTTTAATACTATGTCTATGTCTCACAATTTTAAAGCAAATAACATAAATAATGCAATTTAAATGTTTGTGAATCATGCCTTTATCATTTCCACATTAGTAATGAGGTTGATCAGGTCTCATTAGCAACATGTAAAGAATACAGCTCATGATTCTTATTATTACTTATTCTAAAAAAATAAATCAAGTTACCTCATATTTGATTGGAATGGTCCCAATCATCAATATTTCATACCTTGGTGCTGGAGGTGGTATAGGTATTTCAATGCTACCAATCTTAATGGAATTTATTTGTATAGCATTCACACTTGTGCTCATACTTGTAACATGTTTCTTCTTGGGAAAATAAATAGTGTGCTCTTTGGCTTTAACATTAAATGTCACTTTGCTCTCAGTGCAATTTATCACAGCTTCTGCAGTATTCAAAAAAGGTCTACCAAGAATAATAGATAGATTATCATCTTCAGGCATTTCTAATATAACAAAATCAGTAGGTATCAACTCATTAGCAATAGAGATGGGAACATCCTCACATATTCCTATAGGTACAACAGTTGTTTTATCAGCCATTTGTAAAGATATTTCTGTTGGAACTAGTTTGTTCAAATTAAGATTCTTATATAGTGAGAAAGGCATAACACTAACACCAGCTCCTAAATCACATAATGCATATTTCACATAGGCTTCTTTAATTTTGCAAGGAATAGTAGGAATACCAGGATCTCCACGTTTTTCAGGCAATTTTCCTCTAAATGAATAATCAACAAGCATAGCAGTAATAGCATCAATGGTATCTTTCTTTTATTAGTGACAATATCTTCCATGTATTTTGAATATGGAGGATTCTTAATAGCATCAATAAGTGGAATCTCTAATTTCATATTCTTAATCATATCATAAAATTGCCCATACCTCTCTTCATCTTTTGTTTTTGATACCTCTTGGGGATATGGAATGGGTCTTTGTACCCATGGATCCCTTTCTTTACCTTTATATTTATCTTTATTTGGTTTCTTCTTCTTCTTGGTCTTCTCAATAGGAGGCTGAGGATCCTCCTTACCAGCAGCTTCTTCATTATTATCATCATGTTGTTCAATATCAGGTGGAGATGATTCTTCTTCTTCATTATTATCATCCTCAGTTTCAGCATCAGAAATAGAAATATCCTTGTCTTGCTCATTGGAGTCATCATCATGCTCATTTTCATTGGGAGATTTTCCTGCAAAAGATTTATCTTTAAGAGCAACTTGCTCTTTTCTTTTAGGATGATCATCAGGATAATCAGGATCATGGGTGCTTGCACCTCCCCTTGTATTAACTCCACATAATTGTTTTTGTTTATTCAGATTTTCATACAATTGATTTTGTAAAGAAATCATTTGCTCAACTTGATTGTTCATCATTTCACAATGTTTAACAATTCTTTTAACTTCCCCTACACTAGCATTTAAATTTTCACGGAGGAAATTAATTTTATGATGGTTTTCCATGATAGTCATTCTAATTTTACGCTCCTAAGGATTATCATGATAAGCAAAATTGTTAACATAAGAGACATCAATAGGAGGTGTTACCTCCTCATTACCTTCCATAGGGAGTATAGAGTTCACTTGAATTGGAAAGCATGGTTCATCAGTAGGAAGTTTAATACCCATTTCAGATAATTACTTGAGATGAGAGGTTTTAATTCCCTTCTCTTTAATATCCTTGGAAGCTTCAGCCATTGTTTCTTGGTTCAATTCGAGTATACCTCCTTTCTTCTCTGGGAGAGTCTCATTTTTATCTATCTCCTCAACGTTCCAATCAGCTTCATTCTCGAGAATAGACTCCAGTAATTCAATTGCTTCATCAACACTTCTGTCCCTAAAGATATTCCCTGCAATACTATCAAGGTAGTCTCTTGTTTCCCCCATTAGTCCATTATAAATATATCAAGCAATTCATGAGGTTTAAAACCATGACCAGGACATTTCTTACACATTTTACCAAATCTCCCCCAAGCTTGGGGTAGACTCTCTTTCTTATCTTGTTTAAAATTGCCAATTTCAACAATTAATGCATGTATCCTTTCAGCAGGAAAATATTTATTGAAAAACAATTGCAAGCATTCTTCCTTACTAGTAATACATGCAGGTCCTAAACGATTATACCAAACTCTAGCATCTTCACCCAAAGAAAAAGGAAACAATTTTAAGAATAAATAATGTTGACAGATTTCATCATTTCCAAATGTAGTAGATAAAGCATGCAATTCAGCAATATGATCAAGAGGAGACTCCTCATCCTTTCCACAGAATCTAGACTTCTCAACTATCTCAATTATCTCAGGATTAACATTGAATTCATAATCTTTATCTCTAATTCTAATAGCTGGGCCACACAAATTCCTAGTAGCAGCAAAACAGTTTCCAAGAGATGCATCATCATAAATAGAGAGTTTATCAAGTTTTGTATAATCAGGTGATATAAAGGCCTCAATAAATGCTTCTTCTTCTTCAGAAGAGGCCCCATATTCATACTCTCTACGAGTCTCATTTCTTTCTAGCTCAAGTTCTACATTTTCATCTACAGAAGATTCATGAAATTCAGTTGTTTCAGGTGTTTCATTTGCCTCAGGTGTTTCAATAGTTTCAGGAATTTCAGAAGCTAGTTCTTTGTCTACATTATCAAGTGTTTGATCATTAGATGTACTAGTAGACATTTTTGACAATGGTGATTTACCAGCTATTCCTTTCTTTTTCTTAGTAGCCACAGTAGAAACAATATTAGGTGAAAAATTTGGTCTACTAGGCAAATCATTACCAGAACGAGTAGACGAAGGCATTACCTCCTTCGAAGTGTCCTTTCCCTTTCCCATTGTAGGGAACAACAAAGTGCAACAAGTAGACAATAACAAGTGGTCTTACCAATAAAGCTAGGCTCCCCGGCAACGGCGCCAGAAAACAGTCTTGATGGCTCCCAAGTGCAGGAGATCAATCGTAGTCTTCGATGGGAAGTATTACCCAAATTTGTAGTTCGACTCAGTGGGAACACAAGAATACCGGTGAGACTTTAGCAATTGGGACGTCACTCCCAACCACACCCGTGTATCAACAAACTTGCAGCGAGAGTGGTGAGTGTAATAATGCAGTGAAAGTAAACAAACAGAAAGTAAATGGAGAGCAAGTGTTTCCCAGTTTTCACCGGAAAAGAGTGAAAGTAAACCAGAGACTAAAACGCAGGCATGAGGTGACAGCGGGGTGTTGCACGGATAAGATTGATCATGTAATAATGTTTTGCTAGCAGCGGGGCCTTTCTCTATCTCAGTTTTATGTAGGTGTGTGTTCCGTAAATTATTGTGCGTACTAACCAAGAGAATTTGCACAAAGCCTATTGTCCTACCTGCCCATTTCACCGGGGCCAATTTGGAACTACAGATAATTAAGGTCTACCCTTTCGAATAGCCCGGACCAACGCATTAACACTCCATGAACACACATAATCCTCAAACTAGAACATATCCCCCTTGTTTTCCCTAGCTGTCACTTTAGGGTTCGCAGGTTCAACATAATAGCAGGTAATACACATTGCAGATAGATACCAAACTCAAATATATGATGTAGCAATGTAAGTTCAGTACCGAAATCATGCCACTTGGGCCATAGTAACAAGCATTAAGCCTAACAATAGTGCATCAACATAAGACATAAGAATTCTCAAGACAAACCCCTAGATCCCGCATACCGGGTAACAATTACATGATCAATCTCATCCAAAACCCCTCACACCTCACATGCCTACAACAACTACTCACACATGGAGGGGTGATGGAGCTCATGGTCGATGGAGATGATGGTGGCGATGATGATGGTGACGAAGCCCCTCGAATTCCACCTCCGGGGGTGAAATCCCGGATCAATCTGACTCCGAAATCGAAGATCGTGGTGGCGGTGGCGCTCCGTTT
Organism: Alopecurus myosuroides; assembly: GCA_028641055.1. Taxonomy (NCBI): domain Eukaryota; kingdom Viridiplantae; phylum Streptophyta; class Magnoliopsida; order Poales; family Poaceae; genus Alopecurus; species Alopecurus myosuroides. Next base: position 245,017,297 of record CM054060.1, on the reverse strand, counting down.
CGTGAACAGCCCTCTCATTCGAAACCCGTTAGTTTCTCGTATATATGGAGGGGTACGTCGAAGACCAAGCTGGAGTGGGCCATCTGGGCCCAAAAGGGGTGACCCCACGCGGCCAAGGAATCTGGCCGCGTGTGGGCCCCCCTTTTGGCCCTCGGGTGGCCCCCCGGCCCCATCTGGTGCTCATTCCCCTTTTTTTCCATAAAAAGTTATGTGGTTTTCGTCCCCTGTAAAAGTCCTGCGAAAATAGACGGAAAGAAGACTTTTGCTAAAAACAGCGTCAGATTCTGCAGATTTATTCAATTATGGGGGGACTCCGGAGAAAAATACGATGCAAAGTGCTTGGAAAAGTAGATGCATTTTGGGTGCATCACACGCTCACCCCGGAACACCACCCCACAATCGGCGGCAACCTGAGCTAAGTGGTCCAAAGGGATCTCATCGAGAACAGAAAATCTCGACCCGGAAGAAGGGGAGCAAGGAGGGGAAGATGCGTACTGTAGTCTCCCAGCGGAACGCGTTCAGCTGGATCGCCTGCTCCTCCACAGTCGGAACCGGCCCGTCTAGACCACCCCTGGCCCGGGCCAGGCGGGCGCTCTATCGGGACGACTGGAGAGGCTGCCTGGCCGACCGCTGTGGGGGAGCCTGAGAGGAGGTCACAGGAGTGTCGGGGACGACTGTGACCTCCTCACTAGGGTCCGAGGCTGGGGTGGCCGGGAACGGGGGTGGAGAACCCGCCGGCGAGGTAGGGGACGAGCCTGCGGAGAGGGTGTAGTAGAGCGTCCCCCCAGAGCGTGAGGAAGATGGAGGCGCCACCTCCAACCCCACACTGTCACAGTCCTCCTCCTGGTCTCCACCCCCAGCCCAAGGTGGTCGCGTCCAGCCCCTGCAGACCGAAGTTGGAGCCGTACTGGGAGAACGGGAGCTTGGCTGAGGTACATACCCCAGTCAGCGTCACCGATCCCCCAGCGTCCCCCGTATCATGTAGGGGTGGCGCGGTGGAGTGAGGTGCTGTGGTCGCGGGCAGGGGAGCGTCAGTCGAGGGGTCCGGCTCCTGAGACCGCCTCGCTCCAGTCGTGTCGTCGTCATCCGAGGAGTCCTCCTGAGAAGAGTCCCCGTCCTGCTCTGAGGGACCCCCATCATGGCGCTGAGGGGCGAGCGTCGTCCAGCTCCACCCGCACAGTCGCGCCCTCCTTCCCACCCCGGCCACCAAAGTAGACGGGGGGGGGGGGAGGAGGCCGGGGAGGAGGCTCGGGTCAGGGCATAGAACCCTAAGGCGAACCGCGCCCAAACCAGCAAGCGAGCCCTCGTCCACCTCATCCACCCTGCCCAACACCTGAGATAGGAGCTCGAGGACTTCTGTCGTCCTCGCCTCGTCAGGAAGGCCATACAAGCGGACCCAGGTGGAGTGTAGCACATTCGTCAAGGTGGCTGCAGTCGAGTCCTTGATAGCAACCTAGATCTTGTTGAGAGGAAGAGTTAACGTCGACCCCATGGAACACAGACGGAGCATCTCTGCCGACGGGAAGACCACACGAACTCAGTGGGGGAGACCTCGCGTACCTTCCACTCGTGGCCAGGCATAATCTGAGCTAGCTCATCTCTCAGAATCTCCACCGAAAGGCCACCAGTCAGAGCCGGCAGCTGGTCCGGAAGTACGCACACGCGTGCCAGGTTCTCGGGGACTACCATCGGAACTCCGCCCAAGTCAATGTAGTAGAAGATCGACTCCACCCCGTGGCCTAGGAGCTCAAGGCGTGGTCGACGAGCTGGAGCCGCCGGGACCGAGCACATGGTCAGGCGGTGGCCGGAATCCCCACAACGCAGACAACACTCTGGCTGGGTGCACTCAGACCGGAAGTGTCCGAACACCCCGCAGTTGAAGCACTCGATCCCCGACGGCGAGCTCGCACCACCCTCCGCCTGAGAGTGGTATGTACCCAGCCTCCCCTGGGCCGGGTCTCGCGGAGCTCCCGCCGGGATGGTGGTAGGCGACGTCGGTCGGAACCCCATCTGGTTCCCTCCAACGCCGTCGACCACCATCGAGCGCGCCTTCTTCTTCTTCTTCTTCTTCTTCTTCTTCTTCTTCTTCTTCTTCTTCTTCTTGTTGTTGTTGTTGTTGTTGTTGTTGTTGTTGTTGTTGTTGTTGTTGTTGTTGTTGTTGTTGTTGTTGTTGTTGTTGTTGTTGTTGTTGTTGTTGTTGTTGTTGTTGTTGTTGTTGTTGTTGTTGTTGTTGTTGTTGTTGTTGTTGTTGTTGTTGTTGTTGTTGTTGTTGTTGTTGTTGTTGTTGTTGTTGTTGTTGTTGTTGTTGTTGTTGTTGTTGTTGTTGTTGTTGTTGTTGTTGTTGTTGTTGTTGTTGTTGTTGTTGTTGTTGTTGTTGTTGTTGTTGTTGTTGTTGTTGTTGTTGTTGTTGTTGTTGTTGTTGTTGTTGTTGTTGTTGTTGTTGTTGTTGTTGTTGTTGTTGTTGTTGTTGTTGTTGTTGTTGTTGTTGTTGTTGTTGTTGTTGTTGTTGTTGTTGTTGTTGTTGTTGTTGTTGTTGTTGTTGTTGTTGTTGTTGTTGTTGTTGTTGTTGTTGTTGTTGTTGTTGTTGTTGTTGTTGTTGTTGTTGTTGTTGTTGTTGTTGTTGTTGTTGTTGTTGTTGTTGTTGTTGTTGTTGTTGTTGTTGTTGTTGTTGTTGTTGTTGTTGTTGTTGTTGTTGTTGTTGTTGTTGTTGTTGTTGTTGTTGTTGTTGTTGTTGTTGTTGTTGTTGTTGTTGTTGTTGTTGTTGTTGTTGTTGTTGTTGTTGTTGTTGTTGTTGTTGTTGTTGTTGTTGTTGTTGTTGTTGTTGTTGTTGTTGTTGTTGTTGTTGTTGTTGTTGTTGTTGTTGTTGTTGTTGTTGTTGTTGTTGTTGTTGTTGTTGTTGTTGTTGTTGTTGTTGTTGTTGTTGTTGTTGTTGTTGTTGTTGTTGTTGTTGTTGTTGTTGTTGTTGTTGTTGTTGTTGTTGTTGTTGTTGTTGTTGTTGTTGTTGTTGTTGTTGTTGTTGTTGTTGTTGTTGTTGTTGTTGTTGTTGTTGTTGTTGTTGTTGTTGTTGTTGTTGTTGTTGTTGTTGTTGTTGTTGTTGTTGTTGTTGTTGTTGTTGTTGTTGTTGTTGTTGTTGTTGTTGTTGTTGTTGTTGTTGTTGTTGTTGTTGTTGTTGTTGTTGTTGTTGTTGTTGTTGTTGTTGTTGTTGTTGTTGTTGTTGTTGTTGTTGTTGTTGTTGTTGTTGTTGTTGTTGTTGTTGTTGTTGTTGTTGTTGTTGTTGTTGTTGTTGTTGTTGTTGTTGTTGTTGTTGTTGTTGTTGTTGTTGTTGTTGTTGTTGTTGTTGTTGTTGTTGTTGTTGTTGTTGTTGTTGTTGTTGTTGTTGTTGTTGTTGTTGTTGTTGTTGTTGTTGTTGTTGTTGTTGTTGTTGTTGTTGTTGTTGTTGTTGTTGTTGTTGTTGTTGTTGTTGTTGTTGTTGTTGTTGTTGTTGTTGTTGTTGTTGTTGTTGTTGTTGTTGTTGTTGTTGTTGTTGTTGTTGTTGTTGTTGTTGTTGTTGTTGTTGTTGTTGTTGTTGTTGTTGTTGTTGTTGTTGTTGTTGTTGTTGTTGTTGTTGTTGTTGTTGTTGTTGTTGTTGTTGTTGTTGTTGTTGTTGTTGTTGTTGTTGTTGTTGTTGTTGTTGTTGTTGTTGTTGTTGTTGTTGTTGTTGTTGTTGTTGTTGTTGTTGTTGTTGTTGTTGTTGTTGTTGTTGTTGTTGTTGTTGTTGTTGTTGTTGTTGTTGTTGTTGTTGTTGTTGTTGTTGTTGTTGTTGTTGTTGTTGTTGTTGTTGTTGTTGTTGTTGTTGTTGTTGTTGTTGTTGTTGTTGTTGTTGTTGTTGTTGTTGTTGTTGTTGTTGTTGTTGTTGTTGTTGTTGTTGTTGTTGTTGTTGTTGTTGTTGTTGTTGTTGTTGTTGTTGTTGTTGTTGTTGTTGTTGTTGTTGTTGTTGTTGTTGTTGTTGTTGTTGTTGTTGTTGTTGTTGTTGTTGTTGTTGTTGTTGTTGTTGTTGTTGTTGTTGTTGTTGTTGTTGTTGTTGTTGTTGTTGTTGTTGTTGTTGTTGTTGTTGTTGTTGTTGTTGTTGTTGTTGTTGTTGTTGTTGTTGTTGTTGTTGTTGTTGTTGTTGTTGTTGTTGTTGTTGTTGTTGTTGTTGTTGTTGTTGTTGTTGTTGTTGTTGTTGTTGTTGTTGTTGTTGTTGTTGTTGTTGTTGTTGTTGTTGTTGTTGTTGTTGTTGTTGTTGTTGTTGTTGTTGTTGTTGTTGTTGTTGTTGTTGTTGTTGTTGTTGTTGTTGTTGTTGTTGTTGTTGTTGTTGTTGTTGTTGTTGTTGTTGTTGTTGTTGTTGTTGTTGTTGTTGTTGTTGTTGTTGTTGTTGTTGTTGTTGTTGTTGTTGTTGTTGTTGTTGTTGTTGTTGTTGTTGTTGTTGTTGTTGTTGTTGTTGTTGTTGTTGTTGTTGTTGTTGTTGTTGTTGTTGTTGTTGTTGTTGTTGTTGTTGTTGTTGTTGTTGTTGTTGTTGTTGTTGTTGTTGTTGTTGTTGTTGTTGTTGTTGTTGTTGTTGTTGTTGTTGTTGTTGTTGTTGTTGTTGTTGTTGTTGTTGTTGTTGTTGTTGTTGTTGTTGTTGTTGTTGTTGTTGTTGTTGTTGTTGTTGTTGTTGTTGTTGTTGTTGTTGTTGTTGTTGTTGTTGTTGTTGTTGTTGTTGTTGTTGTTGTTGTTGTTGTTGTTGTTGTTGTTGTTGTTGTTGTTGTTGTTGTTGTTGTTGTTGTTGTTGTTGTTGTTGTTGTTGTTGTTGTTGTTGTTGTTGTTGTTGTTGTTGTTGTTGTTGTTGTTGTTGTTGTTGTTGTTGTTGTTGTTGTTGTTGTTGTTGTTGTTGTTGTTGTTGTTGTTGTTGTTGTTGTTGTTGTTGTTGTTGTTGTTGTTGTTGTTGTTGTTGTTGTTGTTGTTGTTGTTGTTGTTGTTGTTGTTGTTGTTGTTGTTGTTGTTGTTGTTGTTGTTGTTGTTGTTGTTGTTGTTGTTGTTGTTGTTGTTGTTGTTGTTGTTGTTGTTGTTGTTGTTGTTGTTGTTGTTGTTGTTGTTGTTGTTGTTGTTGTTGTTGTTGTTGTTGTTGTTGTTGTTGTTGTTGTTGTTGTTGTTGTTGTTGTTGTTGTTGTTGTTGTTGTTGTTGTTGTTGTTGTTGTTGTTGTTGTTGTTGTTGTTGTTGTTGGTCTTCTTCCTGTTGTTGCCCGCACCACTCCCGCCGGGCGCGAGCCGATCAACCGTGTGACCCGGAGCAGTGTGACTCCCCTCTCGAAAATCTCCACGGCCACCAACCCGACCCACTCGCGGCTCCCCATCCCGAGGGCGACCAGGCGAACGGCGCCGCTCCGGCGACGACGCAGCGGCCGGCTGGCGCTGCAAGGGGCGCGCCCGGGCGGCCACCTCCTGCCGCAGCCCTTCCGGCGACGGCCCTCGGAGAGGCGAGCGTGGTGGGGAGCGACCATGGCGGCGCCCCTCGGGCGGACGACGAGCAGCCACCAGAGCCGCGCGACGGTGCAACGAGGCACGCGCGGGCGCCCGGTCGCGTCTGGCCGGCGGGAGGTAGGCGCGGGCGACCGGGGAACGGGAGCAACGACGCGGGTTGACGGGTTCCGGGGACGGGGAACGGGGCCGCCGGCGGTGATGGACATCCAGGTCGTCGTCCTCACCGCGGTTCCTCTTCATGGCGACGGCGGCCGCGTACGAGACGGTGAGAGGCGGCGGCGGCGGGGTTCGGACGATGGAGCGTGCGGTGGTAGTGAATTTCCTAACAGAGTCGACAAGGGCCGGAAACCCTAGGGATAAATCCCTAGACCCCCGCGAGATCCAAAGCCAGGGTCCACTGGGCCAGCCCAGGCCCGGTCGCCTGGCCCAGTTAGTCCGCGGCCTCCCCTCGGCCCGTGGCCGTCGCCACTCCAAGGCCTGATGGGCCGGCCCAAGAGGAGGGCTAGGGTTCGTCTCCGCTGAAGCGAGGTCGACCAGGCGAAGTCCGGGCGCCGCCGCCGTCTGCGGCCGAGCGGCTTCTACCGCGGCCAAGCCGCCGGTCGCCGGGGAGATCCCGTCACGCACCGAGCTAGGTGAGGACTCGAGCGTAGGCGGCACCTCAAGGCAGCTCCCCAAGGGCGGCACCACGCCCCCGTCTCTCCCCACTCGGCGGACAGGTTCCCACGGCCGAGTCGGGGCCGCCGTGGGCCGTTCCTGGCGTCCTCCACACGCCCGGTGTCCCACCAGCGAACCTCGCCTACGTCTCGGACCCGTAGTCCTCCTTGCGCGCACCAGGTAGTCCCCGAGCGTCGGTGAGGGCGGGATAGCGCACCTCGCAGCCAACTCTGCCGCGAGCTCCGCTTCCTCGTCCGCCTCATCCGCGATGTCAGCCCACCGCAAGCCGTGGAGCGAGCCCGTCGTCATCCCCGACTGTGATGGGAAAGTCTGGCCACGATCAGGGCACCACCAGGAGCGGGCCTCGCCGGTCACCGCCGGGGGGTGCCATCGTCCTCAGCTCGTCGTCCTCCGTTCCCCGGTTGTGCTCGTTTTCAACTATGTGTATGTCTATCAGTTCAAACACTATTGCCCCGTTGAAGTACTTTTTAAAGAGCTGAAATGTACAGCTGATAAAAAGCTGAGATGTATGGGCGTACAAAAAGTCGAAATGTATGTGAGAATAGACTATAAATATATCTGACCGAAACAACAAATGAGACTCTTACATACGTAGCAATTGATGAAACTTAGAATTGTCCTATTACTTGGCATGCTATAGTATACCTCAAGTTGTGACAAAGATAGAATGCTCAAGCCAGTGGAGATTTGGTGTTCACGAGCAGCACTGCTCCCGCCATTTAAAAAAATAAATATAGTTATGAGTTTTAAAAAATTCTGAAAAAAAACCCGGATGTAGACAAGGGTGTATCCTATAAATGTATAAATTTGAGATTCCAAAAAATTTGTATTTTGAACTACAAGAAAAATGAAAAATGTGTAGATCTGAGTATCCCTATTTCAAATCTCTAAATTTTATCATGTTTTGCCTTTTTTGTGTAGCGCACACTATTTTGTATTTTTTTTAAGAAACCAGGCAACTTTATTATGCCCTACTTTAACTTAATAAAGCAAGCAGTTCAAGGTTAAGATGACAATACATGCTGAGGCCTACAGCTTCGCCGAACATAAATGGGAAAGCAGGGGCCGGCCACCCCAGGAACAGACCGGAAAGCAGCTAGATAGGTAGAGGCTCCTGCGCCAAGGAGCGGTAGATGGCTTTGAGCCCTGTAGCCAGCGAAATCAGCGCCTCCTTATCACTTGCCTTTGCGAGATTTGCCCAAGCCTGCACAAATAGAAGCATTTTGAATATAATGTCAGCTGGTCGTTTAGTTACGATTGCTTCAATGGCTAGTTTGTTACGAATAAGCCACAACGACCAGCTTAAGGCCGCAAACAGCACCCAACTGATGCGGCGCTGCTGTCCCAGCAGAGACTGGTGGATAGCGTAGAACTGAGGAAACGAGGCGGGGGACCAACTGCACCCTAGCAGCTGTCGAATCGCACTCCAACCTAGTTTAGCTAGCGAACAGTGGAAAAGAATATGGGCGGGGTCCTCCTTGACTCCGCACAGCGCGCACCCCTCTCTTGCCGCGTTCAAGTGACCAAACAGCCTCTCTCGCGTGGGCAGCCTATCTAGCGCAATCTGCCAAGTGAAGATTTTCACTTTGAGTGGGAGCTTGGCCTCCCACATCTCTTTGCATAGTGCGATATTAGCCCCTTGGGAGAGTTTCTTGTACATCGATGCAACCGAGAACTTTCCCGAGGGGTCTAGTGTCCAAGATACCGAGTCATGTCCTCCCGCAAGGCCAACCTCGGCCAACTCCGTATTCAGCGCCTCCCACTCTGCCAAGGCAGCCGGGGAGAAGGAGCGGCGGAAGCGCAAGCCGTCCTCCTGAAAGGCCGCCGCAACCGTGATAGAGGGCAGCTCGCAGCAAGCAAAGAGCAGCGGGAATCAGATCCGAAGTGGGCCCTTCCCGCTCCACCAATCACACCAAAAGAGGGTACGCCTCCCGTCTTGGACCTTGAATTTCGTCCCTAGTTTGAAGAGATGTTTAATTTTGTGTAGGCTATTCCAGAATTGGGAGCCCCCCTGGGGTCTGCCGCAAAAATTTTGTCTGCCTCCGGATATTTGGCACCCACCAGCTGGTGCCAAATCGAAGAGTCTGTGTGGAACAGTCGCCAGATCCATTTTAAGAGCAGGGCCTTGTTCATAAGTTTCGTGTTAGTAAGGCCCAGCCCCCCACAATCCTTGGGTCGGCACACCGCTGGCCAATTCACCAAGTGGCACTTCCGATTAGTGCCCACGCCCTCCCAAAAGAACCTGGCACGAATGGAGTCGAACTTCTCATGGATCCCATCCTGCAGCAGGAACAACCCCATGGCGTAGGTAGGTAGCGCATCTAGACAGGCGTTGGATAGGATCAGCCTTCCACCCGAGGAAAGCAGTTTTCCCATCCAGACTTCGACCCTGGCTCCCAACTTATTTATGAGGAAGTGCCATTGTTCTATGGTCAGCTTCCTGTCGGAGATCGGAAGGCCCAGATATAAGAACGGAAAGGAACCAAGTTTGCAGTTCAGCATGTTGGCGATGCGGTTTTGCTCCAGCGTCGGCTGGTCCAGCACGAAGACCTCAGATTTTTGGAAGTTGATCCTCAGCCCGGACATGTCTTCAAAGCATAGGAGCAAAAACTTGAGGTTTGCAATGGCAAGGTCGTCGTTCTGGATCAGAATGATGGTGTCGTCCGCGTATTGGAGATGGGAGATGCCTCCGGGGACGAGATGAGGCACCACTCCCGAAATATGGCCTGACACACAGGCCGCAGAGAGGATGGCCGAGAGGGCCTCGGCGACAAAGTTGAAGAGAAGTGGAGAGAGTGGGTCCCCTTGACGCACCCCTCGTTTATTGCGGAAAAAATGGACCTACCTGTCCGTTGATCGAAATTGCTGTTTGTCCTCCCGAGACCAGTTGTTCTACTCGATGGATAAAGCCTGCGTCGAACCCCTTTCGGCACAGGACCTCCAGAAGGAAAGACCAATTAACACGGTCGTATGCTTTTTCGAAGTCGAGCTTGAGCAGCACCCCCCCAAGTTTCTTAACTCTCAGCCCGTGAACAATCTCATGGAGGGCAAGGGCTCCGTCTAGGATAAACCGACCCTTAAGAAAGGCCGTCTGGGTCTGGCTGATGATACGGTTGGCCACTGGATCGAGTCTGGTGACTATTTTGTATTTGAAATTGAAAATTTGCACGTTTGTGGGATACATCACTGGCTACATCCGTATTTTTTCAGAACTTTTTGAAAAATTTCAATATATTTTTCGTTTTTTCAAACCGAAGGAGCACTGGGGCTCGGGAGCATAAAACACTTTCTGCAAGTTTTATAGCTATAACATGTATAATTTGTTCAGTGTACATAAGCAAGAAGCAATAGTACATACCCCTGCCACTTTTGGTTTGACTTAGTAATCTGGCTCAGAGTCCATTACCGTGTCATAGGCGAACTTGTCAAAGTAAAATGCATGTAGCTTCACCATAGCCAATTATGTTATCCTGATTGGAGTTTGTTACTTCAAGTTTTTTTTGTGTGTGATTCTTGTAGTTTTCTGTAACAGTTGGTGTCCTGATTGGAGTTATTTTTATTGTGTGATTCATATGCATTCCTGTTTGTTATGTTTCCTTACAATCTAGTTATATTCTTGTTTTCATAGGAGGCTGCTAAGGTCAAGGTTGCTTGCAAGGCATGGCACAAGACCACGATGCCAGACAACGTAGAATAGTTGAACGACAATTTTAGGTTGGAGGATTCGGGAAGTTTTAGAGTTTTAGAGTTCCGCCGGTTGATTTAAAAGAACTGGCCAGTCTTTAATTTAATCCTTCACTGAAAATATCGAGGTTCTTTTTAATAAAAGCTCCAGTTCCCGGTGCTGCTCACATGCCTGGCACGTGAGAGTTCTCACACCAAAATTTGCCACTTTAGTGTTGTTATCCCGGCTGGCTCAATTTTAACCGTGCATATATGTCCATATTTCATAATCAATAAAGTAGTCATGATGTCGTTTGCTAAAAAAGGGGTATATCAACTAACTTTTGTATGAAAATGCACCTCCGAGTACTTAAGTGGACAATTGGTTTATCGCAGGACTAATCCATGTATTGTCTGCCCGTGTGACGAATTGGCTGATGCCACATAGGCTATATTCACACACACAAATCTAAAAAATACTCTTAATTTTGTTGCATGCCTTTTCAGGCGTCCGTTGTTCCTAAAGAAACTATTTTCATTACAATTAGCCATGTAACTCGGTGGATATAAGTGTTCTATTAGGTCGACCCAAACAACTAAATATCAAGAACAATTATTAAAAGGAAAAAAAAGATGCAATACACGCAACAACCAACATTAACATCTACCACTGTCCCCACAACTCACTGGATGCGAGAAAGGTGCTCCAAAAGCACCGGTTTCGGGAAGGGTACAAGTTAGGCATGTTTGTTGTTAGAGCAGAGGTGTTTTTTTTGAAGTGGGGTACATCCCCAGCTTATGCATCGATCGATGACACGATTTTTATTGCATAGTTCAAATATTTATCATCTTACAATCAAGTATCGCAAAGAGCTGAGGTAAAAATCATCCATCTAAAGTATGGCACATAAAGAGGGCTAAACATCACTAAGACACTTAACATGCTACTACGAAGCCCGGTTAAAAAAAATCCTGAGCGACTATCAGGAGCCGATGAAAGTGCATCTACCTTCCTATCTGTTTTGGTGTTTGATGACACCTCGATTCGTATTTTTTTGCATATCGTTTCAGGGATTTTCCAGGAATTGTTCCAGGTAGCGGAAGTTCCGGCTGCCACGCCGGAAGTTCCGACTGAACTTTCGCCCCTACTTCCGATAAGTCCCTCAGGTACTAGTATCGTGCATCCTATAGCGGAAGTTGGCACGGAACCTTGGCCGCAAGTTCCAACATGGCGGAAGTTCCGCCCGTACGTTCCGCCCCAACTTCCGAAAAATCCTCCAGGTACTGGTATTGGGGATTCTGTGGCAGAACCTGGCCGGAAGTTCCGGCTGTGCGGAATCAATCCCTGAATGCCCGTAGGCCCGGAAGTTCCGGTGATATTCCGGAAGTTCCGGCACTGCGGGACCCCCCCCCCCAACGGCCAGATTTCATAGGAGCTATGTAAAGGGGTTGTCTTCTTCATTTATTGCTAAGCTTCACACTCACTCTCTCTCCTTCATTAATGCGAGCTTCAACCTCCTAGATCTCCCACTCCGTTCATCCAATCGACATTATATCTCGCGGAATGCTTGAGGAGAGCTAGATCCGTGATTCCACCAAACGAATTGCAAATTCATCCACCACATCCTACTAGATCTAGAAATCTATTTGAGGCCTAGAAACCCTAGTAGAACTTGTGCTTGGAGCTTCCACCTTGTTGCAAGAAGGTTCGGATTGATTGAGAGCCTCCATCCATCTTGTGGAGACGCCTCAACCTTGTGTAAAGGTTTGGTCAACGCCTTCAAGTCGACCTTATAGTGGGAACGAGAATTTCCCTCACCGGAGAAGCTCAATGAGAATAAGGTGTGCACATCCGTGCTATTGAGGAGCGCCTAGGTGGCTCCCCACCTCTCCAACGTAGACGTACTTACCTTGGGAAGGAACTACGGGAAACATATCCTTGTTTCCTTGTTTACACTTGTGGTTTATCTCGTTACCTTACATATTGCTTCTGTTGTGTATTGTGCTTTGTATCACATAGGTCGTACACCTAGTTGCACATCTAGATAACCTTGTATTACTTGTTTAGCCCAAACTAAGAAGAAAACGAAAAAAATTGGTAGTCAACCTATTCACAAACACCGCTCTAGTTGACCATATTGTACTTTCAATTGGTATCAGAGCCTCGGCTCTTACTAAAGGCTTAACCGCCTAAGAGTATTATGGTCAATGAAAGTGATACCGATTCCTCTAGTGCGGAAATCGCCAAGATGACCGACACTATAGCTAACCTACAAGAAACGGTTGGAACCATCCAAGATGAATTGACTAAGGTTAGCTCTAGTGTTGGCACGGAGGTTTCTAGCATAAGAAGATGCTGGAGGTCATGATGGGTAAACCTAAGGGGTCCGAGGAACTTCTCTCTGTCGCCGATGATGTTAGCTCAGATGAAGATTCAATTCCGGACATTGCCGAAATGGAGGCTAACATTGCCAAAGCCAAGGCGAAATCCGATAAAAAGGCTAAGGGAAGGGAAAGTTCCAAACGCTCCAAGTCTCAGACGGCTAATGGTTTGGGGTCTAACTCAAGAATTCCACCACCTTCCAACTTTGACTCTATCCATCCCATTGTTTCCATGCTACACATTTTAAATGTTGGACTCCCTCCCATGCTTAACACTAATGAATTTTCTCCTTGGAAGTTCGAAATGGAGTCTCATATTTTTGGCTCTTGTATCGCCTTGTGGAGAAGCATTCTTCATGGTTTCCATCCTCATGATCCAAGCAATTTGACTCCAAGAGAGGATATTGAATTTCAACTCAACAAGACTGCTCTTGTCACCATTCAAAAGGCTTTTCCAAGATAACATCTCACTCACATCCGTGGTATCAAGACCGCCAAAGAGGCTTGGGATAAACTTGACACTTTGTTCCAAGGAAATGCAAACATCCAATCCTCCAAGTATGATGTTGCCATTGACAAGTCTTAGAACTTTGTCATGCTAGAGGATGAGAGCCCCGAAGAGCTATATAGAAGATTGGTCACTCTTGCCAATCAATTGGAGGACTTTGGAAAAGAGGAAATCTCCGATGAGTGGATCAAGAGGAAGTTTATCAAGGCTATAACACCTTTTGAGAAGAACCTCTCCACTAGTATCCGAACAAGAGCGGACTACAATTCTCTCAACTCCATTGGCGTCCTTAGTGAGTTTATTGCCATATCTCTATCTCACAAGAGTGCGGATGATGCTCTTGCTCGCTCAAGAGGAATGGGAAAGTCTCCAAACCTAGTCTTGAAGTCCAAGGCGATTGCTCGGATAGAAGAAGTTGAAGAGGATGATGATGATGAGGACTATGAGGACACATACAAGGGTGATCACAAGTGCATTTCTCTTTCCATGCATGGCTATGGGAAGAGATGGGAAGCTCATAAGGCCGATGCTCCTAGAACCTCAAGAAACAAGGTATACAAGAAGAAGAAGGAGCAACCAAGGACATGCTACAATTGTGGAAGTCCAAATCACTTCGTCAAAGAGTGTCCTTTTGAGCCAAGAGAAGAGAATGAAGGCAAGCTTGTTAGGAAGGACAAAACCAAAGCTCCACAAAACAAGAACCTCGCTAGAAGAGTCCCAGGGGCTCTATATGTTAAAGAAGGGCCCGTATTGGAAACATACTACTCCGGAGATGAAGGAGAACTTGAAGTCGTAGGTGTGGCCCACATCGCCATAGCTATGTATTCCTCTTCATCGGTCTCTCTATTTGAATCCCCCAATGAGAAGGCGTTTATCCGACCTACATGTCTAATGGGAAAAGCCACCACGGTAATTTCTTCCACCTCCAAGTCTATTGCAACTAGCTCTCCCTCATTATTGGATTGTGTCGAAAATATTTTTGATGAGGATGAGGAGTCTAAGAATCTAGGCTCTTGGTTGTCTAGCCTTGAAGGTGAGACCAAAGAAAAGGTAAAATCCTTTTTGAGGCAACTTGATGATGCCAACTCTCTTATAGATGAGAAGGAAGAGATCATCGTGACCTTGGAGAGTTATGGTGGTGGCCATGGTAACAATGAAAAGGAGCTTGAAGAAGCTCTTGAGAAAGAGCAATCCATTAGAGCCTCTCTTGAAGAGAGACTATCTAGTCTAGAAGAGACTTATGCTATTAGTGTTTCTAAGTTTAGGAAGGATAATGAACAATCTATTGCTCTTGCTAAAACTCGTGAAAATGAAAAGTTGGAGCTAGGAATTGCTCATGAGAGACTTGTTGATCGTCATGAAAAAATAGAAAAGGAGTTCATGTCTCTTAAAGAAATTCATGACAAACTCACCACGTTTCATAATAAGCTCCTAGCTCGACAATCTAATAAGCAAGTGATGCCTTCCTCTACTAGCATTGTTATCACGCCTATCTCTTGTGCTACTCCTAACATTGTAGGAAATGAGAAAATTCTCAATGATGCCATAAGCTCTCAAGGAGTCAAGAACGGAAAGGAAGGGCTTGGCTTTCTTGCCAAGTCAAACAAGAAGAACAACAAGAATAAGAAAAATGTCACCTCTCCTTCTAAAAATATTGTCTTTGTGAAGGAGGGAGAGGTGATCAAGGAGAAGGAGACCAACACCATTGTAGGTGGTGATACCTCTAGGGGGAGCGCCACTCACAATGACTTTGCCGAAAATTTTAACCGCTCTTATGTTCTTATGAAATCTAGAGATGGTCATGTGTATGCTAAATATGTTGGTACTTCTTATGGTGATGATTATCATTAGACTATTTGGGTTCCTAAGACCCTTGTTACTAACAAAAGAGGACCCATTGAAGGATGGGTACTAACATGTTCCAAGATCAGGTTTCCCGGAAGGGGTAGCCATCTCTCTAGGATGAACCGCGGGGAAGGCAAACGTGGGGGAGCGCTTTGGGGCGAGGACGTGGTGTTTACCCAGGTTCAGGTTAGCCAGAGAGCCTCCCTACTTCCTGCAAATCAACTATGATGGCGATGCCAGACACAAGTTACAATTACCGAGGATAGATTGAGTGTATAGCTAAAATCTGCCTTAGGGTTTCTCCTGTCCGGCTTTATATAGATAGCCAGATCGGGGCATATAGGAACACAAACCATACAATAGATTAACCCTATCAATCTACGGTCATCCGGCCTCTAAGGGCGCATATGGGCTTCAAGGCCACCATTGCGGATCCAGTCCTGCGCTTCATCCTTTATGAGCCTTAGTCTTTGGGCCTGCCCTTCAGGTCCGCCTTCTGGATGTCGGCAGATACCCTATTCTGGATATCTCCGACAGTAGCCCCCGGGAAGACCAAGGAACTCATTTTCGGTGTTGGGTTTCCATCAAAACTTGAACGGCGTAAACGGCTCCTGAGCCTTCCCCCTTTCTGATTGTCAAACTTGAACAAGATCTTCCATCCAGAAAAAAGACGAATCTTCTCCGTGAAGTTTCCCTTGCGCATGCGTTTCCGTTCTGGGTGGAGAGAAACGGCCAGAGCATAATCATAAGAACATTAACATCGTAGAAACGGCAGCAAATGATGGTTCCATCTATTTAGGTGCATTAATTGAGGAGCTCTTCTTCTGCAATGGTCATAAGAGTGACATGCGGTCAAATCGTGCCACGAGGTGCATATCCAGGTATACGACCGTTAGGGCCGAGATAGCCATCCAGGGCTATATAAACCCTCAAGGCCGCCCCTTTTTCTCTTCTTCTTCTCCACTCGCTTCCTGCCATTTCCACCTCTCTCGCGCCTGAGCTCCCTCTCTCGTACTGCGAGCGCATAGCGCCCCAAAGTTCCAAGAGAGAAAAAAACTCCAGCGATCCCTTAAGCGCAATAGACTCCAGGGGTCTTCATTCCGGTGATGACAAGAGCGCCGTGGAGGATGTTCCTTCCATGGCGGCCACGACGGCGGTGGCGGCTTTCGGCAAGACTCATCTCTCACCTCCTGCATCGCCCGTGGCCCGCCGGCGCCTCTGATTCGACCTCAGCCCTCTCCGCGTCCACAACTGCAAAGGGGAAGACCAAAGAGGTAGACGGCGCTGCTGCGGTGGAGCTCAACGCTGCTGGAGAAGACGATGACGGGGCTGGGAAGAGAGCGCCTCCGGGTATTGGCTCCCCAGCTCTGTCACAACGGCGGAGCTCCAATGCTATGAAGACGACGGGTTTCTTCCACGGAAGAAATGGCGGAGCGCGGAAGGCGATTCCGAGCCCAAGCCTTGGGACGACGAACCCATTGTTCTGCTATCCCACGTTCAGCGCGGGTTAGGTTTTCCGCCCTCTGCTTTTTTTTCATTTCCCTTCTAGAATAATACGGCGTTCAGCCTCATAACCTGACGCCGAAGGCCATTTTATATGTTTTCGCCTTTCAGGCCCTCTTTGAGGGCTATTTGGGAATAGCCCCTAGTTCAGACTTTTTCAAGTATTGTTTTTACGTGAGAAGAGAACCAGACGACGAAGGGGGGTTGAAGGTGTGCGGGACTATCAACCTCAACCTTCGTCGAAAGAGGGAGCTTTGGTTTCCCAAAGTTCCCAAATCCGAGTATGTGAAACACTGGTCGTCCACATTTTTCTATGTGCAAGACGTGCCCTTCCCGAAGAAGGCAACGGGGCTTCCGTCGTTCGTCAACGGCGTGGTGACCCCGAAGGACATATAGAAGGAGGACGCTGTCCGGACGCTTCTGGCAAACCTGGAAAAGATCAAACGCCGGATCACCAGGCTTACAACGATGGATCCAGAACTCAGCTATTGGACACGGTCCTTTGTTGGTTCGTTCGCAGGATCCAGCATCTCACGTATCGGGAAGGCAAACTGATTTGCGAATACACGAGGACATAGGATCCTCTGCGGTGCACTCTACTGTCGCTCGATTTGTCGGAGCTCAAGTCCTCCGTCAATCTCGTCATTAGCGTCTGCGGCCAGTACAGCGAGCTGGTGCCCATGTATTCAGCAGGAAATTCGCCACCCGCCGTAAGTGTTCTTATTTCCTTATTTTTGCGTTTGGTTTGGTCATTGATCGTGATCTAACATGCATTTTGCCAAATTTGCTTGCAGTTTGCCAAACTTCTGGATGAACATCTGTAACATCCCAAGTCTGAAAAACAGCCTTTAGAATGTTTGCTATCTGTTATTTTATGTTTTGCATCATGGCATCATGTTGATTGCAATTGTTTTGTTTGTTTTCCATTTGTTTTCCATTTGAATTTCAAACCAAAATTCAAACCCTTTGTTTCATCCTTGTGATGTTACAATTTCCAAAATGTTATTCCAAATAAAAACAACCAAATTGTTCCATTTATTCCATGTTGATCAACTAATAAATTGGTGCTTTTATTTCAATCAATTAATTCCAAATCATTTCAAAATTCAAATCAAATCTTTAGAACATCTACCCACTTGAGTTTATAACAAATCTCCAAAACAATCAAACTCATTTTCAATCACTTTAATCAATAGGGTTCACCCTATTAAAATCCTTGTTTTCAATATTAATCTATTAATGTCTGAATTGCTCAAATTCAACCCAAATGTTTTCAAACAGAATCAATTTGAAACTATAAAAATAACAACCAAAACATTCTATTATTTCTTGTTTCCCATTAAAACTTTGGATCAATCTTTTAAAGTGTTGGTTTTATTAATCATTTTAAACATTCCAAAATCACTCACATTTGGCTTCTTTTCCAAACAGCAAGTAAAAATTTGAGATTTCTAAAAACCAAGTTGTCATGGGGTAGATGTTGAGCTAACAAAACCCCATGATTTTTCCCAAAATTTTTAAGGTTCAAAACCCTAACAAATTCTTCCATTTCCTTTCACTACAAAAAAAAAACAGGAAATAAAGAGAGAGAGAGAGGGAGCACAGCAGCCCAATTTCCTTCCAGCAGCCCAACCCGCTTCCCCCTAAGCCCACCTGTTTCTCCCCAATCGAGCCCGCTTACCCCTTCCTGTCGCTGTCGTCCTCCTCCAGCAGACGTCACCATGCGTACGAGCAGAGAACCACCGTGCGATCCTCTCCTCCTTAGCTCCGATTGACGCCGTACATGCCTTCCTTCCCCTATATCTCCCCTCACCCTCTGCTCGCCCCTAACCTAACCCTAGTCCCACCCTCCTAGCGCCGCCGTCTACCGCTAGCTCACCACCTTCGCTGTCCCTCTCTGAACCCTGCCCAGCCATCTCTGAACCTGGTCGCCGCCCTCTGAAACCGCCGGGATCGCCACCACCTCCGCCCTCTTCCACCCCAACTAACCACAGGAATGGGAAGGCCTCAACGCCACCTACAACATCGACACCACAACGGGGCCCGAGGAGAACCAGATCGCCGCCGCCGTCCGGTGTCCGCCACCGGCGACCACATCCATCAGACGTCGTCCTCGCCCCCTGCTACCGCATCGAGCCAACGTGGTGAGCATCACCTTCCCCTCGCCCTCTCCTTCTCTGCACACGCTCACCCGCGCCCACCCACACACCAGCAGATGCGCACCGCGACCACACCGGCGCACGACAGCCACCGCCGGCGTCCGCTCCATTCCCCTCCGTCGGGTGCAGAGATCGTTGCAGCAGACTGAATTTCGGGTTCAGTTAAAATCCCGCAAACAACAGCTTATCCCCCCCGAGCCCCCTCTTCTGTCACAACAGCCGCAGTAGCCTTTTGGTTCAGTTCTTTGCCTCCAAGCGACAGGTCCTGGGATCGAGTCCCAGGGGCTGCAAACCTTTTTTGCGATTTAATCTGAAACCGAGGGCCCATTGTCATACACCCCCACGGCCCCGTCACCTTCCACCCGCCTCGTTGGCACGCCACAGTGGCATGTGGCCCACTGTCAGTGGCAGCGTGTAGAGGCCATCTCAGTAACAAAAGTGTTTCTGCAAAAATTCCTGGAAAATCCAAAATCCCTTTTAAATAACAGATTTGCATATAAACTTCAAAATTCAATACCTTTTGTTCTGTAATTCCAATAACTAAAAGTTTTATATGAATCCTGATCCAAATTTCCTAAACTTTCCAAATATTCAACTTGTGTTCTGTTTTGAGTTTTCAAAATTCTTTTAAATTTCAAATTTGAATAATTCAAATGCAAATTGAAATAATTCCTAACTAATTCATACTGTTTTCAAATAATTCAAATAAAATATGTTTTTCACACCATTTTGAATGTTCTATTCAAATATAATTTTTGTTCCCTGGTTTGAATGATTTAAAATGCCTAAATAATTTAATCTTGTTTAAATTCAATTAAAAACTTGTTTAATATTGCTTAAGTCATAATAAATTCATCCTAATTCCAATTTCAACAAACTAAATATGTTTTCCAATCAACTTTTCATGTTCTTTCCAAATATAAATTTTGTTTGCTGTTTTGAATAATTTAAATTGCTGAAAACAACTGTTTCTTGTTTATTGCATTTAAAATTGCCAAAATAATAACTTGCTCATTTTAAATCCAATTTCCACAAATGAAATATGTTTTCCATGCAAAATTAAACCACCTTTCCAAATATAAATTTTGTTTCATGTTTTGAATAATTAAAAGTGGTTAAATAATTTAAATCTTATTTAATTCATTTAATATTGTTAAATTTATAACTTGATCAAAACAAATTCTTTTGGGACATATAAAATATGTTTTCAAACCATAAAAGCATAACCTTTTCAAATATGAACTTGGTTTAATGTTTTGATCAAATGAAATTCAATTAACATCCACACTTGAATTAATTCCAATTTAATTCTTGTTTAACTTGTTTAATTCCTAAATAATTCATTTGAAATCCTTTTTCAACAAGTGAAACATGTAATCCAACTAAAATCTTGTTCTCTTTTCAACTATAAACTTTGTTATCTATTTTGAACAATTTAACTTGATGAAAACAATAATTGTTTGTGTGACATGTCTAAGTAACCAAAACTTTCCAAAATTAACAAATCATTTTCCAAACTTGTTTTATTCCTTTTCCTTTGCATCTATCATTGTTATTTTGTTGTTATCTTGTCATCATCATCATGCAAGCATCATGTTTAACCACTTACACTTGTTAATCAAATGTAGATCATTGCTTCCACCTTAACCATTTGCATCCATATGCAATTCACATTGCATAGGGGTCCAATTAAATTGTGTTATCTTGTCAAGTAGGTTACTTTGATGCATCTATTAACATGACATGCATCATCCCATGTTTGTGCACCTATGCCATGATATTGATTGTTTATCTTTCTGCAATGTTTGTTTGCTTCTTCCCGGATATACGACGACGTTGAGACCGACGATTCTTACGACATCCCTTCTAAGGATTTAGCTCAGTACCAGGCTACTGGGTTTTGCAGGCAAGTTATCACTCACATGAACCATCGTGTTCCTTTCAACATTGGTTACCGATACTTTCCGTTGTCTATTTCTGCTAGCCTTAGTAGTAGTTGTTTCTGTTGCGAACCTATCACATGATACCCTGAACCCTGATATTGCCTCACCTCCATGCCTATAACCATTGTTTGAGCCCGTGTCTTATTTAGCATGCTTAGGTTGCTTTTGCTCGAGTCTGTTATCCGTTACTTTCTGTTACTATATCATTTACGTTGTGGGGGCTCGATGTTAATCAATCAATCATGCTAATGTTACTATTAATAATAAACTTGATGATAAGGCACCGGCAGGAGGCCCATGAGAGGTTTTGAAGCCTGCTAGTGTCGACCCTAATAGGAAAAGGGTCTTGTCTACTGATCCATGATGAGCGCACTACCCGCATTTGGGAAGCGAGTATGGGCGCCCCCCTCAACTTGACCTGATTCGCATCTCGTCCAAATCGCCTCATTTAGTTCGTGTTTTCCATTTGCCGCATGCATGTTTTTGCGAGCCCAGGCCAGGGTGGAACTTTTGTAGTCGGCATATAGGGGGACACGGTCTTAGAGTGCTATGATGGTCCATTTTCTTCTGGGCTTGATTAGCCGTGCGCCCAAGGTTCTTTGGGCTTGATGCGAAGAATGGTTGGTTGTGTAGAGTACCCCGCTTGGTGGGTTAGCTTCCCATCTGGCGGGTTATTCTTGAGTGTACGGCCAAATTGGTGCAACCCTGCAGGGATAATCTTCTCGAGAAGCCGTGTTTTCCGCGGTTATGGATTACTTGGTGAAAGTACTGGCTAACAAGTACTCAGGACAACTTAAACATAATTATTAAACATGTTACACCCCATGATTACTAACTTGACTAGTAATAGGCTTATTGACACAATAATTTGAACCATCACTATTACAACTGTGTGAGTTATCCTCGGATCGCTTCTTTGGATAAGGGGCGAGATCCAGGATGGGTTTGTTTGAAGTTATCTTTCAGTTGGTCACAACCCTCGATCTTATCCCCTTTCTGATAGTTGGATGTGATAGAATCTCTGTAGTTGGTTAGCGCAGCCAGTTGCAGCATTGTTTATATCCCCTCTCTTCCGTTGAACCCAAGGCATCTGTGCTTGGTGTTGACGGGTTACACTTTGGTGAACTGTGAGTCTTGCTTGCCAGTACGTTGTTGTACTGACCCCTTTGGGGCTGTGGTTTACGCAGACGACGTTTCCGAGGATCTACATGGTGGCAACTACGTGAAGTTGGACGAGACTGCTGACGAGTAGATAGCGGACCCGGGCAGGATCCGAGACTTCGTGGATGGGCTCCGTCTGTTTGTTTCCGGCCTCTTAGGCCTATTTGGTTCTTGTCTGTACTCAGACATGTTGAATGCTTCCGCTGTATTGTAATGATGTATTGTTGGGGCATGTGCCCTCTGAATGACTGCATTTGCTATCTCTGCTCTAATGAGAGCCATTGGCAACTTATTTCAATCTTTTGTGTCGTAGAGATCTGTTGTGATATCACTTGTTAAACGCCGTTGACGTACCATGTGTGTATGGTTGAAGTACGTCGACGGAAGTGCCTTTGATCTCTAGTGGATAGTTTACATCGACGATGGAATAGCAGGGCTTGTGTTGTCGCGCATAAGCGCAGGCCTACCAGGAAGCTGGGACGTGGGAGCAGTTATGCCCCATAATCCAAGCATCTGCTATCCAGTTCGTACGGTGAGTATCCCCTAGAAGTCAGGGTGCGACAAATGGTATCAGAGCCTGTCTGCCTGTAGGATCCCTTTTTACTGGTCGCAGTTGAGTCTAGAAACTATTTTGTAGCTATATAGGAAAAATGAAACGTGAGAGTAGGAATTCTGTTCTTTTTCTTCTTTCCCCACCCTCCCACCCTTTTCTGGTAAGGAAGTGTAACGTTGATTTTTCCCTTCTCATCTAAACTTTCAAGTTAGGATTTCACGTGTTTTGGGTTTTCCATAGTACCTCAGGAGTTTTGTTCTCGTTTTCCCCGGTGTTGCTTCAATATCCTGTTCTTCTCAACATCCTTTTCGTCCGTTGAAATCTTGTTGTTGTTTTCCACTTCAATTCTTCTACCGGCGTCTAATCAAAACTTCCTCGTAAACTCTTTTCCAACTAAAGTGTTATTTCATACCGGAGCATCACATTCCTTTGTGTCAACAATCTTTTCCACAACATAAAACCCAAGTCTGATTCCACCAAGCAATCAAAACTCTGTTCACTCTCCGGAATCTCAAGTGTTGACTTCCAAGATAAGTAAGAACAATCCAATTCTAATGAGAGGCCACATATTCCTCGTTACTCTCATGTTGATGATTCTGACATTGATGTCATTATTGGTGTTCCATTGATGTCAATAACTCTGTTCCACCCTTATTACAGATAGTCTATTCTCCAAATGAATCAAATTCTATCCAGCTATACACCCTTGGTGCAAAATCTCTCCCCTTTACTTGAAATGTTCCGGTGGTTTCCAAATTCCCTGACGTCTACCCAAGAAGTTTCCGGACCTTCTCTTTTCTCAGTAGGAATCTCGGGGCGCGATTCCTTCAAGGGGGGGCGTTTTGTAACATCCCAAGTCTGAAAAACAGCCTTTAGAATGTTTGCTATCTGTTATTTTATGTTTTGCATCATGGCATCATGTTGATTGCAATTGTTTTGTTTGTTTTCCATTTGTTTTCCATTTGAATTTCAAACCAAAATTCAAACCCTTTGTTTCATCCTTGTGATGTTACAATTTCCAAAATGTTATTCCAAATAAAAACAACCAAATTGTTCCATTTATTCCATGTTGATCAACTAATAAATTGGTGCTTTTATTTCAATCAATTAATTCCAAATCATTTCAAAATTCAAATCAAATCTTTAGAACATCTACCCACTTGAGTTTATAACAAATCTCCAAAACAATCAAACTCATTTTCAATCACTTTAATCAATAGGGTTCACCCTATTAAAATCCTTGTTTTCAATATTAATCTATTAATGTCTGAATTGCTCAAATTCAACCCAAATGTTTTCAAACAGAATCAATTTGAAACTATAAAAATAACAACCAAAACATTCTATTATTTCTTGTTTCCCATTAAAACTTTGGATCAATCTTTTAAAGTGTTGGTTTTATTAATCATTTTAAACATTCCAAAATCACTCACATTTGGCTTCTTTTCCAAACAGCAAGTAAAAATTTGAGATTTCTAAAAACCAAGTTGTCATGGGGTAGATGTTGAGCTAACAAAACCCCATGATTTTTCCCAAAATTTTTAAGGTTCAAAACCCTAACAAATTCTTCCATTTCCTTTCACTACAAAAAAAAAACAGGAAATAAAGAGAGAGAGAGAGGGAGCACAGCAGCCCAATTTCCTTCCAGCAGCCCAACCCGCTTCCCCCTAAGCCCACCTGTTTCTCCCCAATCGAGCCCGCTTACCCCTTCCTGTCGCTGTCGTCCTCCTCCAGCAGACGTCACCATGCGTACGAGCAGAGAACCACCGTGCGATCCTCTCCTCCTTAGCTCCGATTGACGCCGTACATGCCTTCCTTCCCCTATATCTCCCCTCACCCTCTGCTCGCCCCTAACCTAACCCTAGTCCCACCCTCCTAGCGCCGCCGTCTACCGCTAGCTCACCACCTTCGCTGTCCCTCTCTGAACCCTGCCCAGCCATCTCTGAACCTGGTCGCCGCCCTCTGAAACCGCCGGGATCGCCACCACCTCCGCCCTCTTCCACCCCAACTAACCACAGGAATGGGAAGGCCTCAACGCCACCTACAACATCGACACCACAACGGGGCCCGAGGAGAACCAGATCGCCGCCGCCGTCCGGTGTCCGCCACCGGCGACCACATCCATCAGACGTCGTCCTCGCCCCCTGCTACCGCATCGAGCCAACGTGGTGAGCATCACCTTCCCCTCGCCCTCTCCTTCTCTGCACACGCTCACCCGCGCCCACCCACACACCAGCAGATGCGCACCGCGACCACACCGGCGCACGACAGCCACCGCCGGCGTCCGCTCCATTCCCCTCCGTCGGGTGCAGAGATCGTTGCAGCAGACTGAATTTCGGGTTCAGTTAAAATCCCGCAAACAACAGCTTATCCCCCCCGAGCCCCCTCTTCTGTCACAACAGCCGCAGTAGCCTTTTGGTTCAGTTCTTTGCCTCCAAGCGACAGGTCCTGGGATCGAGTCCCAGGGGCTGCAAACCTTTTTTGCGATTTAATCTGAAACCGAGGGCCCATTGTCATACACCCCCACGGCCCCGTCACCTTCCACCCGCCTCGTTGGCACGCCACAGTGGCATGTGGCCCACTGTCAGTGGCAGCGTGTAGAGGCCATCTCAGTAACAAAAGTGTTTCTGCAAAAATTCCTGGAAAATCCAAAATCCCTTTTAAATAACAGATTTGCATATAAACTTCAAAATTCAATACCTTTTGTTCTGTAATTCCAATAACTAAAAGTTTTATATGAATCCTGATCCAAATTTCCTAAACTTTCCAAATATTCAACTTGTGTTCTGTTTTGAGTTTTCAAAATTCTTTTAAATTTCAAATTTGAATAATTCAAATGCAAATTGAAATAATTCCTAACTAATTCATACTGTTTTCAAATAATTCAAATAAAATATGTTTTTCACACCATTTTGAATGTTCTATTCAAATATAATTTTTGTTCCCTGGTTTGAATGATTTAAAATGCCTAAATAATTTAATCTTGTTTAAATTCAATTAAAAACTTGTTTAATATTGCT
The DNA here is from genome assembly GCA_028641055.1 of Alopecurus myosuroides. Taxonomy (NCBI): domain Eukaryota; kingdom Viridiplantae; phylum Streptophyta; class Magnoliopsida; order Poales; family Poaceae; genus Alopecurus; species Alopecurus myosuroides. The sequence continues at coordinate 244,992,407 of CM054060.1, read as the reverse complement.
TAAGTCATAATAAATTCATCCTAATTCCAATTTCAACAAACTAAATATGTTTTCCAATCAACTTTTCATGTTCTTTCCAAATATAAATTTTGTTTGCTGTTTTGAATAATTTAAATTGCTGAAAACAACTGTTTCTTGTTTATTGCATTTAAAATTGCCAAAATAATAACTTGCTCATTTTAAATCCAATTTCCACAAATGAAATATGTTTTCCATGCAAAATTAAACCACCTTTCCAAATATAAATTTTGTTTCATGTTTTGAATAATTAAAAGTGGTTAAATAATTTAAATCTTATTTAATTCATTTAATATTGTTAAATTTATAACTTGATCAAAACAAATTCTTTTGGGACATATAAAATATGTTTTCAAACCATAAAAGCATAACCTTTTCAAATATGAACTTGGTTTAATGTTTTGATCAAATGAAATTCAATTAACATCCACACTTGAATTAATTCCAATTTAATTCTTGTTTAACTTGTTTAATTCCTAAATAATTCATTTGAAATCCTTTTTCAACAAGTGAAACATGTAATCCAACTAAAATCTTGTTCTCTTTTCAACTATAAACTTTGTTATCTATTTTGAACAATTTAACTTGATGAAAACAATAATTGTTTGTGTGACATGTCTAAGTAACCAAAACTTTCCAAAATTAACAAATCATTTTCCAAACTTGTTTTATTCCTTTTCCTTTGCATCTATCATTGTTATTTTGTTGTTATCTTGTCATCATCATCATGCAAGCATCATGTTTAACCACTTACACTTGTTAATCAAATGTAGATCATTGCTTCCACCTTAACCATTTGCATCCATATGCAATTCACATTGCATAGGGGTCCAATTAAATTGTGTTATCTTGTCAAGTAGGTTACTTTGATGCATCTATTAACATGACATGCATCATCCCATGTTTGTGCACCTATGCCATGATATTGATTGTTTATCTTTCTGCAATGTTTGTTTGCTTCTTCCCGGATATACGACGACGTTGAGACCGACGATTCTTACGACATCCCTTCTAAGGATTTAGCTCAGTACCAGGCTACTGGGTTTTGCAGGCAAGTTATCACTCACATGAACCATCGTGTTCCTTTCAACATTGGTTACCGATACTTTCCGTTGTCTATTTCTGCTAGCCTTAGTAGTAGTTGTTTCTGTTGCGAACCTATCACATGATACCCTGAACCCTGATATTGCCTCACCTCCATGCCTATAACCATTGTTTGAGCCCGTGTCTTATTTAGCATGCTTAGGTTGCTTTTGCTCGAGTCTGTTATCCGTTACTTTCTGTTACTATATCATTTACGTTGTGGGGGCTCGATGTTAATCAATCAATCATGCTAATGTTACTATTAATAATAAACTTGATGATAAGGCACCGGCAGGAGGCCCATGAGAGGTTTTGAAGCCTGCTAGTGTCGACCCTAATAGGAAAAGGGTCTTGTCTACTGATCCATGATGAGCGCACTACCCGCATTTGGGAAGCGAGTATGGGCGCCCCCCTCAACTTGACCTGATTCGCATCTCGTCCAAATCGCCTCATTTAGTTCGTGTTTTCCATTTGCCGCATGCATGTTTTTGCGAGCCCAGGCCAGGGTGGAACTTTTGTAGTCGGCATATAGGGGGACACGGTCTTAGAGTGCTATGATGGTCCATTTTCTTCTGGGCTTGATTAGCCGTGCGCCCAAGGTTCTTTGGGCTTGATGCGAAGAATGGTTGGTTGTGTAGAGTACCCCGCTTGGTGGGTTAGCTTCCCATCTGGCGGGTTATTCTTGAGTGTACGGCCAAATTGGTGCAACCCTGCAGGGATAATCTTCTCGAGAAGCCGTGTTTTCCGCGGTTATGGATTACTTGGTGAAAGTACTGGCTAACAAGTACTCAGGACAACTTAAACATAATTATTAAACATGTTACACCCCATGATTACTAACTTGACTAGTAATAGGCTTATTGACACAATAATTTGAACCATCACTATTACAACTGTGTGAGTTATCCTCGGATCGCTTCTTTGGATAAGGGGCGAGATCCAGGATGGGTTTGTTTGAAGTTATCTTTCAGTTGGTCACAACCCTCGATCTTATCCCCTTTCTGATAGTTGGATGTGATAGAATCTCTGTAGTTGGTTAGCGCAGCCAGTTGCAGCATTGTTTATATCCCCTCTCTTCCGTTGAACCCAAGGCATCTGTGCTTGGTGTTGACGGGTTACACTTTGGTGAACTGTGAGTCTTGCTTGCCAGTACGTTGTTGTACTGACCCCTTTGGGGCTGTGGTTTACGCAGACGACGTTTCCGAGGATCTACATGGTGGCAACTACGTGAAGTTGGACGAGACTGCTGACGAGTAGATAGCGGACCCGGGCAGGATCCGAGACTTCGTGGATGGGCTCCGTCTGTTTGTTTCCGGCCTCTTAGGCCTATTTGGTTCTTGTCTGTACTCAGACATGTTGAATGCTTCCGCTGTATTGTAATGATGTATTGTTGGGGCATGTGCCCTCTGAATGACTGCATTTGCTATCTCTGCTCTAATGAGAGCCATTGGCAACTTATTTCAATCTTTTGTGTCGTAGAGATCTGTTGTGATATCACTTGTTAAACGCCGTTGACGTACCATGTGTGTATGGTTGAAGTACGTCGACGGAAGTGCCTTTGATCTCTAGTGGATAGTTTACATCGACGATGGAATAGCAGGGCTTGTGTTGTCGCGCATAAGCGCAGGCCTACCAGGAAGCTGGGACGTGGGAGCAGTTATGCCCCATAATCCAAGCATCTGCTATCCAGTTCGTACGGTGAGTATCCCCTAGAAGTCAGGGTGCGACAACATCTCTCCTCTCCAGAGGATTTGGTGACAAAGAAGAAGCAGAAGGAAAAAAGCGTCTTCCGATGTCCTGGAGACCCCCAGGGATACGTGCAAGCGATCGCGCACCATCTCAGAAGGTGCCCAGGTTATAAACCTGGAAGGGGCCAATATTGGTTCTTCCAAGTAAGTCTCTTGCATTTTCCATTGGCCTTTACTTTTTCTTCCTTTTGGCTTCCCCTCTTTTGCTCTTTTCCATTGTTTGCCTTATTTTTTCTTTTCTCCCTTCTAGGCTCAAGCATGTTTCTCTGAAAAGGCTGAAGAAAGTTTCTGGTCGGAAGAAGAAATCCACTAAGCACATCCCTGTCATCCTGGAACACGGCCGTACGTCGATCCAATGGAGGCAGAGCCCAGCCAGCCAGAGGCCTCTACTGCAGAGGACTTGGAAAGGGCAGGGCATCCGGGACGAGCCCTATTCGTCAAAGCGGGAAAACGACGGGTTGTCCGGCTTCTGGGGAACTTGCACGTCCCAGGGTCAAGGAGGAGATTTTCGATGAGGATGACAGAGTCATTCCGGGGTATGAGCACTTTCTCGTGCCTGCCCCGCTTCCGAAAGCCAGCAAGGCGCCGAACCGCTCATACATCTATCGGGATGGCTTCACGTTTCGCCCAAAGGAAGTGATGGACGAGGGGTTTGGCTTCCTGGAAAGCCAGTTCCAACAGTACAACAAGGATTTCCTTGTAGTGCTGGGACGCGTTCTCCATATGAACACGGTAACATCCTTACCCCTAGCCCCCGAGTAAGTCTTCGATCTTTTTGTCGAAAATTTACTCATTAGTGCTCAAGGGTGTTAACTTTTCTTTTGTTCTTTGTTGTTTTTTTTCCTAGAAGATGACAGAGCAAGCAAACTCGGAGGTGTTTTCCGCTTTGACAGAAAGAAACAAGAAAATGCGGGAAATGGTTAAGATGGTGAAGAACAAAAACCAGGAACATTCCAAGCTTCAAAAGGAGATGGAGAATAACAGAGGTTAGCCTTCCATTCCGTCTTTCCGTGCCTTGTTTTTGTCTTTCGGCTTTTTCTTAAAATCCGAGTTTCGCCATTCGATTTTGTTTGGATTTCGAGTTTTTCCTTATCTCCTTCTGCTTTTAGCCATTATTGAATCTCCGAAGGAAGCTGTAACATCCCAAGTATGAAAACCACCCCTAGAATGTTTGTTTCTTGCTTTATTATTGTTTTGCATCATGGCATCTTAATCATTGCATTTGTTTTCCTTTTGTTTGCATCTGTTTTCCTTTGTTTTCACAATTGAAATTCAAACAATATTTCAAATTCTTTGTTCATACTTGTTATGTTACATTTTCCAAATAAGATATTCAATTAAAAACAGCTATTTGTTTCTATTAAAATAGGAAGCTCACTATTAACTTGTTATTTTATTTAATAACTCACTTAACTCAAATTACATTCAAAATTCAAATCACATTTTCCAAACAGCAACCTTTTGGAATTGATGAAAGTTACAAAGCATTTCTAATCCTTTTTGTTTCAATTAAACTATAAGGTTCACCCTATTTAAATCTTGTGTTCAATAAATCACTTAATATCAAAATTCATTCAAATTTGAATCAAATTACAAACAACATTTTATTTTGAACTTTTTGGAAAACAAAACTTGGCAAGTTGTTGCTGTTACATAGTTAAGCAATACCAAATTTTTCTAAAATTTTCTAACATCCAAACCTAGCCTTTTTCTTCCTATTTTCTATTCAGCAAAAAAAAAAAGAAACAAAACAAAATAAGAAAAGAAAAAGCACAGCGGAGGGGAGCAGCACGGCCCAGCCCAGCTCCCATGGCCCGTACCCCTTCGCCCCTTTCTTCTCTCTGTACGGCAAGCATCCGAGCACCTCCACGTCGACGACGGCGACAGTGAACGGCCGGGAGGCGCTCGGCTCGCCCTTTTAAACCTACCCCTCGAGTCCCCGAGCTAGCCCTAACCCTAGCCCCACCTACCTCCCTCACGCCGCCGTCGCCTACCTCTCTCTGCCGGCGATCTCTCTCTCTGTATCACCACCACCATCCACCGGCGCCACCTCTCTGAATCTCTCCGGCGATCACCGCATCCGATGGCTCTCGGCGCGAGCTAGTGCCGGGAACGAGATCCCCGTAGCCTCCTCGACCTCTTGGACACCTCTGCGAGCACGGGAGGGGCCTGGATCGCCGCCGCCGTCCTCGACATCGCCGGCCACCGCACTGCCCCGACCCTCTACTTCCTCTACGGCGACAGTGAGCATTCACCTCCACCCCTTCCATCTCCCTCCTCTCTGCAACCGTGGCGAGCCCACACGTACACCCACCACCTACGCGCACGAGCCCAGCAGCAGCCAGCATCGCTGCAGCTCGCCGCCGGCCACCGGTGCCCTCTGTCGAAAAGTTCAGAGATGACCTGCAGAAAATTCAGTTAGAGCACGAACTGAAAGATAACCTCGCTGCGTACGCGTACCTGACAAAACTGAATCTGCTACTGCACTGGTAGCAACACCTGCGCGCGCACCCGGGGGCGCAGGTTCGAGCCCTGCCCAAGCGGAATAAACCCCAATTTTTGCGCGCCACGCTGGCCAGGCAGGGGCCACTCGTCAGTGGCCTGTGCTGCCACGCGCACACACGCTAGCCACGTTGGCCCCAGGGCCCACTGGCAGTGACTGGGCTAGGTCACTGCACGGTGTAGAAGGTTTTCTGCCCAGTTTTTTTAAATTAAATCATTTTTCTTTCACAGATTAGTCCCCAGAATTAAAATGCTAATAACTTTTAATTTCTAAATCCAAATAATGCAATTAAAATATGTTTTTTGAACCAAATTTAATTCTCTACCTAGTTAAACCATTTGTATTCTGTTTTGAACAATTCAAATGCATTCAAATTTCAAATTCCAACAACTCCTTTTAAATTTGATTAATTGCATAAATAATTCATACTTAATTCAAATAACACAAATAAAATATGTTTTCCATGCTATTTTGAACCACCTTTCCAAATATAAATTTTGTTTCATGTTTTGAATAATTAAAATTGCTTAAATAATTTAACCCTTGTTTAAATCATTTAAAATTGCTAAATTCTTAACTTGCTCAACTTAAATTATTTTTGAACATGTAAAATATGTTTTCAAACCAGAAAAGTGTAAACTTTTCAAATATGAATTTGAATTTATGTTTTGAACAAATAAAATTCAAATAATATTCATACTTGAATTAAATTCAATTAAATCTTGTTTAAACTTGTCTAATTAATAATTAAATCATTGTAATTCCTTTTTCAATAATTGAAACATGTAATCCACCTAAAATTTTGTGCTCTTTTCAAATTTGAACTTTTTTATCTGTTTTAAACAATTTAAATTGGTGAAAACAACAAATGCTTGTGTAACACCTTTAAGGAACCAAAAAATTCCCTAACTTAATAAATAAAATTCCAAAATTGGTAACCCTTATTTCCAATTGATTCTATTGTTGTTATTTTGCTGTTTTCCTCATCCATGCATCATACTAATCCACTTTCACCTGTTGATTAGTTGTAAAACAATTATTCCAACCTTAATTCATGGGCTTCCATAGGCAATCCAAATTGCATGTGGGTCCATTTAATTATGTTATGTTACCATGTCAACTAGTTTAATTTTGATGCATCAATTAAATGGTCATGCATCATCCCATGATTGTGCACTATGCCATGTTATTGATTGTTTATCTCTCTGCGTTGTTTGTTTGCTTCTTCTCGAATAGACGACGACGTTGAGACAGACGATACTTACGACACCCCTTCTGAGGATCTAGCTCAGTACCAGGCTGCTGAGTTTGCAGGCAAGTATTCACTCACATGAATCATTGTGTTCCTTTCAACATTGGATACCGATACTTTACGTTGTCTATTTCTGCTGGACATATGAATAGTTGCTTCTGTTACGAACCTATCACATGTTATCCTTTAACCCTGATATAGCCTCACCTCCACACCTATAACCCCATTGCTTGTTGCCCGTGTCTTACTAGCATGCTTAGGGTTGTGTTTGCTCGAGTCTGTTACCCGTTACTTTCTGTTACTATATTTCCATTATGTTCTGGGGGCTCGATGTTAAACAACAACCTGTTAACTTTGAGGTAATAATAATTTGCTGATAAGGCACCGGCAGGAGGCCCGGCGTGGTTTTGAGGCCTGCTAGTGTCGACCCTAATTAGGAAAAGGGTCTTGTCTACTGATCCATGATGAGCGCACTAACCGCATGTGGGAAGCGTGTATGGGCGCCCCCCTCAATTTGATTCGATTTGCATCTCGTCCAAATCGCCACACTTAGTTCGGGCTTTCCATTTGATGCACTCATATGCAGGTACGAACCCGAGGCCAGGGTGGAACTTTGGTAGTCGGCATTTAGGGCGGCGTGGTCTTAGAGTGCTATGAGGGCCCCCTTTTCTTCGTGGGGCTCGATTAGCCGCGCACGCACAACACGTGGTTCTTTGGGCTTGATGCGAAGAAGAGTTGAGTTGTGTAGAGTGCCTCGCTTGGTGGGTTTGATTCCCGTCTGGCGGGATATTCTTACGTGTACGGCCAAATTGGTGCACCCCTGCAGGGATAAATCTTCTCGAGAAGCCGTGTTTTCCGCGGTTATGGTTAACTTGGTGAAAGTACTGGCTAACAAGTACTCAGAACAACTTACACCTAACTAATGATAACTTGACTAGTAATAGCCTTATTGCCACAATAACTTGATCCATCATTAATCCAACTGTGTGAGTTTATCCTCGGATTGCTTCTTTGGATAAGGGGCGAGATCCAGGATGGGTTTGTTTGGTGGTTAGTTATAGCTGGTTACGATACGCTATCTTATCTTCTTTCTGTTTAGCCGGAAGTGGTAGTAACTCTGTAGTTGGTTAGAGCAGCCAGTTGCAGCATCTTTTATATCCCCTTTCTTCCGTTGAACCCAAAGCATCTGTGCTTGGTGTTGACGGGTTACACTTTGGTGAACTGTGAGTCTTGCTTGCAGTACGTTGTTGTACTGACCCCTTTGGGGCTGTGGTTTCCGCAGACTACGCTTACGAGGATCCCCGTGATGGCTACTACGTGGAGTTTGACGAGGCTGCTGACGAGTAGATAGCGGACCCGGGCAGGATCCGAGACTACGTGGATGGGCTCCGTTTTCCTTTCATTCCCGGCTTCTTAAGCCTATTTGGATTTGTCTGTACTCAGACCCTTTGAATGCTTCCGCTGTGATGTAATGATTTTATGTTGGGACAAGTGTCCTCTGGATGATTGTATTTGCTATCTCTGTTCTAGTGAGAGCTATTTGCAACTTATTTCTATTATTTGTGTCTTAGAGATATGTTGTGCTATCATTCTGTTAAACGCCGTTGACGTACCATGTGTGTATGGTATGAAGTACGTCAATGGTAGTATCCTGATTTCTATGGGATGGTTTACGTAGACGATGAACAGTGGGGGATGTTGTCACACATACGTGTGTTGGCCTACTCGTAAGAGATGCGGGTGCCGGTAAGCCCCGTAATCCAATCAACTACTGTTCAACGAAACTGCGAGTATCCTCTAGAAGTCCGGGTGCGACAAATGGTATCAGAGCATGTCTGCCTGTAGGATCCCTTTTACTGGTCGCAGTTTGAGTCTAGAAACTATTTTGTAGCTATATAGGAAAAATGGAACGTGAGAGTAGGAATTCTGCCATTTTATTTCTTTCCCCACCCACCCTCCCTTTTCTGGTAACGAAGTGCAACGTTGTTTTTCTCTTCTCACCTAAACTTTCAAGTTAGGATTTCACGAATCCTGGTTTCTCTGGGATAGTTATATCTACTAGACCATAGGAATGGAGGTGGTTGTGACATGATTTATCATGTTGCCTACTCACGATTGAGAACGGAGGCGTGTAAGCCCCGGAAGCAGATCCTCTATTCCTTAAGCAGTAGATATTGATCCTTTAGAAGCCCGGATGGGTTTTCCGTAGTACCTCAGGAGTTTTTGGTCTCGTGTTTCCCGTTGTTGCTTCGATATCCTGTTCTTCTCAACATCCTTTTCGTCCGTTGAAACCTTGTTGTTGCTTTCCACTTCAGTTCTTCTACCGGCGTCTAATCAAAACTTCCCCGATCATCTGCAGATGGATCTCAGGTTCTACCCGCAGGTGGTTAGGATGACTCGTTGCGAGAGCACTGCCGGTTATCCGGAGATGCTGAGAGACATGGTCACTTATCTGGGGTTCCGTTGGGCACCAGAGTACCAGGTCTACGAGCAGCAGCGAGAGTTTGACCAGACTTACTACCAGGCTATCGTCTACATTCTGTCAGATGATGGCATGAGCGTAGTCCACCGCTACGAGGCAGTAGGTTCCACAGTGGATATGGCTGTGCAGCAGGCAGTTTATGTGAGTCTCACCGTCCTTCGTGCTGACTACTGGGGATTTGACGATTCTATCTATCGCCACATCCCCCGTGGTTACATCACCTCGGAGGGAGCTCACTTCACTCTCTACGACAACTTGGATGTTTACGAGCATGATAACTCCAGGCTGCACACCACCGCTCAGTTCGTGAGGCACAGTGACGCAGTTGCCAGCACACTGTCTCAGGAGTTGGCTTCCGTCAGAGAGCAGCTCTACCTTTCTTTGACTCGTCTGGCGACTTACACCACAGACTTTGTTGGAGATGAGCGCTTTGCATGTTTCGATCAGCCAGTCGGTCGTCGTCTGCCAGATGCTGGAGGTTACGAGCCGATCAGAGGTCCACTCCTTAACCTCGGTGCTGGTTACACTGGGATTCCACGCTTTGGAGCACAGGGAGTCGATGCTATGTACTTCACTACACCTAGAGTCGCTCTCAGACCACGTCAGATCTATGTGGATCGTCGTTCTACCTACTTTCGTGGGCGTGCTCCTCACCGTACCTCTTGCCGTACTACTCACCGCCGTCCTGCGTGATGAGCATGGGAGTACCGATGTATCCATTCTTAGCTATGTTTAGTTATCCTTTGGCATTCGAATCATTTGTGGTGTGTTGGATATTCTGATGTATTTGAACATGGGATGATGTACCTGTTGGTTATCTATTCATGCGTCGGAATAATCTCTCTTTCGGTTTCCAAGTCTATCCTTTTCTGTTGTTGTGCTAAAATGCATGTCTATTCAGGATGCCGTCAACAAGGAACACCCCACCTGAGCCACCGCCAATCATGGAGCTGTTGACTCAGATGAATCAAAGTCATGGCACAGATGGCCCAGTTCCAGACTAACCAGCACAACAACCAGAATGCTCCACGAGTCAGTATCAAGGAGTTTCTCAGTCTGGGCCCGAGAGCTTTCGTGGCAACACGCGAGCCTCTGGATGCTGATGACTGGATCCGTGAGATAGCTAGGGCTCTAGAGATTGCTCACGTTGCTGAGGAAGACAAGGTCAAGTATGCATCCTATCTGCTGAAGGGTCAGGCAGCTACTTGGTGGGAAAACTACCAGACCATGAGAGCTGGCTATCCAATCACCTGGGGTTGTTTCAAGGAAGCCTTCCTGAAGCACCACATTCCAGATGGTCTCATGGAAAGGATGCGTGAAGAGTTTTGCTCTCTCAAGCAGGGCAAGCTGGACGTCATTGGCTATCAGAGTGAGTTCAATCGCCTTGCTCGTTACGCTGGTGATGAGGTGTCCACTGAGGCTAAGAAGATGGCAAGGTTCCGCAGAGGTTTTAACCCGGAACTCAAGTACGCCCTCACCAACATCAAGGCCAACAACTTCGAGGAGCTCGTGAACACCGCGCTCAATGAGGAAAATGGGCGCAAGGCGTTCGAGGAGGCTCGAAAGCACTCGCGTGAGGGTGGTTCCTCCTCCAACATGACCACCCCTCCGCAGAAGCGCCGCATCTGGGTGCCAAATGGTGCTGTCACTCGGGCTCCATATGCCCAAGCTTCTCCAGGCTTCGCTCCCCGCCCACCCAACCCTGCTCAGATGCATGATCAGAGGGCTTCGATGGGGCAGCCAAGGCCAGGGCCTCCTCGTGTCGTCACTTGCTACAAGTGCAAGCAGACGGGGCACTATGCTGACAAGTGCACGCAGAGGCAGCTACCTCCACCACCACCTCGTCCCAACACAAACCAGGCAATGGTGCGTGCTCCCCCGCCTAAAGCCTTCAACTCCAACAACAGGCCTGTCGGGAGGACCGCAAGGGTGAATCATGTCAAGATCGACAAAGCTGAGGAAGCTCCTGACGTCGTTCTCAGTACATTTCCCGTAAACTCTATTCCAGCTAAAGTGTTGTTTGATACCGGAGCATCGCATTCTTTCGTGTCAAAGATCTTTGCGACAGCAGTTAAACTTCCCTTTGTTGGTTTGGGTTCCCCGCTAGTAGTAAACTCCCCTGGAGCAACTATGCAAACTTCCAAGATCAGCCATGAAAATCAGATTCTAATTGGAGGAAACATATTCCTTGCTTCTCTCATTCTGCTTGGCAATTCTGACATTGATGTCATTCTGGGTATGGATTGGTTGAAGACCAATAAAGCTACGATTGATTGTGCTCAGAAGTCAATAACTCTGTTCCACCCTTCTGGCCAGATAGTCTATTCTCCAAATGAATCAAGTTCTGTTCAGCTTTACACCCTCGATGCTAAACCTCTACCTCTACTTGAAAATGTTCCGGTGGTTTGTGAATTCCCTGACGTCTTTCCAGAAGAGTTGCCAGGGATGCCCCCGGACAGAGCAGTTGAGTTCGTGATCGACCTTGAACCAGGTACTGCTCCAATCTCTAAGCATCCATACAAGATAGCTCCTCCTGAACTGAAATTGTTAAAGGAGCAAATCGATATGTACATGGAGAAAGGTTACATTCAACCTAGTTCCTCCGCTTGGGGTTGCCCAACTCTGTTCGTTGCGAAGAAGGATCAAACAAAGAGACTCGTTGTTGACTATCGTCCTCTTAACGAGAAAACCATCAAAAACAAGTATCCAATTCCTTGTATCGATGATCTTTTTGATCAACTTGCTGGAGCCTCAATATTCTCCAAGTTGGACTTGAGAATGGGTTACCATCAAATAAAGATCAGAAAGGAAGATATTCCAAAAACAGCTTTCACCACTCGGTACGGTCTATATGAATACACCGTCATGTCCTTTGGTCTAACCAATGCACCGGCGACATTCTCTCGACTCATGAATTCTGTCTTCCATGAATACCTCGACAAGTTCGTTGTGGTATATCTTGATGACATTCTTGTCTACTCAAAATCCGAGGAAGAGCATGAAGAACATCTTTGTCTCACTCTCATGAAACTTCGCGAGCATCGTCTATATGCCAAGTTCTCCAAATGTGAGTTCTGGATTCCAGAAGTTGCTTACCTTGGTCATATCATCTCTGCCAAAGGCATAGCCATTGATCCAGAAAAGGTTAAAGCAATTGTTGATTGGAAACCTCCTAAGACGATGAAGCAAGTAAGAAGTTTTCTTGGCTTGGCTAGCTATTGCCGTCGTTTCGTCCAAAACTTCTCCAAGATTGCCAAACCTCTCACTGATCTCACAAAGAAGGACAAGAAGTTTGTTTGGTCTCCACAATGTGATGAAAGCTTCAATCTCTTGAAGACTAAACTCACTTCTACACCAGTCCTGGTTGGCCCAGATACTACCAAACCTTTCCAAATATTCTGCGATGCATCTCTCCAAGGTCTAGGTGCAGTTCTTATGCAAGAGCGTCAAGTTGTGGCTTATGCTTCACGACAGTTGAATGCCCATGAGCAAAACTATCCCACACATGACCTTGAACTTGCAGCAGTTGTGTTTGCCCTCAAGAAATGGAGGCAATACTTGTTGGGTAATCGCACTGAAATCTTTTCCGATCATAAGACACTGAAATATATCTTCACTCAACCAGATCTAAACCTCAGACAAAGGAGATGGATTGAAAAGATTAAAGACTTTGATTTCACCATTTCTTACACTCCAGGCAAGGCTAATGTTATGGCCGATGCTCTCAGTCGCAAGTCCTATTGCAATAATCTCATGATCATGGAAAGCCAACCTCCACTTCATGTAGAATTCCAGAAGCTGAACCTTGGTCTTGTTCCTCAAGGTTATCTTGCAAGCTTGACAGCCAGTCCAACTCTCGAGGACAAGATTCGTTCTGAACAACTTCGTGATGCTGAAGTCAAGAAGATGGTAGAACACATCAAAGAAGGCAAGGAGAAATTTAAGTCCTTCTCAGTTGATGACAAAGGAACTGTGTTCTTCGAAGGACGCATTGCAGTTCCTCAAGTTCAAAGTCTCAAAGATGTCATTCTCAAGGAGGCTCATGAAACTCCTCTCTCCATCCACCCTGGAAGTACAAAGATGTACCAGGATCTCAAAACACTGTATTGGTGGCCTGGCATGAAACATGAAATTGCTCAATACGTTTCTGAATGCGACGTTTGTCAACGTGTTAAGGCAGTTCATCAGAAAACAACCGGTCTTCTCCAACCTCTAAAAATCCCTGAGTGGAAGTGGGACATGATTGAAATGGACTTCGTCACTGGTTTTCCAAAGTCCAAGAAGGGCAACGATGCAATCTTTGTTGTCATTGATCGTCTCACTAAAGTAGCTCACTTCTTTGCTGTCAAAGAAACAATCTCAGCTAGCCAGTTAGCAGAACTCTACACAGCAAAGATTGTTCCTCTTCATGGTGTTCCATTGGAAATAAGCTCAGACCGTGGAAGCATATTCACTTCTCATTTCTGGAAAAGTTTTCAATAAGCATTGGGCACCAAACTTCTGTTCAGCACAGCTTATCACCCTCAGTCTCAAGGGCAAGTCGAAAGAGTCAATCAGATTCTCGAGGATATGCTCAGAGCATGTGGTATCTCCTTTGGCATGAAATGGGAGGAATGCCTTCCATATGCTGAATTCTCCTACAACAACAGCTTCCAGGCAAGCCTAGGCATGGCACCATTTGAAGCTCTCTATGGCCGCAGATGCAGGAGTCCAATCAATTGGTCTGGAGCTGGTGAACGTTCACTCTTAGGCCCTGACATTGTTAAGGAAGCCAAAGAGAAAGTTCGCATCATTCGTGACAATCTCAAGATTGCTCAGTCTCGTCAGAAAAACTAATATGACAGCAAGCACAGGGACATGATCTATGCACCTGGTGACAAGGCATATCTCCGTGTAACTCCCCTCAGAGGCACTCATCGTTTTGGTGTAAAAGGAAAACTTGCACCAAGATACATTGGTCCTTTCAACATTCTCTTAAGGCGTGCGGAAAATGCCTATCGTCTTGAACTTCCAGAAAAACTATCCAAGGTGCACGATGTGTTTCACGTGTCACAGCTCAAGAGGTGTTTCAAAGATCCAGATCGTGCAGTTGATCATGATTCCATTGAACTGCAAGAAGATCTATCTTATGAGGAGCACCCTGTTCGTATTCTCGATGAGACCGAGCGTAGGACTCGCAACAAGAGCACCAAGTTCTTGAAAGTGCAGTGGTCCCATCATTCCGATAAAGAGGCAACGTGGGAGACCGAAGAGGATCTTCGCAAGAAGTATCCGGACCTTTTCTCTTCTCAGTAGGAATCTCGGGGCGCGATTCCTTCAAGGGGGGGCGTTTTGTAACATCCCAAGTATGAAAACCACCCCTAGAATGTTTGTTTCTTGCTTTATTATTGTTTTGCATCATGACATCTTAATCATTGCATTTGTTTTCCTTTTGTTTGCATCTGTTTTCCTTTGTTTTCACAATTGAAATTCCAACAATATTTCAAATGCTTTGTTCATACTTGTTATGTTACATTTTCCAAATAAGATATTCAATTAAAAACAGATATTTGTTTCTATTAAAATAGGAAGCTCACTATTAACTTGTTATTTTATTTAATAACTCACTTAACTCAGATTACATTCAAAATTCAAATCGCATTTTCCAAACAGCAACCTTTTGGAATTGATGAAAGTTACAAAGCATTTCTAATCCTTTTTGTTTCAATTAAACTATAAGGTTCACCCTATTTAAATCTTGTGTTCAATAAATCACTTAATATCAAAATTCATTCAAATTTGAATCAAATTACAAACAGCATTTTATTTTGAACTTTTTGGAAAACAAAACTTGGTAAGTTGTTGCTGTTACATAGTTAAGCAATACCAAATTTTTCTAAAATTTTCTAACATCCAAACCTAGCCTTTTTCTTCCTATTTTCTATTCAGCAAAAAAAAAGAAACAAAACAAAATAAGAAAAGAAAAAGCACAGCGGAGGGGAGCAGCACGGCCCAGCCCAGCTCCCACGGCCCGTACCCCTTCGCCCCTTTCTTCTCTCTGTACGGCAAGCATCCGAGCACCTCCACGTCGACGGCAGCGACAGTGAACGGCCGGGAGGCGCTCGGCTCGCCCTTTTAAACCTACCCCTCGAGTCCCCGAGCTAGCCCTAACCCTAGCCCCACCTACCTCCCTCACGCCGCCGTCGCCTACCTCTCTCTGCCGACGATCTCTCTCTCTGTATCACCACCACCATCCACCGGCGCCACCTCTCTGAATCTCTCCGGCGATCACCGCATCCGATGGCTCTCGGCGCGAGCTAGTGCGGGGAACGAGCTCCCCGTAGCCTCCTCGACCTCTTGGACACCTCTGCGAGCACGGGAGGGGCCTGGATCGCCGCCGCCGTCCTCGACATCGCCGGCCACCGCACTGCCCCGACCCTCTACTTCCTCTACGGCGACAGTGAGCATTCACCTCCACCCCTTCCATCTCCCTCCTCTCTGCAACCGTGGCGAGCCCACACGTACACCCACCACCTACGCGCACGAGCCCAGCAGCAGCCAGCATCGCTGCAGCTCGCCGCCGGCCACCGGTGCCCTCTGTCGAAAAGTTCAGAGATGACCTGCAGAAAATTCAGTTAGAGCACGAACTGAAAGATAACCTCGCTGCGTATGCGTACCTGACAAAACTGAATCTGCTACTACACTGGTAGCAACACCTGCGCGCGCACCCGGGGGCGCAGGTTCGAGCCCTGCCCCGCGGAATAAACCCCAATTTTTGCGCGCCACGCTGGCCAGGCAGGGGCCACTCGTCAGTGGCCTGTGCTGCCACGCGCACATACGCTAGCCACGTTGGCCCCAGGGCCCACTGGCAGTGACTCGGCTAGGTCACTGCACGGTGTAGAAGGTTTTCTGCCCAGTTTTTTTAAATTAAATCCTTTTTCTTTCACAGATTAGTCCCCAGAATTAAAATGCTAATAATTTTTAATTTCTAAATCCAAATAATGTAATTAAAATATGTTTGTTGAACCAAATTTAATTCTCTACCTAGTTAAACCATTTGTAATCTGTTTTGAACAATTCAAATGCATTCAAATTTCAAATTCCAACAACTCCTTTTAAATTTGATTAATTGCATAAATAATTCATACTTAATTCAAATAACACAAATAAAATATGTTTTCCATGCTATTTTGAACCACCTTTCCAAATATAAATTTTGTTTCATGTTTTGAATAATTAAAATTGCTTAAATAATTTAATCCTTGTTTAAATCATTTAAAATTGCTAAATTCTTAACTTGCTCAACTTAAATTATTTTTGAACATGTAAAATATGTTTTCAAACCAGAAAAGTGTAACTTTTCAAATATGAATTTGAATTTATGTTTTGAACAAATAAAATTCAAATAATATTCATACTTGAATTAAATTCAATTAAATCTTGTTTAAACTTGTCTAATTAATAATTAAATCATTGTAATTCCTTTTTCAATAATTGAAACATGTAATCCACCTAAAATTTTGTGCTCTTTTCAAATTTGAACTTTGTTATCCGTTTTAAACAATTTAAATTGGTGAAAACAACAAATGCTTGTGTAACAACAAATGCTTGGCTAACAAGTACTCAGAACAACTTACACCTAACTAATGATAACTTGACTAGTAATAGCCTTATTGCCACAATAACTTGATCCATCATTAATCTAACTGTGTGAGTTTATCCTCGGATTGCTTCTTTGGATAAGGGGCGAGATCCAGGATGGGTTTGTTTGGTGGTTAGTTATAGCTGGTTACGATACGCTATCTTATCTTCTTTCTGTTTAGCCGGAAGTGGTAGTAACTCTGTAGTTGGTTAGAGCAGCCAGTTGCAGCATCTTTTATATCCCCTTTCTTCCGTTGAACCCAAAGCATCTGTGCTTGGTGTTGACGGGTTACACTTTGGTGAACTGTGAGTCTTGCTTGCCAGTACGTTGTTGTACTGACCCCTTTGGGGCTGTGGTTTCCGCAGACTACGCTTACGAGGATCCCCGTGATGGCTACTACGTGGAGTTTGACGAGGCTGCTGACGAGTAGATAGCGGACCCGGGCAGGATCCGAGACTACGTGGATGGGCTCCATTTTCCTTTCATTCCCGGCTTCTTAAGCCTATTTGGATTTGTCTGTACTCAGACCCTTTGAATGCTTCCGCTGTGATGTAATGATTTTATGTTGGGACAAGTGTCCTCTGGATGATTGTATTTGCTATCTCTGCTCTAGTGAGAGCTATTTGCAACTTATTTCTATTATTTGTGTCTTAGAGATATGTTGTGCTATCATTCTGTTAAACGCCGTTGACGTACCATGTGTGTATGGTATGAAGTACGTCAATGGTAGTATCCTGATTTCTATGGGATGGTTTACGTAGACGATGAACAATGGGGGTTGGTTGTCACACATACGTGTGTTGGCCTACTCGTAAGAGATGCGGGTGCCGGTAAGCCCCGTAATCCAATCAACTACTGTTCAACGGAACTGCGAGTATCCTCTAGAAGTCCGGGTGCGACAGAAGCTTTCGCTAGCGCCTGCAATGCACAAGGGCTGCGCGATGAGAATCTTCGCCTTGCAAAGGATATGGAGAAATCCAATAAGGATCTCGTGCTTTGCAAGAGATCCCTTCGCGAGGCGGAGAACAAAATGGCGGAGCAAGCGTCCCAGACTGTCAAGGACGCTGAAGACGTACGGGACCTCCAGAAGAAGTTGGGGGATGCCCTGGACGATCTCAGGGTCTTAGACACTAAGCTGCTTGGTAAATTTGTCGTGAAACTTCTTTTTAGGCTTTGCACCCTTTTGCCTTTTGTTGTTTTATCTAACAGCAAGTTTTTTCCTTTTTTCTACAGAAGAGGAGGACAAGACCAAGTCTTGGATCGATAACATCCGGGCTTTTTTGAATACCTCGTAGGCCTACGGGCATCCGGGGAGATGTTTGTTGCCAAATTTCTCCCTGGTAAACAACTGGAGCGTGTCATAGAGCTTCCGGACACTCTAGACGTCGCCGTTGAGGCGCAAGTTGGCGTCCTGTGTTCAGCTGCCCGTGGTGAAGCAAAGATGGCACTTGGCCTTCTTCGCTGCCATTATGTGGACGCTGAATGCTGGCGCTTGGCCACTGGCGTCCCAGCCTCCCTCTCTTCGCAACGCGTCGAGGAGTTGTTCGACTCCATCAAAGGATACGCCACGATGATTTCTGGAATGGTGTCCATTGGGACTTTCTTCCCGGAGGAGGAATTTCCCAAGACGTCGGAAGATACGGGCGCGTCCGATGAAGATGACGACGACGATGATAGCCAGAAGTAGGCCCTGCGATGCAAAAGATAGGAGTTTTTTTTTGCATTATCTTGTAGTTTGGATGTTTTTGTAATGCCAAACCTATTTGGTACTCTTTTGCAAAGATAAATGCAAAGTTACGATTTTGTCTTCCAATTTTTCCTTAGTATTTTTATTATACTGCTCTCTGCGAATGCTTGCTTCCGGCTTTCGAGTTATCTGGCAATGATGGGTCTTAGTTTTTCGGCATTCGACAATCCTTAAAGCTGGAAGCAACACGCCAGGCAACAGGGTAAATACCAATCTGTCTAAACCCGGATTCGTGAGCCGTTCCTTAGGACCCATAATGCCTAATCGACAATCCAACACATTTTTGCGATCAGACAAAGCTCGTAAAGCCGAAGAAGAAAAACTTAAGCATTAAGCCATTTATAGGCAAACTATATATCAGATTTCTAATCACGAGCAGGCAGGCAAAATTCGTTTTAACATTGATATGTATATGAAAAATTGGGATTATTAGGAAATAAAGAGGATTGAGGTTCGTGCACAAACATCAAGTTGGCAAAAATCCAGCTATTTTTATTTCATGATCACAAATGGTGTTTATAGGAGGATTTTGACTAAGAATAAAAGGGACGTAACTGTTGGATGCTCCAGGGTCTTTTGGTCTCTTCTAATTCATCATCCAGATGTCTTTTCCTTTTGCGACCTTTTTCTGTATCCCGTATGTCTACAAGGTAATATGATCCATTCTTCATAGCCTTGCTAATGACAAATATGGTCCTTCCCAAACAGGGGCTAGATTGTGCTTCTTTTGCTGTACCAACCTTAGCACTAAATCTCCTTTCCGGAAGGCTCGTGATTTTACCTTGCGGTTGTGGTATCATCGCAGGTTTTGCTGATAAATGGCAAATTTTTGTAGCACGTTTTCTCTTTCCTCTTCCAGGAGATCTAACGCATTCTGGGACGCTTCTTCTGCATCTTCTTCCATGTAAGATTGTACTCGTGGGGAATCATGCAGGATGTGAATGGAATATGCCCGAGAGGCAATAATAAAGTGGTTATTATCTTATTTCTTGTTTATGATAAATGTTTATTTCTCATGCAAGAATTGTATTAACCGGAAATGTTGATACATGTGTGTTTAATAAACAAACAATCGTTCCTAGTAAAGCCTCTCTTTTAACTAGCTCGTTGATTAACAGATGATCAAGGTTTCCTGATCATGAACATTGGATGTTGTTAATGACGAGGTCATGTCATTAGGATAATAATGTGATGAAGATAAACCCAAACTAAGTATAACAATATGATCAAGTCATTTAGTCTATGTTGTTATGTCTTACATACGAAGTAACCTCATTCCTTAGACCATGAGATCATGTCAATCACTAATACCGGAAGGGTGCTTTGATGTCATGAAACGTCACGCCATAACATGGTGACTATAAAGGTGCCGTTGCATATTAGAAAAGTGTGAGTTGAGGCTCATGGATCAAGAGTGGGATTTGTCCATCCAAATGACGGAGAGATATACTATGGACCCTCTCGGTGATATCACATCGACATCGCTTGCAAGCACGTGACTAGGTCATAAGGATGTCATATCACGGAACGAGTAAAATAGTACTTGTCGATAACGAGATCGAACTAGGTATGGTTGATACCAACGGTCGGATCTCGGACTAGTAAAATATCGCGAGACAAAGGGAATAGTTACGACGTTGATGGTTCACACGATCACGAAAGTCATCGTTGAATATATATGAGTCATCACGGATCTCCAGATCCCGTTGTTGATTATTGATAGGAGAGGTGTCTCGATCATGTCTATGTTATTCACGAACCGTAGGGTGACACAATTAAGGTTTGATGACGCGTTTGAGTGGATATGGAATATCGGAGAAAAGTCTGGACAACACCGAAATTGTTTCGGGTAATTTTGAAATAGTTCAAGGGGATTCTTATCAAATGGTTGTTAATAGATTTAACAACTAACTCAAGGGGTTATATGTTAATGTTTGTTAATGGAATTAACAATATTAAAATAAAGAAATAAAATTATTTTATTTATTTATTAAAGAAAACCCTTGGGATTTTGAGTGGGAATTAATGGAAGAATGAGTGGGTTGAGTGGAGACTCCACTCACATGATGAGGGAGAGGTGGAGACACCCAAAAATTCGTGGCTACCATCCCCTTTTATATAAGGAGGGGTGGAAGCTCCCTCTCCCAAACACACATACTTGTGTCATCTCTTCATCCCTCCTCCCGCTGATCCACCTCATGTTCATGCGCTTGGCGAAGCCCTGAACGAAGTTTTCTCCACCACACCACGCCGTCGTGCTACTGGAGTTCCGAGGGATCCTCTACTTCCGCTACCCCGCTGGATCGAGGGAACGGAGGTCGTCATCAAGCCGTACGAGTGACCGATCACGGAGGCACCGCCGGATTGCGGTGCACTTCTTCTCGTTCTCGGGATCGGTGTGAGTACGACTACTCCAACAACGAGATTCGATCTCGTAACGCTTAGATTCTTCGAGGGTATGTTTTCTTAAGAATATCTTTCTCCCCGTTGCACTTCATCTCCTAGATTAGATATTGGCCCTTCAGGTATCTCTCGCTATGAAATTTTTTGTTTTCTATGCAACGTACCCTTCAGTGGTATCAGAGCCGGATCTATGCGTAGATGTTTTGTGCGGGTAGAACACATAGGTGTATGTGGGCGTTGATGATCATTTTATTGCCTCCTTGAGTATTTTATTATCTTAGTGGAATAGTAGGATGAAGCGGCCCAGACTAACCTTACATGTCCACGTACATGAGACTTGTTCCACAACTGACATGCAACTTGTATTGCATAAGTGGCTTGATATGCAAAAATTAATTAGAGACGTCTAACTAGTTTTTGCAGGACATGTGATGTGATATGGTCAATGTTATAAATTTGATTATGAGATAATCTCTTTTATAAATTATTGATATACCGGCAGGATCCATATGGTTATCTTATTATTTATGGAATGCATGTTGTATATCATATCCATGTGATATGTTGTAATTTTGATGGACCTTGGTGCCACACCGGTGGAATAATGGAGATCATACCGTGATGCACAAGATGGAGATCAAGTGCAAGAAGGACCATATCATATCACATTATCCATGCATGTGATGTTAATCTTTTTATGCATCTTATTTTTCTTAGATAGCAACGGTAGCATTATAAGATGATCCCTCTCACTTAATATCAAGTTAATAATGTGTTCTTCCTTAGTATGCACCGTTATGAAAGTTTGTCGTTTCGAGACACCACGTGATGATCGGGTGTGACAGACTCAACGTTCGCATACAACGGGTGCTGACGAGCCTAGCATGTACAAACATGGTCTCGGAACACACACAATACTACGGTTCTACTTGGCGAGCCTAGCGTGTACAAACATGGCCTCAGAACACATAACCAAAAGGTAAAGCATGAGTCATATGGATTATATGATGAACATGTGGATATTCGCCTTTGCAGCTACATCATCTCACGTGATGATCGGTTTTGGTGTAGTGAATTTGGTTTGTGTAATCACTATAACGACTAGAGGGATGTTGTTTTTGAGTGGGAGTTCACGTAGTAATTTTGAATTAACTTGAACTTATTTTATCATAAACAACCAATCAAAGTGAATTTGCACAAATTGTAGTATTCATTGGCATCCACAAACTACCTTACACTTAGATTGTTAATTGAGATATAACTGTTATGATCTGGTAAAACCATTTAAGTTTGGTACCGTATTAGTGAACTTTAAAATTGAGTCCTATTTTATATTTTCGGTATTTCCTACCTAGCTCTATATGATTAATGATTGATTGATCTATAGAGAAAATAATTCCTATTTAGAATCCAGAGTCATGATTGCTTTCGTATTACTTTATCTTCAAAAGAATGTTTTGTTGATCAAGGTGATTTAGGAACTAGAAAGAATTGTTTTCAGAAATAATCAAGTGAAAGATATATTGATATCTAGAAACTTATTTGTGGCAACATGACTGAGTATAATTTGGCGTGAAAATGTTTGCTTATACTATTTGAATATATGCAATGATTGAAGACGCTAGGCGTTTGAATCTTCCAAAAGTTGGGCGCTAAAAATTATCCTCTAAATTCCTTCCTTCGAGCTATAGTAGCTTAATCACAAAATTGTTACGATGAGATGGATTAAAAGTATGGGTAAAATCGTTTACCTTGCTTGAGGATTGCTAAGAGTGGAATCCGGAAGAATGTTATTATTATGGTGATATTAGTAGAACAATCAACCTCAAAGTATGACTCAATGGGTGATAGTACTCCCTCCGTTCCATAATATAAGATGTTCTGGTATTATATATGTTGTCTAGATTCGGACTAAAGTAAGTGAACACATATACTTAAATGTGTCTAGATACATGTCTATGTATATGAATGTGGAATATGTCTAAAACACCTTATATTGTGGAACGGAGGGAGTATATGACTAACACGCCAAGGAAAATGTGCTAGTACGACTAGCGTTGTTTGATGTTGAAAGATTCTTCCTATAAAGAAAAGGGAATATTGAAAATAGAATTACAAGATGATATATGACAGAAAAGAAGATAACTGGAAAAGTCCACCTCAGGTGTATATGCTTGATATACAAGTTATAAATGTATTACTAGTTAACAAAGTATTTTTTTTTTTGGTATTTTGCTACCAGATTGGTTGGTATGAGTTGTCATACAAAGCAACACAATACAAGAAATACAAGGGCCTAAAAGGAACTACTAGTATATGTGAAATCGATCATGACAAGAATAGAAATAAAGTGTTATTGTGTTCATCGTCGTATCGAACCAAACATTCAAGATTTATTTTTAAAACTTAATAAGTTATTATTTTGTTCCGGTCTTTTGTGAGAACAAATGAGATTGTTCAAACTACGATCATATTCCATAATTGATGGATGATTTAATATAAATCATGTTGATAAAGTAAACATCTATAAGACGAAATGCTAAACGTTGCAAGACGTAAAAGAATTTCACTTAAATTGTGACACCACCATTTTAGTTCATATCGAAAAGGAAAACATGAATGAACTCCATGTTGATGGACTTCCAGAGTCATTTTATTTTGAATAAATTGACGCTTGTGCGACCTCTTCCAAAAGATGACTAAAATTCCGTTCATAGGCCAAAGTAGAATGAACGACTAATTTAGTGGAGATTATACATATTGATGTATATAGTCCATTATGTGTAGCCATGGGTGGTGGATTAATTTTTCCTTCATAAAATTTCGTCGATGATTTGAGTAGATATATGAGTACATCTATTTAAAGAGAATGGAGTTTGACATTTTTGAATTGGATCAAATTATTGTTAGTATGGAGTAAAAATCATTGTAACAAGATAGTCAAGTATTTATGATTGGATCATAAAGGATAAAGTTTGAGTTATAAGTTTAGCAAAACATCTGAGGAGTTGCAGAATTGTTCTACAACTTATACTTCTCGAATACCCCAGATTAGTTTGGAGTATTCAAGAGACAAAATCAAACCTTGTTGGACATGGTAAGATTAATAAAATTGTCATTATTATTTTGTAGTTTATACATTAGAGACAACCGATTTTACACTGAAAAGAGCGCCATCATGATCCGTTGAAATTGACACCATATAAGTTATGGTTTGGATAGTGACCCGAATTGTCTTTTTCTTAAGTTTTGGTATGCATAGCATGTATAAATTTTTTACAATCAAAATAGGATACATATATGTTTATAAGGTTATCCCAACGAATCCATTGGGTATTTCTCCTATCACCGAGCCAAAGACAAATGTTGTTTGTCAGAAAAGAAATGTTGTTTGTCAGAAAAGGTTGATTTCTCGAGAAAGTTGTCCTTGCAAAACAAGTGAGTGGGAGGACAGTACAAACTCAACGAAATTAGAGAATCTTTTTTATCATGTCAAGAGTAGCGCAGCACTGGAAGTTGTTCCAGGGTTTCCTATTTTGACCAAGTAGAAGGCACTACATGTGTTGTCGATACTTCGAACGAGTTTGTGAACTGAACCACAAAAGTCCTAAAACTTTGTACTTAGACCAACTTGTGGTTTGAGAGTGAAGTGTTTTTTTGACAACAAAGGACCTGGAACTTATAAAGGAAGCAAATGATGGGCTCTCACTTCGTAAAATTGACTATGAGTCATTATATCCATGATAGTATCCCTGTATGAATATCAAGTATGTGACTTGGTGGTTCTTTCGAAAGGCATGATGCCCAACGATAGCAAACGGGTCTATACATCTACAAAGACATGGATTTTTACATCCTTTGAAAGTTGTTCTTATCAAAAAGTCGTTTTCGGCGAAGTTCAAAGAGTTGACTATAAGATTTTGATCTTCCGTAGTGATACTTTAGTCTTTGCGGATAGTTCTAGCAAAAGTTACATATTATGATATGACAGTTGAATAACAAAACCAACTTTCCTCTCAAGGAAGTTTGATCAAGGATGTGTACTTGACACAGTCTGAGAGTTTTGTAAAATTCAAAAGGTTGCTGAAAAGGTATGCACACTTTGAAGGTTGACGTGAGCATAACAAAGTTGGAATCTTTAACTTAATGAAGTTATCAAAAGAGTTTGATTCCATCATGAACGGTAAAGATGCTTGTAGAGTTACAATAAATTAAGTGGGAGCGCTAAGACATATTTCTAATGCTTTATATAGATGACATATGGTTGATTGGAAAATATGTATTTTAAATTAACACGGTTAAGATTTTCATATTGATGAAAGGCTTAGGAGATATTGGGCATCGAAATCGATAAGAGATTGATTGAAGCGCCTTATATGGTTGAGCCAAATTACATAGATGAAATATTGAAGTAAGTCAATATCAAAATGACAAGGAGTTCTTCCCACATGGAAAAGAATTGAGCAATATTCAAGTGTTTTGACACATGATGAACATCATTGAAATTGAGATTTCTAAGTCATGTGTTCCATGCTATGTACACAACCATATGAATCCTGTGTTATAAAATGTTATAGCGGGATAATTCATATGATGATTAGACAACTGTGGGAGAGATCCTTATGCCATTTTCTAGAAATACTAAAGGATATGTTTTCCTATATAGCAACGAAAAAATATTCATTGTAATATGTTACACTAATAGTCTTGTCATCTATTCAAATAATTTTATCTCGATTAAAACATGTGATGAAAGGTAACACAATAGGCTGGAAGAAAGTTCCATGCTGGATTTTGAATGAGTTTCAAAATTAAAGTATTGTGACGGGGACTACAACAAAGGCTAAGTATATTGTTGTGTTGACAACAAATAATATGAGTATTTTGTGTCAAGGAGTTCTTTATTGAACTTGGTGAATTTCCAAGAATGCTAACACTATGAAGCTACATTTTCACAATGTTAGTAACATTAGTTTAAGCTGAGGAATTAAGGTCACACCGGTTGACCAAATATATACAAAGCCATCTCATTAGAAAATGAGTGATGCGTGTAGACGCAAAGAACATGCAAATACGATAAGACATGAACAATTCAGATCTTCTGATGAAGTTTACCATACGCGAAACATGGTAATAACACAGGAACGCCATATGTGTTAAGTGCTTACAGACTAGATTATTGACTCTAGTGCAAGTGGGAGACTGAAGGGAATATGCCCGAGAGGCAATAATAAAGTGTTTATTATCTTATTCCTTGTTTATGATAAATGTTTATTTATCATGCTAGAATTGTATTAACTAGAAACATTGGAACATGTGTGTTTAATAAACAAACAATCGTTCCTAGTAAAGCCTCTCTTTAACTAGCTCGTTGATTAACAGATGATCAAGGTTTCCTGATCATGCACATTGGATGTTGTTAATAACGAGTTCATGTCATTAGGAGAATGATGTGATGAACATAAACCAAACGAAGTATAACAATACGATCAAGTCATTTAGTTTATGTTGTTATGTCTTACATACGAAGTAACCTCATTTCTTAGATCATGAGATCATGTCAATCACTAATGCCGGAAGGTTGCTTTGATGTCATCAAACGTCATGCCGTAATAGAGTGACTATAAAGGTGTCGTTGGGTATTCGGAAAGTGTTAGTTGAGGCTCATGGATCAAGAGTGGGATTTGTCCATCCAAATAATTGAGAGATATACTCTGGGCCCTCTCGGTGATATCACATCGACACCGCTTGCAAGCACGTGACTAGGTCACAAGGATGTCATATCACAGAACGAGAAAAAGAGTACTTGTAGGTAACGAGATCGAACTAGGTATAGTTTATACCAACGATCGGATCTCGGACAAGTAAAATATCGCGAGACAAAGGGAATAATTACGACGCTGATGGTTCACACGATCACGAGAGTCACCGTTGAATATATAGGAGTCATCACGGATCTCCAGATCCCGCTGTTGATTATTGATCGGAGAGGTGTCTCGATCATGTCTATGTTATTCGCGAACCGTAGGGTGACACACTTAAGGTTCGATGATGGGCTTTAGTGGATACGGAATATCGGAGAAAAGTCTGGACAACACCGAAATTGTTTCAGGTAATTTTAAAATAGTTCAAGGGGATTCTTATCAAATGGTTGTTAATAGATTTAACAACTAACTCAAGGGGTTATATTTTAATGTTTGTTAATGGAACTAACAAATAAAATAAAGAAATAAAATTGTTTTATTTATTTATTAAAGAAAACCCTTGGGATTTTGAGTGGGAATTAATGGAAGAATGAGTGGGTTGAGTGGAGAATCCACTCACATGATGAGGGAGAGGTGGAGACACCCAAAAATTTGTGGCTGCCATCCCCTCCTATATAAGGAGGGGTGGAAGGTCCCTCTCCCAAACACACACACACACTTGTGTCATCTCTTCCTCCCTCGTCCCGCTGATCCACCTCATGTTCATGCGCTTGGCGAAGCCCAGAACGAAGTTTTCTCCACCACACCATGTCGTCATGCTGCTGGAGTTCCGAGGGATCCTCTACTTCCGCTACCCCGCTGGATCGAGGGAACGAAGGTCTTCATCAAGCCGTACGTGTGACCGATCACGGAGGCACCGCCGGATTGCGGTGCACTTCTTCTCACTCTCGGGATCGGTGTGAGTATGACTACGCCAACAACGAGATTCAATCTCATAATGCTTAGAGTCTTCGAGGGTATGTTTTCTTAAGACTCTCTTTCTCCCCGTTGCACTTCATCTCCTAGATTAGATCTTGGACCTTCGGGTATCTCTCGCGTAGGAATTTTTTTGTTTTGTATGCAGTGTACCCTTCAGGATGTCGGTAGGCAATACTACTTCTGCTCTGTAAACTAAGAAAAACGGTGTTTGGCCTGTTGATCTGTTTGGCGTTGTTCTTATGCTCCATAAGACGGATGGCAATTCTTCTACCATGCTCCAGCTGCTCTGTGCAGTGGCACTTCTAGCCTTGGCTTTATGCCTTGGAGAATTGAGCTGTCCAGTCACACTGCTTGTCCATTTGACTGTGGATGCGCGATAGAGGCTAAATCTAGCGGGATTCCGCCACCTTCATAGTACTTGGCTAGCTCACCTACGGAAAAAGTTGTTCCATTGTCCGTGATTATGCTGTGCGGGACGCCGAAGCGCATGACTATATCAATGACGAGTTACCCCGTCCAACTTTTTGATGAGTTTTGCTTCTACCCACTTGGTGTATTTATCCACCGCTACTAGGAGGTGTGTTAGCCCTCCTCTTGCTGTCTTCAATGGTCACATCATGTCCAGCCCCCAGACTGCGAACGGCTAGGTTATGGGTATGGTTTTTAGGGCTTGAACTGGCAAGTTCGTCTGTTTGGCGAACAATTGGCATCCCAGACATCGTTTCACCAGCTCTTCTGTGTCCGCCTTAGCGGTAAACCAGAAGTATCCTAGACAGAAAGCTTTGTGCACCAGGATTTTGGAATGGGCGTGGTTCCACAGTCTCCTTCGTGTATTTCCTCCAGAATTTCTCTTCCTTCTTATGGATTGATGCATCGCAATAATACGCCGGATGTGCTTCTCTTGTGCAACTTTCCGCCAATGGCACAGTATCCCTTGTAATGCCGGACGAGTTGTCTTTGTTCAACTTCCGTGCTGCCATCCAGGAATTTCTGATTTACTAAGAACTCCATGTATGGCTTTGTCCAATCCGGGGTTACGGTGATGATGACCACTGATGACGATATGAATGGGCAGTCCACGTCTCCGCCTTTAATGGGTGGTGCCCTTCGATGCTCCAGGAATATGTCAGGGGGTAACTCCTTGCGTTCGGAACCCATCCTTGCCAAAGCGTATGCGGCCCAATTTTCTTCGTGTTTTATATGCTTGACCTCGAATCCGAGGTAGCAAATGGCGAATTCGTCCACCGTTCTTCTGTATTCTGCCGTAATGGGGCCTTTGGCATCCCATGTTTGATCCAATTGGTGTTGAACCAGAGCTGAATCACCATAACATAGAACCCTTTGGACGCCAATGTCTTTTGCGATGTGCAAGCCATGTAAGAGAGCTTCATATTCTTCCATGTTGTTTGAGGCATTGAAGTGAATTTGTAGTACGCAGCTCATAGTTTCTCCCGTTGGAGATTTGAGGACTACTCCAACCCCCGAGCCCTCTTTCATTTTGGATCTGTCAAAGTGTAAGATCCAATAGGGGGTTCCGGGACGGCTGCTGTGTCCATGTCTTCCGTCCAATATGCGACAAAATCTGCCATAACCTGGGATTTTATCGCTGTCCGGGGTTGATAGTTTATGTCAAACGCTGCTAGCTTGATGCCCCATTTGGCACTCTTCCTATAACATCTGCATTATTGACTATATCTCTTAGTGGTACTTTACTAACCACTGTTATCGAATGGCCTTGGAAATCATGGCGGAGCTTCCTTCACGCGAAAAATACACCATATACACATTTTTTGTAATGGGGGTATCTTTACTTTGATTTTGAAAAGACTTCGCTTATAAAGTATACCGGATGCTGGTCTGGAATTTATTTCCCGTCTTTCTTTCTTTCCACCACCACGATCGCGCTTATTACTCTGCTAGTTGCTGCTAGATACAGCAACATGGGTTCGCCTTCCTGTGGGGCTGCCAAAACTGGCGCCTCCGGCTGGGTTTTCTTGAGATGTCCTAAGGCAACATCTACTTCCGGCGTCCAGACGGATTTGTCGGACTTTTTGAGTAACTTGTATAGAAGAAGCGCTTTGTCTCCTAGCCTTCTTATGAAACGGCTAACGACGGCCGCTGAGCCTGTTAGTCTCTGGACGTCCTTTCAGCATGTTGGCCGTTTGATGTCCAGGTTGGATTTTATATTTTCTGGGTTTACTTCAATGCCTCTGTGCGACATTATAAAACTCAGAAGCTGGCTTGCAGGAATGCCGAATATGCACTTTAGCGGATCCAGCTTCATGCTGTACTTGCGCAAAACTGTCGAAAGTTTCGCGTAAATCATCAAGGAGCGTAACCTTTTCCTTGGTTATTACCGCAATGTCATCTACATATGCATGGATGTTTTGTCCGATTTGTTTGTGCAAACACTTTTACATGCAACGGTGGTATGTTGACCTAGCGTTCTTCAAGCCAAATGGCATAGTGATGTAACAATAAGTACCGTACGGCGTTACGAAATACGTTTTGATTTGATCTGCCTCCCGCATCCGGATTTGGTGGTAAGCAGAGTAAGCGTCCAAAAAACATAAGAGCTCGGACCCAACTGTTGCATCTCTTGTAAATCAAGAAATTGATCTCTTGTAGGGAAGTGCTTCCGGGTCGGGTAGATGGACGCTGGATAATGGTGCATCCCAGCATATGCCCAGAAGCAAAGACACAATGAGTAATCTTGAACCTCCATCACCATATCTTAATTGTGTCACTATTGGTGACAATTCCAATCTTAAGGTATTAGGATGAGGAAAGGTGGCTATCTCAAATGATTTATCAATTGAGAATGTCCTTCTTGTTGAGTCCCTTGGTTACAAATTGATATTCGTTCTTCAACTTGCAAATTGTAGTTTTACCTCTTTGTTTAATAAATAGAATGTGATTGTCACTTGGGAAACAACTCTTAAAGTAGTCTTTGTTTGGTTTGTCGACAACGACATGTATGTAGTGGACTTCTCTAAAGGAGACACGTGTGTCGCGACATACCTAATGGCTAAAGTTGATGTGGGTTGGCTTTGGCATCGCCTGTTAGCCCACACCAATATGAGGATGCTGCATGACCTTCAAAGTGGCAATCGTGTTCTAGGACTAACCAAGGCTAAGTTTGCTAATGATCGTGTGTGTAGCTCTTGCGCCTTTGGAAAGCAACATGGAGAACTCCACCCAACCAAGACCACCATCTCCACCACAAGAATTCTCTAGCTTATTCATTTGGACCTCTTTGGTCCACTATCCTATGATAGTCTCGGAGGAAAGAAGTATTGCTTGGTAACTGTGGATGACTACTCAAGATATTGTTGGGTGTATTTCTTCAAGAGGAAGAGTGAGACTCAAAAGATATTCATCGAGTTCATCACTTTGGTTGAGCGCCAACACAATGCTAGCATTATGGCCATCCGGAGTGATAATGGCTCGGAGTTCAAGAACTACACCGTTGAGGGTTTTCTTAGTGAAGAGGGCATTTCTCATCAATATTCCATTCCCTATACCCCTCAACAAAATGGTGTAGAGGAGAGGAAGAACCGGACCGTGATGGATGCGGCTAGGACAATGATTGCGGAGTTCTCTTCTCCTTATAATTTTTGGGCTGAAGCCGTCTCCACCGCGTGTCATGCTACCAACCGGTTATACCTTCGCAAGATCTTGAACAAGACTCCCTATGATATTCTCACGGGAAAGAAGCCGGACGTATCTTACTTTAAAGTCTTTGGTTGCAAGTGCTGCATTCGCAAAAAAGGTAAACATTTGTGAAAGTTTGAGACCAAATCATACGAGGGTATCTTTGTTGGTTATGCCACAAATGCTCACGCCTATGGAGTCTACAACAAGTCCACCAGACAAGTTGAAGAAGCTATAGATGTGGTGTTTGATGAGGATAATCTCTCCCAAGGGGCCGCATAGATCATGGTGTTGTAGGAGATGCAATTCCTCCAATCGTCATAAGAAGAATGGGGATTGGTGAAATGATCCCCATTGAGGGTTACCGGATGACGGAGGGAGAAGGACTATGCTCTACTCAAGTGGAGCCATTGACTACACCCATTGATGCACAAGCTACCCAACAAGATGCACAAAGCCCTCAAGATAATGAACAAGGCCAAGCCAATGATCAAGGCTAAGGTAATGCACAAGGCCAAGCTAACCATCAAGGCTAAGATCAAGATTCTTCCATTGTTGAGAAAGCTCAACCAAGTGGTGATACTTCACTCATTAATGATCAAGGACAAGATGAATATGGACATGACTCCGCCGAATAAGGTGATTCTCAAGCCATATCCAAGGAATCTTTGGAGGATATGCTAGCTCGTAGAGCAAAGAGGAGACTAGAAAATCTTGAGCGTGCGGGTCACACGGAGGGCAAGATTCTTGGGCAAGTTCGTGGAAGGGTTGTCACTAGAAGCAATTAGCGGACTTTAGCAAGGATCATTCTTTTGTCTCTTTCATTGAGCCCAAGAAAGTTTATAAAGACCTCGAAGATCAAGATTGGCTTGAAGCCATGCATGATGAACTCAACAAATTCGAGCGCAACAAGGTTTGGAAGTTAGTGCCAAGACCCAAGGATTGCAAGGATGTTATTGGCACCAAGTGAGTGTTCAAGAACAAGCAAGAAAAACATGGCATCGTCATTCGCGACAAGGCGAGATTGGTGGCTCAAGGGTTTTCTCAAGTCGAAGGTGTTGATTTCGGTGAAATCTTTGCTCCCGTAGCTCGACTTGAATCTATTAGCATCTTACTTTCTTATGCATCTAATCATAATTTCAAGTTACAACAAATGGATGTTAAGAGTGCTTTCCTAAATGGCCCCATTAATGAGTTAGTATATGTCAAGAAACCTCTGGGTTTCGAGGATCCCAACCACCCCGACCATGTCTATAAACTCGATAAGGCGCTCTATGGACTTAAACAAGCTCCACATGCGTGGTACGAGCACCTTAAAGATTTTTTAGTAGATCGTGGGTTCAATGTTGGTTTAATCGATCCCACCCTCTATACCAAGACGGTTGGAGTTGACTTGTTCATATGCCAACTCTATGTGGATGACCTCATTTTTGGGTCTACTAACACTTTGTTCAATGAAGAGTTTTGCAAGCTAATGACCGATATGTTTGAGATGTCTATGATGGGGGAATTGGAGTACTTCCTTGGTTTTGAAATCAAAAAATATCTTGAAGGAACCTTCATCAAACAAGCCAAGTATACCCAAGACATGCTCAAGAGATTCAACATGCATGATGCCAAGCCCATAAAGACTCCCATGTCCACAACCCTTGACTTGAAACCCTACCCTAACGGTAAAGAGGTAGATCAAAAGGTATACCGCTCCATGATTGCTCTTTGCTTTACCTTTGTGCATCTAGACCGGATATCATGTATAGTGTTCGTAAATGTGCAAGGTTTCAAGCTCCCCGAGGCAAAGTCATTTTGAAGCGGTTAAATGAATATTTTGATACTTAGTTCACACCCCAAATTTTGGTCTTTGGTATGCCAAGGGTTCAAGTTTTCAGCTTATTGGATATTTGGATGCGGATTATGCGGGAGAGATGACGGATAGAAAGTACACATCCGGGGGTCACCAATTCCTTGGTTGCTCCTTGGTGTGTTGGTCTTCCAAGAAGCAAAATTGCATTTCTCTCTCCACTACCGAAGCCGAGTACATCTCCGTGGCAAGTTGTTGTGCTCAATTTCTATTGATGAGGAAAACACTCAAGGATTATGGTGTCAATTTTTACAAAGTGCATCTTCTATGTGACAATGAAAGTGCCATCAAGATCACCTACAACCCCGTTCTTCACTCCAAGAGGAAGCATATTGAGATTCACCATCATTTCTTTCGGGACCATGTTGAGAAGGGTGATATTGATCTCTCTTATGTTTCAACCAACTTGCGG
The DNA here is from genome assembly GCA_028641055.1 of Alopecurus myosuroides. Lineage (NCBI taxonomy): Eukaryota > Viridiplantae > Streptophyta > Magnoliopsida > Poales > Poaceae > Alopecurus > Alopecurus myosuroides. Next base: position 244,958,943 of record CM054060.1, on the reverse strand, counting down.
ATATCTTCACAAAAGCCCTTGATGAACAAAGATTTCGTGTTTTGAGGACTGAACTAAATGTCATAGATTCGTCTAACTTCACTTGATACCTTGCATAGATACCTCCATTACACGTGTTATTTGGTTTGGATGTAGGCATGGACATAGGGGGGGTAACTCAATCCATGAGTCAACACTCCTCTTATTATGCGAAAATCAACAACAACAACAACAACAAAAATCTTGCATATCTAGTCATTTTGTGACTTATTGAGCTTAACTGCGAGTAGTGTTTTTGGCCCCAAGATACATCTTCGTGGTGCCAAGGCACACACTCAAACATGGTGGCTACGGTCACTGACCTTCTTTTTAGATAAGTTGGTTCTTATTTGGTTCTTTCTTTGCGTCTTCTCCGCTTTCTTTTTCTTGTGAAAATACAACCATGTTTGGCCTTTACTTCTTGGATCTTGCAAACTTGTCTGCCCCCTTTCCTTTTGGTCAATTTTGTATCCAACCGAAGCCAAAATCTCCTTATCCCCCAGCCTCTCTGAAAAAATTCTGTGCACAAGCTATCATTTGATCTCGTCCCGCGAAAACTCCAGTTCCGGAACTTCCACCCTTGGACCGGAACTTCCGCCCACTGGGAAAATTCCTAGAATTTCTGGGGAGCGGAACTTCCGACCAGACACCGGAACTTATGGATGCTCGGGAATTTTATCACAGTTTCCCTCGAGCGGAACTTCTGGCTCCCACCCGGAACTTCCGGTCCTGCGGTACAGTTTTCCCCATCATATGTGCGGGAGTGGGAGGGTTAGGTCTCCAGTCCCTTTTCCCCTTCCTCCTCCCACTTTCCACAAGATCCAACCGCCGCTCCCGGAGATCCGCCGCCCCCGTCTCGCCGTCCCCTTCACCGCCTCGACGAATCTGCCCTAGGAGGGGGCCGTCCTCTGTCCCTTCCTCCATGGCCTCGGGTATGCTCTCCCTTCCCCTCTTGCTCTAGGGTTTCTTCACGTTTTGCGACCCTAGTTCTTCTAATGGTATTGGAACTCTAGGCTAGATTTTTTTATCCCAAACTTCATGGATGTTTCCCCTCTACTGTGTATGATATGCCTCCGTACTTTCTCTCAAAAATTGCATCTAGGTTTTGGGTAGTTACGCGTTCAGGACTGTTTTTGTTGCGCTTAGGGATGGATGGTGTTGGTACTGTTGTGACCCTTGTCTAAAACTCGCATATCCGTTGGTTCTGCCCTGTAACATCCCAGGATTTTGAAAATTTTGAAAAAAATTAAAACCTTCATGCATTCATGAGTATCATAGCATCCATGCATTTTGATTGCATAATAATTAGCTTTTAATTTGCTAAACACAAAATTTTAGGTGTTATTACTTATTTATCAACTTTTGGGAATTAAATATTTTTCTAAAAGAAAGTATTTTATTTTGGGGAAATTATCGTACCAAATTGTTCCTTATGTCCTAAGATTTTCAAAACCTATTTTTATGTATTTTTCTGAATTGCTTTGGTTGGGTTTTGAAATGTTTTGAATCAATTGTTTAAAAAACAGAAAAGAAAAGAAAGACAAAAAAGCGCATCTGCCACTCTCTCTCTCTCATGGCCCAACCCACTCTCTCTACTCCCTCTAAATTTCCGCGCGTGCAGCGCGTAGGCCCAACACGTGCCCACCGTCGCAGCCCGCTCTCTCCCTTTCGCTAACAGGCGGACCCCACCGCTGACGTTAGCGATGGTGCCCGTGATGCCCTCGACGTTCGCGTCCCGGATGAACTCCGCAGCGCCGCGTCGACCCCGAACCCTCCAGCACGTAACCTCCCTATAAAGGGGGCCTCCCCTCGACGTCCGCGCTCGAGCCACGCCCACCAGAACCCTAACCCTAAATCTCGCACCGCCGCTCGCCGATTTCCGCCGCCGACAGCCATTGTCCATCTGCCACGAGCCCTCCTTGTCCCCGCCATTCCAAGCAAGAATTGGAGGAACCAAGGTGCAGAGAAGCCCCGCGAGGTGCCGCCGCATCCGCCGTTCTCTTTCCCGTCTCCGGCCACATCTGCCCAAGGTAAGCCAACCCCCTCTTGCGTCGTCCGATCTCAATCAGACGGGCCACGTTAGATGCCGCCGCGAAGGGGTACCGACCAATGACAGGTCGCCACCTGTCCGCCTAGTCATCCGTCGCTTCAGCCACCGCGCCAGCTCCGCTCCAATCAGGATCTGCCACGTGGACCGCCCAGTCAGCTAGCCCAGTGAGCGCGGTTTTTAATTGGATTAAAATTCCAGAAAATTGCTAAAACTTGTAAAATCAATAACTTTTGTTTTGTAACTCCGATTCAAATGATCTTGGACTTTTTGAAATCATCACATTGTGTAAAATAATTTAGTCTATTCAAATTTCAATTTTGAAACGTGCACTCACATGTTATTTGTAGATCTCCATTAATCACTATTTTGGGCATAACTTTAATTCTATAAATCCTTTTTAGGTGAAATCAATTTCTGCAGTTTTGTTTTGATGTACTCTATCCAGTAGAATCAAGGGAAAAATTATTTATGCAAATTTGTAACAGAAACTCTATTAATATTCATATTAGCCTATATTAAAACCCTCATAATGCTAATAATTATAATTTGATAATTAATTTGTTTTGCATGCATCATTACCATGTTATTAACATCACAGAACATCAGTACTAGTAATTATTTCTAGTTGTGAATTTGGTGCATTAATTTGATCATTGCATAACATGCATACATGTTTTTGTATTGTTATTTTGTTCTCTATGTTATGTTTGTTTTGTATGTTTATGTGTGGCTTGTTTTGCTTGTATTAGATTGTGAAGAGAAGAAAGTCTACTCTTGTTGCTGTTATACTTGTTGTGATTGTTCATCCTATTGCCGATACCATAATATCTCCCATATTTTTACTATGCATTACTAGTGTTTTTGAGTAGTATGAATGATAAGGAATTTTACTAAGTTATTATTATTCTATGCAAAACCCAAGTAGCGTGTAGCAATCCTTTAGACTTGTTATTTTGGAGAATTAGTACTTAGTAGATGATTAGCCTTTCTACAAATTTGTTTTACTCATTGTTGTGGAAAATTTTTAAGTATAACTTTCAATGAACCACTTGGGTGGATTTGGTTGTATGGTTGATGAGAGTTGAGTGTCGCCCCGAGGGGTGTTACTCGCGGATTGCCACCCAGGAACAAATAGATTACCAAGTCCTCTAAGTTTAGTAGCTTTTCGTGCAGCCCTTTGACAATATGGGCTATGTCTTGATCAACTAAGTTGTGAGAGTTCAGCCCAGGCTTGACAAGCAGATGTAGAATAATTATAAGTGGAACGGGTCTTGCCGGTTGGGTTGAGTTTCTTGCTTCCGAAAGATCTCGTCTCAATTCTCTCCATTCCATGATGCACTCCGTGTGTATAGGATGTTTTGGCTAATAGAAGACAAAGGGTGAAAGTGCACAACCTCTGCAGAGTTATCAACTATGATGTAACATCCCAGGGTTTGGGAGGTTATAAGGATCTAAATTTAATATGTGCATTTGCAAAGAATGCATCTAAAAGTACGGGAAATTTTGGCGCGAAAGTTTAAACAGAACAAAGTGACCAAAGTTTCACTTGACATGATGAAATAGGTCTAGTTCATCTGGTCAGGAGTACATTTGGAGTGATCTTTATAACTAGTATCTTAAGAAACCTAATCACTTGATAAGACAAACCATAAATGGTTATGATCAAACACAAATCATAAACAACCTTAACCACAAGTCTATAAGTGACTTGGGATAACTCACTAGGTATATACGACTCAAATAGGGGTGAGTATCCAAAGCACATAGGTGGTAATCATACTTCCATTAATGAGTAATACACAATTGAACCATCTCATCAATACAGGTGTTATGACCTCTCAAACAATACCTCTTTAAGATGTCAACCATTCACAAAACATCTTTCCAAATTATTGAGTACCTACTAAATGAACCTTCACAAGTAAATAACCAATTTAATAGAACTAAAATCATACAGACAGGTGTTAACTCAAAACCCACAACTGGAAAATGACATAATAATTGTATTAACATATTTATCGAATATGTACATATCTCATCAATCATAAAAGAAGTATCTACAACAGGAAATAAATCTTCTTCAACTATTGATAAACCTTGATTATTACATATGATATTCCCAAATTTGTATATCTGCATTATGAATGACACAGTTAATAAAGAGAAGAATATAAAGTAAAATCATGACACCATAGAAAACAAATAACAATTATGACATAGGTCATCAAACCCCAATAACCTTCATATGCTCATCGTCTCAATCATCTTATACAAGTGAGTATATGAGAGCTCAACACATCAATGAAGCATTTGAACCACTTACTATCAAGTCACCATTCCATAAGCATTTCACACCTCTACTCAAATCCAACAATTCTACAACTGAAGTATCTCTGGATACAAGTAAGGATAACAACAAGTATAACCTCTATTAGAGGAATTGAATGGAAAGCTAAGTAAAACTAATCATGTATGAGTCAAGTACATATCTTTTGGGAAATAAAATAAGAAGTATATGGAAGGATCGTAAAAGCATGAACTAACTATTAAATCAAGATATTTCTACTTTGTCTAGATTATCTTGTTTCCCAATCTTCTCTAAGACATTCTGCAAGATAAGCAACCACAAGGAAGGAGGACTACCACAGGAAGATCTCCAAGAAGATTATTTAGAGTGTGCTTGAAGTGCCATTCCAGTCTAATATAAGAGTAACTGGAAACTCTTATATCTTGATATGATCTTATTAACTCTCTTGAAATAGTGTAATATTCCAATGTTAGTGTTATATAGAAGTAGTTTGATAACAATACTAGCTACCTTGTTAACAGATCACTTTGGTATACTCAAACAATTGAGTGTCATACACAAACAAACAGAATATTGAATCACCTAGTACATCTCAGCCTATTGTATATGATTAGTAATTTGGAGGCAAGTCTGATCCACTTGTTAACAAATTCTACTTATATGCATATGGTAACTTGATGTCATAAAATAAACCTACATTCTTTTATAATCCTCTAAGTAAAATCTTTGCTTGGATTAGTTGGATGTTTTCACCACAATGGTGAGACAGTTGAGGTTGGAAACCAAGAGAGGAACCTACCTGCAATGGACAGAGGTGATAACAGAAAATTAGGGGCAACTAGAGAGAAGAACATCAAGAAATAGAAGACCACATGAAGCAACACTACTTCAGTAAGGGATCATAAGAAATTGTTCAGTGAATCATTAGGATATAATAGAGAACCAATAACCTCTATCAAGCTCATCAGAGATGATGAACTCATGATAATATCTTTAATGGAAACAATTCTCAAGTATGAAATAATAACCATCCACCTCCATGTCTTGATATGGGGAGGTTAATGGTAACAGGCTTAATACCTTGTTTTCCATAACCTTTTCATATGTAAGACTAACAGATGATAACAAATATTCAACTAAATATAACCATGCAAATGATTTCATGTCCTAAAACAACATGAGATAATATCCACACTTGGAAACTGGTGGAAAACAAACAAATAAGATTTTAAAGCCACTCAAGTCTTCCATTTAATCAAGTACTGAAAGCAACAACCCTTTTTTTCACACACACACTTAATAAATGTCAACCAAGCTTGCTAAGAGTTTTAGTTAGGAGAATAACAAAGTTGTAAAAAGAAAAACAAGTCCCTTCACCCATTAAAATCATTTGGTGTGTCATGGAATAAAATTCCATATTAAATGAGTTTCATTACTGTGTAAAGAAGCATTATCTAGTAGTGATATCAAATAAGTTTCTATAAAGAATTTTAAACAATATGATCCACTTACAACACACAACTTGGGAACCCTATGTGGGTGGTGTGAAGATAATATTCGTACCTAAAATAGATTTTAAGATATTTAATAAATAGAATTGAGTAAAATCACTTAATCTAGCACCCTAGGTATAAAATTCAAATCTTACTCAAAATTGAAAAGGAAAAATATGGTGAGCTTGGAAATTTGATAAGGATTTCAAAAATGATTTTTATTATTTTTTCTTATAACAGAAAAGCCTAGAAAACAAAGTTTTCTTCACAGTTTTATTAACAGAAGGATCTCCTTGTAAATCTTCCAAACTCCATGGGGTTATTGAAAATGTCCTTTATTCTTTTCTTTTCTTCCTCAACGCCGCCATAAAGCAGAGGAGGAGATTGGGGCGGTGACGCCACTGCCACCTCCTCCGCGCCGCCGTTCTGCGAGTATAAAGTCGCGGGGAGACGTCCGCATCGAGCTCTCTCCCTCACTCGCTCACTCTCTGTCTCTCTCTGTATGAAATCGGATCAAAACCCTAACCCTAGCTACCCACAGTCGCCGCCGTGCGCCGTCGACTCCGGCCACCCCGCGAGGAACCGAGAGCATCACCGGGTGCGCCATGCTCCTCTCTACCTCCACGAAGAAGCTCGCAAGCCGGGAGGATTGGTGGATGGAGAATTTCTCCATTCCCTTTCGCTCGGTCTCCGGCTATCGTGGAAGCTCCCCGTTGACCTCGACCTCACCGAGTCTCCTCGACCACGCCATCGCGTTCCTCTTACTCTCGTGAGCACTCCCATGGTCTTAATTGAGTCTAACGCGCGCTAAATCGCCACCGTCATCGAACCACCGTGAGCACCGCCGTGTTCTTTCACGCCGGCGAGCCGCCGGTGACCATTTGGTCACCACTCCGCTACCTAGTGGTTCGCCACAAGCCCCTCTACCTCATGGAACAAATGAATCGAACAAAAACGCAGCAAAGCCACGGATTGAATTCGAGCAGAGAAGGATTTGCTCAGAGCTGATGCAATGCTGATGTCAGCTTGACGTCATGGCTATTTTTCTTTTTCCTTTCCTTTTATTTTTATTTTTATTTTAAATCGCATATGACAGGTGGGTCCCACCTGTCAATTTAAAAGGGCAGAATAGGAATAACAATTATTAACTCAATATCTTTTAAAATACTTATCATAAAAATATAAACAATATACCAAATTAATTAGAAAATATAATCTAAATGATTATAAACTTTTTAAAAATATTTGATAAAGTTTAAAAATTAATATTTTCTTTAATTAAATTAAATCATTTAAAATTGAGAAAAATAGGAAATAATTTATAAAATCAGAAAAATACAAGCTATATACCAAAATGCTCCAAATGATAAATGCAACTCATCTATGATGTTTACAAAGTCATTTGACCAAGTTTGTTTGTGCAATGTTTTGCCTAATCATTTGAATCCATTTAAAATTAATAATTTAATAACTAATTCAAATCTTTTCAGAAAACTACAAATGACATACCAAATTAAAGAGAAAAGCATTTCCAACTCAAATATGTCAAACATAAAACATTTTGTTTAATTTATAAACTTATTTCTTATGGTATAATGGAATTCTATAATATTCCATTATACCCAGAAACAACTACCACATCATTATTTTCCTTACTAATAAAACCCACATGTTTTCACACCTACTAAACCTATCATCACAAATAATTAGCAAGTATTGTGATGATAGAGTTCACTGTACTAGTTCATCATTTTCAACTAAACTCATTGTCATTAGCTCTACACTTTTGAACATAAAATCAAACACGTGTATTATCTTGTCAACAATTTTTTTCCACATGTGATTGTTTTATCGTTTAATCATGTGATAACTATTTATAACCTAAACATAAAACAATTGTGTGATAAGTAAAAGTGAAACCCATGTGAGTCTAAAACTAGTAATAACAACATCACCACAAGTAATGAAACTACTCACCTAAAACCTGTGTGATTAACTTATCGTATCGATCATGGCTTACACTTGTAATCTGGGGTATTTTTCTTGGGTATTTCATGATTGCATCTCATTACTATGCATGTATCATCTTGCCAATGTTTTCTGTAATCCTTACTGGGACTACTTTGCTATCTTTCAGATGTTTGGATTTCTCTACGCGACCTCGAACCCGAAGACATGGATTATTATGGTTATTTCAATCTCAGGAAAGTTCATCACTTGCTCATATCCTTTGCAGTACTTCATAACGAACTATTTGCAAAAACCCTATCGTATTACCACCTGTTCTCAAAAGAATGCATGATCCTATTTTTGTAATAATATGACTAATTAAATGACTACCCGAGTGGTAGTGTTCTGTTTGGTGGGCGGATGGGACCATGGTAAGATGAATAGGTCAAAGGAAGGTTCCATCTGCATGGGAAAGTATTACCTAGGATTAATCACAACTGCCGTCAGGATTCTTGCGCCGTAAATTCGCGTTAACCATGGGTCTTCTATGGGGGAGTAAGTCAGCTGTGATCTTTTCTCGTTCGCATGTCAACGGACTGCCAGAGACGTACGCTATAGGTTCTGCGGGACTACATGCACATGGGTGGGAGCCCTTACGTCCCACGGACTCTGGGGTCTATGAGTGTCTACTAGGGGCGCGTAGATCTCCATCGTGAGGGGTGGAATCAGGCGTTCAACCTGCTGGTGGAAATGGGTGGGCATGCGTTGTGCTGAGAAGCACGGTTTGGCTTGGACCAACAACCAGGCCCCACACCTGAGTGGGAGTGGACAGGAATGTACACCTGGTTGTGCAACATGGTCTTGGTCGTCCATGGGTAAAGTAACGCACCTATGCAGAGTGTAAAAGGATGTGGCATGTTAACCCTTTTCAGGGAAGGAGCTGCGAACGCCGTAGGAAAGGCAACTCCATGAAGTTCTAGTCCTGTGAAGATCTGGCGGGCATAGTCTTCAGAATTAAAAACAACCTCTTGAAGAAAGATTTACAAAAAACCTTGCATTAGCTTATGACTCTTTTGAGTCTAAAGATGTAGTTAGTGCATCAAACTATTCCCTATATATCATGAACTTGCTGAGTAACGCTCGTTACTCATTCGTTCCCGTTTGACCCCCTGCTTAGAGTTGAAGCCTGATGGAAGTCGTCATCGTGAAGCATCGTCATCAACAACACTGATGGAGGAGAAGCTATCAAGGTGTAGGTGGAGTCCATTCTTGGAGTTAGATGGTATAAGCCATAGATTAGGGCTGACATCGGCCATAGTGGATTTAGTTCTGAGCTAGAGTTCTTCTCCAGCTTAGATCTTCGAATTACTTCTTCTGATGTTTCATTTGTATGAGATCTTCTTTGACCTTCAAAGAGATTCTCGAGATTTTTTTAATGAAGTTTGTATCCTATAGTTTTGCCTGGCCCTACTGTGTTTCTGTTGTACTACTCCGAGGGATGTAATATTCACGGATAAGTCCTTCTATGAATATTATGTCATCGACTTGCACACTACACATGCAGGGGTGTGCTGGGTCACCACATATGATCATAGTCGTGTCCCTGGTATTGGACGACTTCGAGCAGCTGGACAAGGATGGACAGAAGAATCTCAACACCGTTTTGAAGAAGTAAATTTTTTTTAAGGAAACATTAGTTGTGGTGCACATGGGTTTAACCCATGGTGCCAATCTTTGAAAAGAAAACTCTTTTTAAAAAATGTTAGGGAAAAACTTGCCTTTTGCAAATAGCCTAAACTCCACCAAGACAGATATGCATGTAGTTTAGACTTTCCATTTTATATCCACCATAGTGTCATTTGCAGTACATCAAATTGTACTGACCTCCTTCGGGGGCTGCATATTCCAACATGCAGGAAATTCTAATGATGAAGTTTGATCAAGTGCTCGGACTCGAGTCTACACCCAACATGTAATGCCTGAGGCACATGATTGAAGATGGATGCTCATTGCTATCTTTATTTCTGCTGTTTAGAACTCTGAGTTTTGCTAGTCTTTTAAGACTATTCACTTTTTAATAAAGCTATACTTGGCTATTCTGGATCTTTTGTAATAATTTTGATACTTCTGCAATGATACTTTACATTTTGTTCTGTGGTGCTAGCATTGATCCAGGGACTAGCACTTAACACAGTAGTTCTTACATTATCAAATGTGAGGGCGCTACAAAATGGCATCAGAGCAAAGTGTTGCCTGTAGGTTCGAGCCCTTAAGTTTGGAAAACCCCTTTTGATCAAGTTATTATCTCCTTAGGAAAAAAGACTTAATATTTCCTAAGTACTTTTACTCATCTCGTATCTATTACCTCTTTACCTTATGCTTTTATGACTTAAGTTTTCTCCTACACTTCAAAACTCAAAGATGATGGAACTTCAACTTCGCAATCGCTAAGGACTTCCAACTTAAAGATGAAGAGCTGCAAATACACCACCATCAAGAACTTCAAGGACCCTAGGATTTAATACATATTCTACTCTAACATAGTTAGGATAACTTTTCTTCTAGTACTTCTACCTATTGTTCAATCTTCTAATGTCTTATCTCCTTTATAGATGACCAACCTCTTTGAATCACTACAGAAGGGCCCATTGATGTCCATGACTCTGGATTGTGAGACTGAATTTCCAAAGGTATTGAAGAACCTAATGACAAGATTAGGATTTGGAGGAGAAGCACTCTAAAAATTGAAGGGTACGTTGCATAGAAAACAAAAAATTTCCTACGCGCGATAAACCCGAATGGCCAAGATCTAATCTAGGAGATGAAAGGTAACGGGGAGAAAGAGTCTTAGGATAACATACCCTCGAAAACTCTAAGTGGTACGAGAAAAAATTCCGTTCTTGGCGTATTCGTACTCACGCCGATCCCGAGAGAGAAGATGTGCACCACAACCCGGCGGTGCCTCCGTGATCGGTCACACGTTCAACTCGATGAAGACCTCCGTTCCCTCGATCCAGCGGGGTAGCGGAAGTAGAGGATCCCCCAGAACTCCAGCAGCATGACGGCGTGGTGGTGGTGAAGAATCCCACGGTCAGGGCTTCGCCAAGCCGGAGACCATGGAATGGAGCAGCGAGTAGAGGGAAAGGGAGGTGGAAAAGTGTGTGAGAGAGAGGGAGCTCATGCCCTCTATTTATAGGAGGAGGGGGGCAGCCTAAAGGCTCCATGCGGCCAAGCATGGTGGTGCCACTACCTCTTCCCTCATCATGTGAGTGGAAGCCCCACTCACGCTCCCTTAATTTTCCACTTAGAAAATTCAAAGGATTTTATTTAATAAATAAAATAAAACATTTTTATTTCTTTATTTATATTTGTTAGTTCCATTAACAAACATTTGCATGCAGCACCTCGAATCATTTGTTAATTCTATTAACAACCATTCGACGAAAAACCCCTTGAACTATTTCAATTTTCCCGGAAACAATTTCGGAGCTGCGCAAAACATTCTTCGGTATTCCGTATTCTCTCAAACGCTTCATCGAACCTTAAGTGTGTCACCCTACGGTTCGTGAATAATATAGACATGATCGAGACTACTCTCCGATTAATAATAAACAGAGGGATCTAGAGAGCCGTGATGACTCCTATATATTCAACGATGACTCTCGTGATCGTGTGAACCTTCAACGTCATAACTATTTCCCTTTGTCTCGCGATATTTTACTTGTACGAGATCCGATCATCAGTATCAACCACACCTTGTTCGATCTCGTTACCCAATAAGTACTCTTTTCTCGTTCCCATGATATGGCATCCTTGTGACCTAATCACGTGCTTGCAAGCGGTGTCGATGTGATATCACTGAGAGGGCCCAGAGTATATCTCTCCGTCATTTTGGATGGACAAATCCCATTCTTGATCCATGAGCTTCAACTAACACTTTTCGGATACCTAACGCCACCTTTATAGTCACCCTGTTACGGTGTGACGTTTGATGTCATCAAAGTACTCTTTCAGTATCAGTGATTAACATGATCTCATGGTCTAAGGAATAAGGTTACTCCAAATGTAAGACATAACAACAAAACTAAATGACCTGATCGTATTGTTATACTTAGTTAGGGTCTAAGTTCATCACGTCATTCTCCTAATGACATGACCCTGTTATTAACAACATCCAATGTCTATGATCAAGAAACCTTGATCATCTGTTAATCAACGAGCTAGTTAAAAGAGAGGCTTTACTAGGAACGTTTGTTTGTTTATTAGTCACGCATGTATTAACGTTTCTGGTTAATACAATTCTAGCATGAGAAATAAACATCTATCATAAACAAGGATTAGCATAATAAACACTTTATTATTGCCTCTCGGGCATATCCCCTTCAGTCTCCCACTTGCACTAGGGGCAATAATATATATTACATAGTGATGAATCTAACACCCATTGAGTTCTGGTGTTGATCATGTTTTTCCTTTGAGAGAGGTTTAGTCAACGGATCTGCCACATTCAGATCCGTATGTACTTTGAAAATCTTCACATCCCCATCTGCGACATGTTCACGGATGGAGTGAAAACGGCGCTTGATATGATTGCAATTCTTGTGAGACCTTGGCTCCTTAGCATTGGCTATGGCACCATTGTTGTCACAATAGATGATTGTCGAATCTCTGACTCTACAAATCCCTTAGGTGACCCTATCGGGTTTCGACAAGGAGAACTCATGAGCTCTGGTGGAATCGTCGGCTAGACAGGGGGCGAGATTTACCCAGGTTCGGGGCCCTCGTAGAGGTAAAACCCTTACTCCTGCCTCTGTCGATCTGTATTAGTCGAATAGATCGGTTACAATGGTGATGGCTCGAGTCGAGAGTATGATCTCAAGCTCAAGGTTTTGGTGTTGCGGTGTTGCTTGGTCCTCTACCGGTGGCTCTCCTGGCCTTATATAGGTGGCCAGGTCTCAAACCCTACCCGGAGAGGACTCGAACTCTAACCTTAGGTCGGTTACATATTTCCTAACTTAACCCGCAAGTTAGTGCGGGTGGGCTTCACGTGGGCCTTCTGGATCACTCCAAGGGCTCCTCTTCTTGGGCCTTAACCTTGGGCCTGAGATGGGGTGTCCTTACCCGCAGGGTCCAAGATCCATGTCTTCGTCAGTAGCCTCCGAGCGTTTGCTCGAGTGGGGTTTTTTCCAGTCGAGTAGACGGTCAAATCTATCTTGGTTTTTCTTTCTTGTGGATAACCAGTTTGGCTGCTTCCTGTTTAGAGGGCGTGTACCCTGTATAATGAGTTCTTCATGCTCGAGTATCGAGCAATGTAAGTGCCTACTTTTATGGCTGTTTATCGCAGAAGGTTGTGGCGCAGTAGATTGGCTCTCCCAAAAGATCAGGGCCAATTAATTGCGACTAGGGCAAAAACATTTCTGGCCTACACAGAATCGATACCTCCGACTCGAACCCGGTAAGGTGATTGTTGCGACTGGGCCGTTGTGGTCTTATCGAGTCGAACTTAACCTATGGGGGTACCCGGCGCGTCCGCTGGGATTTTTCTTCGTGTTGTTGAGACGGAATCATACCGGAGGACGCAGCTTTGAGTGCGATTCCAGGCCCTCAAGAGAGATCTTTCGGGTCTTACCTTCATAATCGAAGAATATGGCATCCGGATGTGCCTAGTCGGCCGAACAATCCAGTTTTTATGATGTAAATATCATGCGAGTGAGAAAAGAATAGGTTCTTCCTACTCGTGTAATTTTTGCATGAGTAGTTCCTCTATCCATACGAAAGAGTTTTCGTGTTTTAAGAGTTTTATGCCCATATGAAAGAGATTTCATGTTTGGGAGATTGTGCCCATACGAAAGAGTTTTCGTGTGTAGGCTATTTTCCTTCGTTTTTAAAGGAGTCTTGCCTCAGGATTTGTTCATGAAAAGGTTGCTTCTATTCGAAGGAATATTGTCCATACGAAGTTGTTTTCGTGTTTGGACTTTCCATTCGAAGCTTTCTTCAAATTGATGATGCACGCTATGACGTCATGGCGCACTTTTCTCATCCCGATGGGACGTGACGGAGTGAGAGCAGAGAGCCTAGCCCACATAGTCAGCTTTTTGACCGGGAAACGAGACGTCGCTCCCGATTTTTACGGAAACCGTGCAGTAAATACGCACGATCTTCTGTTAAGATCGTGGCACAAAACAGCGCTCACCGCCTCCTCGTTGCATCTTCACACGTGGTGGCGGCGATGGGCGCCACGTGGCGCATCGAGTGGCCAGCATCGACTCGTTCCGTGTATAAGTACGGGCCTTTGATGTGCGGTAAAACTTTCTCAGCCTTCGTCTTCCAATCCGTCTTCCTCCTCGCGCTCATCTTCTTTCTCCTCCAAGCTCGTGCGCATCAGCAATGGCGGGGGGCAAAAGACGCAGCGCTGCCATTTCCGCATCCGGGGAAGCTTCCGTGCAACCTGCGCCGCGCTCGGGCGACTGGCGTTCGCCCAACACCACCGCGAAGAGAATCAAGGAGATGCAGCGGGAGGGGCTGCTGCCGGCGGAGTCCGAGAAGCGGGTGCGCCTCGGAAAGAAAGAAGAGGTACCCAACCCGCAAGAGAATGAGCGCGTGGTCTTCGCGGACCACGTGTCTCGCGGTCTTTCCTTTCCCCTCCATCCGTTTCTTGTCGGGTTGCTGTATGTCTATGGCATACAGCTTCACGACCTCCCTCCGAACGCGGTGCAGCACATATCGTGCTTCATCGTGTTCTGCGAATGCTTCCTTGGCATTCGCCCACATTGGGCGCTCTGGAAGGCCCTCTTCAAAGTTCGGATCTTCCGCGAGAAATCGCGGGTAGACTCCAAGCTCGGCGAGCCGCTGCGCACGGGTGGCTTTGAGATCCAAGCGAAATCGGAGACCAGCTACTTCAGCATGTACTTCATCGACTCCGCGCAGGGCTGGAGGAAAAAATGGTTCTACGTCATCGACAACAGCTCGGGTGGGATCATGGAATTCCACCCGTTCGCTGTTTTGAAGAGGCGGAAATCCTGGGCGCACAAGTTGTCGACTGAAGAAACCCAGGTCGTCGCACCTCTACTCGCAAGGGTGACAGCTCTCCGCGATCAAACTGCTGGAGTTGTACTCAACGGGCTGCATCTGGCGAGTATCTTTCTGAAGCGCAGGATCCAACCTCTGCAGCACAGGCCTTCCACGATGTGGGAGTACCAAGGCTCCGAGGATCCTAGCCGAGTGAGTCGCGAGGAGCTCTCGAACGTCGAGTTCGAGAAGAAGATCGCGGCTATCACTAGCCTGAAGGTGGGAGAGAAATTCCCCGACTGCGCAGTCGCAGCCTTCGACGCGTCGAAGCCTCCGTCAACCGCGGTGAGTTTATTCTTCTTCTCTTCTTTTGCTTTCTTGTTTGTTCTGAGTTTCAGTCAATTGAATTTTCCCTTGCTTTCTTCTGTCTTCCATAGAGTTTATCCATGGCCACCTGCTACCCTCCTGTATCCGGGGCGGAGGCCTCAGAGTTATTGGCGAGTAATCTGGATGCCCCAGCCGACACCAGTGTCGCGGACGCTTCTTCGAGCTCTGACCAAGATTCTTCGGATGACGTCGGGGACTCGGGTGGAGATTATCAGAAGCGCCGTCGGGTGGAAGGTGATGAGGCCACCTCCAAGGACAACTCCTTGGAAGAATCACCCGGGAAGGAGCCCATCAATGCTACCCCTCTGCAGACGCGCGCTCCTTCCTCCTCATTCCCAGTTATCCAGACCGCCTGGAATGCGGATATGCTGGATGAGGAGGACGACGAAGATGAGTAAGTTTCTTTCTCCTCATTCTTAGTCGAACGTTTTCCTTTGCATCTATGTTAACACTTTGTCTTTTGTTGCAGCCTGCAAACCATTAGTCCTCGCAGGTACGCCTCTTCCCTTCCTCCCGAAAGGAAGAGTAAGGCAGGAGCTGCGGATGAGGTTCCTACTGCTGGCACTGTCCAGAATTCGCCCAGCGTAGCCCCCAAAGTAGCGACTACGGAGCATGGAGTTCCTAGTTCTGTTGTCGGAGCTTCGGCTTCAAAAGAGGCGACGGGTAGCTCAGCGGATCCTCTTTCCCGCGCCAAGGGCCAGGTAAATTCTGTCACTTGCCTTTAGTTTGTTATCGGGTGCACGACAGTGCTCCCTATGGGAGTAGCCCCCGAGGCTGTAGTTGATCGCATGTGATCGGCTACAGGCTCAAAGTCTGTCTTTTGCTTCTTCTTGATTTTATCGGGTGCACGACAGTGCTCCCGATGGGAGTAGCCCCCGAGGCTATACTCGAATGTTTACAATAGAGTATATATAGGCTCAAATTTTACTCTTCTGATTTCCACTTTCGTGTTGCCCGCAGACACTTATCGACTCCCTCACGGCGATTGGGCGCCGTGTTGTTCTTGCTGAGTCCGACTGTGCGTTCCTTCGAGCGGACCGCAGTCGACTCACCTCTGAAAACGAACTTCTTCGAGGTAAGCTCGGCCCTCTTCTTCTGTTTGAATTTTTCCCATCCGTTCTTCGATTCTGATAAATGTTGTCGTGCAGCTGAACTTGAGTTTTCGAAGACCGAGAAAGACAAAGCCTCTGCCCAGGCAGCAACTCTAGAGGCAGAACTGGCGACTGCCTGGCAGGAGCTCAAGTCTTCCCGCATGTTAAATGCCGATTACGAGGGAAAACTTGCGGCTGCCCAAGATGCCCTCAAGAACTTGGAGGATGCTGGCGCCAAGGCGGATGCCAATCTTGTCAACTTTATTCGTCCCCTTGCTGAGCGCTTTGCGGGTAAGTTTGTACTTTTCTACACTCCTCTTTTTGTCTTGGTAGATCTTTCGGATTAAACCTCTTTTTTGTTCTTAGGTCTTCTGGGTGTCCCCCTGGAGCTTGCTGGGACTCCTCGAGTGGACGCATTGACAGATTGTTGCGCCCAGCTTAGGAGGCATGCTGCAGAGGTTTGCTCCTTAGTCGGCAATGCTACTGAAGTGTTGACGTAGCTGCATGGTCACCTTCTCGTCAATGCTTCATCTCCACCCGCGCTAGGTGACCTGCTGAAGATCTTCTCGGAGAGCAATCTCCTTGATGCCTACGCGGTCGCTCAGTCGGAGTTTGGGGCGAAGACGGCCATCCAGTTTGCGCTGGCGCATGGAGTTAGCGGCCTGGAGGAGGCCTACTCGGATCTCCCAGTCGATCCTTCCACAGGCAAAAAGGTAGGGCTTCGTCGTTTTGGCGAGCCAGCCGCTGTCCTCGCTCGGAAGTTATCTGAGCTGTTTGCTCGACTTAAGGGAGGGGCGACTGCCGCGAGTGGGAATACCACTGTAGCTTCTTAGTTTAGTTCGTTTGTATCTTGCAACTTCGATTGTAATGAACCCTGGGATGTGCTCCCATTTCTTCAATATTTTAATCGAGATGTTTTTGCTGAAATGTTTCCCGCGATTGATCATAAGCTCCCGATGGGAGTAGCCCCCGAGCACCTGTCGAATAGGTGGTAAATAAATCTCTAGTGGGGCACCTTATTCCTTTTAATCTTCTTTGTGCTTTTCAGGTATCCGGGGTGGCCGCAGAACCTTCAGGTGGACCTGCTGCTCCAACAAATCCGCTTGTCGCCGCTGTGGGGTCTTTGGCAGGTCTTCGTGATCGTGTAGCTGACGGTGAGCGCAGGTTGAAAGCGTTGCACGGGGTAGCCGATGTGGCGAAGTCCAAGCAAAGACTGGCGACTGAACGCGAACAATTTCTGATGGACGAGTTGGCCTCCGTCGCTAGGGACTTGCTGTGTAAGTAATGCAGCCCCCTAGTCTTCTTTGTCTTGTTTACTTGACTAATCGTGCATATTTTCTCTTCAGTTGTTAAGCCGGATGATAGGGAGGAAAAACAGTGGGTAGAAAACAACATTCTTCAAGAAGCTGGCAGCTCGAAGCCTCATGCGAATAACTTTTGGTCTGATCGCAGTCGAGGTTTCGTGCTGGCTACTTTGAAGTTCCGTATCACCCAGGTAAAAGTTCTCGTGAGTTCTTTTCACGAGGTCTTGATCGCGATGAACGCTGCGTTCTACCCGCTGGAAAGGGGTCCTGAAGACTGGAGCCATCTCCTCAGGCTGTTCGGGCAAGAGGGAGAGATTCGCGAGTGTGTGCGCAATCAAATGACTTGCGGCGCGGTGGTGGCCCTCTCCTTCGTCCGGATATGGCATCCTGAGATAAATTTTAACTCCGTAGCAAGGCTTCTAGACGGTCCAATCGATGACATTTCGCCGCATTATGATGCTGTTCGTCCAGCAGCGGAGAAAATCATTCGGCTGACCTCTGAGGAAGTAGATAGAGTGTTGGCGACTGGGAATGCTTTTCGCCATGATTGATTGTTGGATGTGTACATCCTGTGATGTTGTATAGTTTGCAAAAACTGTTGTAAGGTGTATGACCTTGTATGTATAAATTTTCCTGTTATGCTTAGTTGTAGGCATAACCCCCGTGTGTTTATGGGGTGTGTACCTGTAACTATTTTAGCATATAAGAATGAATAATCTTCGAGTAAATATGGTTGATAAACCATGTATTTTATTGCGATCATGTATTCGAGCTACAAGAGTGGCTAGTATAGCCTTATTTGTTTGTGAAAACAAGTAAATCTAGGGATACAATTTGCGGAGGTGTGCGATATTCCAAGGATTGGAATAGATTCCTCCAGTCGATGGGTTCTTCAGCCTGTAGGCGCCACCTGGGATAACTTCGTGTATGACGAAGGGTCCTTCCCATGGTGGCTCGAGCTTGTGTCCCTCCTTCTGCTTGAGCCGCAACACTAGATCTCCTACCGCGAATGCTCTGTGGCGTATGCGGCGACTGTGATAGTTTCGCAGTGATTGTTGATATACCGCGGATCTTGGGAGCGCTATATCACGCATCTCATCGAGTGCATCCATATCTTCCGCGAGTGCCCTGTTGGAGGTTTCTTCGCTGTAAGCCACGACTCTTGGTGCGCTGAACCTAACATCCTCGGGAAGGACCGCTTCTGCCCCGTATACCATGAAAAATAGCGTGTAGTTTGTGGATCGATTTGGAGTTGTGCGGAGGCTCCATAGTACGGAGGGTAGCTCTTCGGCCCAATGTCCTGCTGCTGGTTGTAGACGATCGAGTAGACGTTTCTTGATGCCAGCTGAAACTAAGCCGTTGGATCTTTCGACTTGTCCGTTCGTTTGCGGGTGGGCAACTAAAGCAAACTTGAAGTTGATGCCATTTTCCTCGCAGAACTGTTATGTTTCCTTTGCCGTGAAGTTTGTGCCATTATCTGTAATGATATCGTGTGGTACCCCAAATCTGCATACGATGGAATCGAGGAACTTGACGGCGCATTGGGCGCTAGCCGAAGTTACTGGCATGGCCTCGATCCATTTGGTGAACTTGTCGACTGCGACCAGCAAGTGATGTAGCCCACCGTATTCAACCAAGCACAACATCGACACACCACAAGGTGAACTCACTCCTATCTCCGTACGTTTCCGGTGACTTGGTGAACGGTGCTCTACCTCATGAAATACCCCTCTACATGCATAGGTGGGATCACCACATGGTGACCCAAGATGGTGCCCAAGATGCTCAAGAACACATCCAAGAAGGTGCGCATGAAGCTAGGAAGAACGTGGGTGAAGACGGCGTCAAGATCGGAGTTCCGAGGAGGAAGAACAGAGGGAAAAGGAGGCTCCCGGCCTCACCCTGGCCCCAGGCCGGGCCCCAGGCCGGCCTACCCTGGCCCCAGGCCGGCCTCCTCATCCCACCCTGGCCCCAGGCCGGGTACCAGGCCGGGCACCAGCCCGAGGGGGCCGGCCTCCCACCCTGGCCCCAGGCCGGGCACCAGGCCTCTGCGCCCCACCCTGGCCCCAGGCCGGGTTCCAGGCCGGCCAGGCCGGCTCCCAGGCCGGGGTGGCCCCGGAATGCACGGAAATGGACCGTTTTGGCACCGTTTCGACCCCCGTTTCGACCCCGACTATATAAAGGACTCCGGTGGCTAGATCTAGGGATAGGAATAGTTTTGAGCATTGTTTTCGAGAGTTTAGGGCTTCGCCCTTGTATCCCTCTTTTGAGGTGACTCCTCTTACGAGGCTACTCCTATGTTGACGATGTTCATCTAGGATTGTATCAAGATCTCTCCAAGGAGCTACTCTCTCACATAGTGATTCTAGTAGCGCTTGCCAACCTTCCCCTTTTGGGCTTCTGTTGGATCGGTGGACCGGCCGGTAAGAGAAACGGTTTCAATTAGCGTGTTGTTGACTTGGGTTTGCGATCCCTCGTAGGCTTCACGAGTTATCTTCCCCCTTTTTGTGTTTCCGCGCGTTTGCCCTCGATTTCCCCTCGATTCCCCCTCTCGTGTTCATCGTGTTCATCGCGTTCTTCGTGCGTTCTTCGTTCGTTCTTGTCGATTCGTGAAGATCGGGCCAACTTAGAGGTCAACACCTTCATCATCTGGTATCCAGAGCTAGATTGACACGAATCCGACACCCCACCCCCTCCCCTACCACCAATTTTTCTTCTATCCACCATAAATTCGAAAATTTGACCAAAAATAGCCGAAAGGGATTTCGACCGATCTCTTGATTCGTTGAGTTTCTCGTGGTTTTGTTTCATAGATTTGTTGCCAAAAACCATTCCCCATCTTCCTATTCAGCCACAATTCTTGAATTTGTCCAAAAAATTTCTTGATTTGGGAGAAATTTCGAATTTGAGCAAAAATTTCAGAAAAATCCTGCTCTTCGATTCTTGGACAGATTTTGAAACTTGTTTTTCTTTGTCGTTTTTTATCCGAATTGAGTGCAACAAAGTGCTACGCGACGCCCACGACATCAC
This sequence comes from Alopecurus myosuroides, assembly GCA_028641055.1. Lineage (NCBI taxonomy): Eukaryota > Viridiplantae > Streptophyta > Magnoliopsida > Poales > Poaceae > Alopecurus > Alopecurus myosuroides. Next base: position 244,938,304 of record CM054060.1, on the reverse strand, counting down.
CTACGCTTCCACATCAACGGATCGCCACGACATCGACTCCCCCACGGCCGCAAGTCCGTGATCATCGATAAGAGAGGTATAACTTGCTTCCGCTTGAACCACCCCACCCCATTGTGTTACTTACCTATTCGGACTAGTTCCTTTTACACCGCTTGGCATCGCATTTGTGGCATTGAGAGTGCGAGGTTTGCTCTTGTGAGAGATTAGCTACCGAGTAGGCATTGGCACTTTGGAATCCATCAAAAAGAGAAAATAAAAAAAAAGAGAAAAAGAGAAAATAGAAAAAGAAGCAAAAGGATCGGTGCCAATTGCTTTCCATTGTAGGAACGTGTAGCATTGCGTCGTAAAAGAGAAAGAGTGACCGATTGCCACGGTGCGAATCTTGTTGCCTTTTCAAATTTGCGGTTTGAGCTAGCGTCCTCTTTGAGTTAGTGTGGCATTGAGCATTAGTCTACGTTAGGTCCATTTCGTTCTTCGCTCGTCCATTGGTCGCACTAACCCCATTTTTCCCTTGCGTGTGTGTGTTCCACCATATTTCCATCCGATAGGTTTGGTTTTCGTGCTAACTTTTCTTTGATTCTTCTCCACGTTTTACAACAAACTTTTCTTTGGATTTGTCGTTTTCTCGCCACATTTCTAACCCATTGCCATCCACCCATAAGCCGTGTGTGTTTTGGAGCGTGTTTTTGGGATCTTTCGAACTCAAGTCACTTCATTCTTTTTGTTGTCGGTTTCTCTTGGCTTGGTCCACTAGTTTCCAACATTTGCTAAAAGGTGAGGGTTGAGCTCTTAGGTCCTCACACTCTATATATACATTTGCGCTTGTCACTAACCATGTATAGCGAGAGCGAAGACTTTGGAGGCCATGATGATCATGATGAGTCCATGATGGACCACTACGACTACAACGAGCTAGACATGGACCTCCACTCCTATGAGCACGACGTGGTGGACGACTACGAGCACGCCATCGTGGATGACCACTACTACGAGCATGACATGGTGGATCACCACCACTACTACGACCACGACGTCGAGCTCTACACCGACTACTCCTCCCCAAGCATCATCGCCATGGAGGAGTACCACAACCACCACGCCGACTTCGACTCCATGAGCTCCACCGACATGAACCACTACTACAACAATGACGCCGCAAGCTTGGATGACGAGAGGGAGCCCTACTACACCGACAACGCATCCTCGAGCATGGCGGAGTTCTACACCGACAATGACTCCGACATGGACGAGCTCACCTACAAGAAATTCCTCGCCAAGCTTCGATTGTCAAGAAACTCCGATGGTTCATGCTCGCCACCAAGGAACTCCTCGGAGATTGCCAAGGCCAAGACACGACAACGACCTTCAACCTCAAGATGGCGCCACGACAAGAAATCCGACAAGTTGGCAACGTCAAGATGGTATCCTTCAACATCAAGACGGCGCCACAAGAAGGACATCATCGAGGCTCCATCAAGCGAGAAGGCCAAGAAGCCAAGGCATCCAAATGACTTGCGGAGTCATCCTACACATGAAGTGCGGGAGCGCCGCAAGCTTCGTCATCAACCCCGCTATCATCACCAAGATCGTCGCCATGATCACCATATGGAAGAGAGTGGTACACCCACCTCACCGCATCTTCCACCACAAGCTCCACGACGACATTGGTTTGAGCATCGCTCGCCATCACCACTACCTCGACCTCGACACCGACAAGGCCGTGGTGACCCTCTTCAAGATCACCCTCTACGACCGGATATTCTTCATCACCCACCTTCTCCAAGCTCGACTCATGACATTGGTCTAAATGGCTTCGTGGATGGTGCTTGCCCACATTCAAGGCTTCCAAGGCAAAATGTGTGTCACCACCACAATGACCACCAAGACCAAGTCCATTCTCAAGAAGGTGCCTTCGACATGGCTTCTAGTGAATGCCTCCCTCGACTCCACCACAATGACCACCGGCGCCATCCTCTCCATCATGACCGCCATCGCCAAACCAATGAGGATGACCCAATTGAGCTTCCACCGCCTATCTTTGATGAAGACCCAAATGAGACACCTTCTCAACATCAAGCGAGTGCGAATGCTCCCTATGGCTTGTCTTTCCCCATCTTCGAGGAAGACTCCTTTGAGCGCCACCATCGACAACAACCAAGTGGGATTGCTCAATTTGCTACTTCACTTCCCATCTTTGATGAGGACCCCTATGAGCGCCCACTTCGACCACCACTAGGCACGGATGCTATGAGCCTACTTTCCCCTCTCCTTCAAGATGAAGACCTCTTATGCCCCATTTGCAAGGGCCATGGTCACATAATGTGGGATTGCCAAGGCGGCGACCAAGATGGTGCGTCCAATGGAGATGCTATCCATCATGCTTCTTCTCCCATATTGGATGAAGCACCACATCACCTAGGCCATGAAGACAATAACTTGAGCGCCGTTTGCCTCAATGTTACAAGGTGCAAGGACCATGAGCGTCACCATCCATATGAGGAATGGGAGCCTCCACCGCATCTTCACCAAGATTGTGCTTTCTACTCGCACCCCGCCTTCGACAAAGATCAAGAACATCCTCGCCATGGACACTATGACACCACTACTTCATCAAGGCAAGAGGCGAGAGATACTTCTCCACTAACACCCATCCACAACTTCCATGAGCGACATTCTATGAGGATGAACAATGACCTTCATGATCAAGGCCATGAGTTTCCTTCATCGCCACAAGCGCAACACAAACATCAAGAGTGTGAAGCTATTCCTCCCATGACACAAGATCAACATCACCATATGCATGAGGAGACCACTCTACCACTCTATGATGAAGACGTTGATGCATGTGACATTGTCAAAGAGGCTCATCTCTTGCCATCATCTCTAAGGCATTCTTCTTCTTCGTCTCCAATGACGCAAGTGACCGCTCTGACCATCGACAAGAGAGCTCCCAATGCTACCAATGAGATGATCTTGGTTGCCAACCAACATGGTGACCATGCATACATGAGTGAAGGCCAATACTATGCCTTGCACCAACTAGCTCTCAATTCTTTGGACATGCCGACCAATGGTGACGAAAGCGTCTATTGCAATGAGGCCGCGAACTCATCGCGAGTGTTGACACGAGTTCTTCAAGCCTATCCTCAAGATAAGGACCAAAGATGCAACCTCTCTAGAGCCGGCGTCAATGGCCCATCTATCATTGATGGAGGTAATGACGAATTGGGTGAAACTCTCCGCTTGACTTCAAAGCATCTCATGCCAACCTCCACAAGGCCACGCTCAAGCCACCATTCTAGCCAAGGAAATCTTCATCATCATCATCATCGACCATTTGAGGATGCTACAAGGCATGGCTTACATTACCAATTGATGGAACTTCCTTCGACACAAGCCATGACCCTACCTCCTCCTCCAAGAAAGCCACCCTTTCCTCAATTGGAGCTCAACTCAAGAGATGAGATGATCGAGTCCTCCTCGCCACATGCTATGACACTACCGACTCCAAGCAATGCAACGACATCGACAAATACGCACACCTCAAGTGCCAACACTTTGGAGCCTTCTAGTGTCCCCTCTCAAGCTTCTAGTGAGATGAGTGGTGAGAGAGAGATCCACCATCACATGAGTGAGAGCCACAAGCCCATAATGAGTGGAAAAAGCATGAGTGTTCGTAGAGGCCTCGCCTTGTTAGCCACCAAAAGTGAGATGAGAGTTGAGAGCAAAATCCCATGTGTGCTTATCGACACTAACGGCTTACCAACTTTCTCTCCATCTTTGTTGTCTATTTTGCAGAGATTTGGTGACCCTATCAAGCATCCTCAACATCCTCGCCTTCTCCACATACAAGGCTCTCCACATCGCGTGAACATCGACACCGACTTGAAGGGTTGGAAGGAGCACATTCCGCTCATCATGATCCACATGGAGATTGACAAGAGCTTCTACGACAAAGCATCCTCCATACACACTCCTCAAGTCAAGATCTACACGGCGCGTCACAAGCACTTCGACATCAACGCCTTCTACGCCTACATACCACATGTCACGATGTGCATGGAGTTCGAAAAGCGCATCCACGACAACGACTTCTACGCCTACAACCCTCATGTCAAGATGTACTTGGAGTTCCACATGCGCATCCCCGACAACGACTTCTTCAGCTACATCCCCTACGTCAAGATGTACTTGGAGTTCGACAAGCGCGTCAACGACAATGACTCCCACGACTACATACCAATTGTCAAGATGCACTTGGAGTTCGACAAGCGCGTCAACGACAATGATCACCACGACTACATGCCAACCGCCACGATGTACATGGACTTCGACACGAGCATCAACAACAACCAATACGTCAAGTTCATCTACACTCTACCTCTTCCGCAACCCATGGAGCAACACCCTCTTGAGCTCTTCGACGACGACTACATCTCATGTCAAGCTCATCCTCATCCACCCATGGAGGATCATGTCAAGATCGTCATCGTCTTTGGACTACACCCTCCACGAGCATACCTTGGCATGATCTTCGATATATAAGAGGCTCAACTTCAACGACTACACCGCCTCGCAAGATCTTCCTCAACCATCCACGGGGGGCCATTTCATGATCTTCATCACCTTTGGACCGCCCCCACTACGAGCCTACCGTCACATGGACTTCGACAAGCGGCTCAACTTCAACGACATCTTCGTCGTCAAGATTCCTTCTCCCGCTCACATATGGATGGAACGAGAGTCGAGGACGACTCTTTTTCAAGGGGGGGGGAGATGATGTAGCCCACCGTATTCAACCAAGCACAACATCGACACACCACAAGGTGAACTCACTCCTATCTCCGTACGTTTCCGGTGACTTGGTGAACGGTGCTCTACCTCATGAAATACCCCTCTACATGCATAGGTGGGATCACCACATGGAGACCCAAGATGGTGCCCAAGATGCTCAAGAACACATCCAAGAAGGTGCGCATGAAGCTAGGAAGAACGTGGGTGAAGACAGCGTCAAGATCGGAGTTCCGAGGAGGAAGAACAGAGGGAAAAGGAGGCTCCCGGCCTCACCCTGGCCCCAGGCCGGGCCCCAGGCCGGGCCCCAGGCCGGCCTACCCTAGCCCCAGGCCGGCCTCCTCATCCCACCCTGGCCCCAGGCCGGGTACCAGGCCGGGCACCATCCCGAGGGGGCCGGCCTCCCACCCTGGCCCCAGGCCGGGCCCCAGGCCGGGCACCAGGCCTCTGCGCCCCACCCTGGCCCCAGGCCGGGTTCCAGGCCGGCCAGGCCGGCTCCCAGGCCGGGGTGGCCCCGGAATGCACGGAAATGGACCGTTTTGGCACCGTTTCGACCCCCGTTTCGACCCCGACTATATAAAGGACTCCGGTGGCTAGATCTAGGGATAGGAATAGTTTTGAGCATTGTTTTCGAGAGTTTAGGGCTTCGCCCTTGTATCCCTCTTTTGAGGTGACTCCTCTTACGAGGCTACTCCTATGTTGACGATGTTCATCTAGGATTGTATCAAGATCTCTCCAAGGAGCTACTCTCTCACATAGTGATTCTAGTAGCGCTTGCCAACCTTCCCCTTTTGGGCTTCTGTTGGATCGGTGGACCGGCCGGTAAGAGAAACAGTTTCAATTAGCGTGTTGTTGACTTGGGTTTGCGATCCCTCGTAGGCTTCACGAGTTATCTTCCCCCTTTTTGTGTTTCCGCGCGTTTGCCCTCGATTTCCCCTCGATTCCCCCTCTCGTGTTCATCGTGTTCATCGCGTTCTTCGTGCGTTCTTCGTTCGTTCTTGTCGATTCGTGAAGATCGGGCCAACTTAGAGGTCAACACCTTCATCAGCAAGTGTGTATATCCACCCGGCGTGGACTTGCGTAGCGGTCCTACCATGTCTAGCCCCCACTGTGCAAAAGGCAAGGCGATGGGTATCATATGCAGTTCCGTAGCAGGTGCATGTGGTCTTGGTGCGAATCGCTGGCAAGCGTTGCATCGTTCGACTAGCTCCTTTGCGTCCTTGGCTGCCGTGAGCCAATAGAATCCTGCTCGGAAGGCTTTTCCCATGATTTTTTTCCAACTAGCGTGATGCCCACAGTCTCCTTGGTGGATGTCCTGGAGTAATTCTTTGCCATCCTCGGGTGCGATGCAGCGCTGAAGTATACCCGAGATGCTTTGCTTGTATAATTCTCCGTTGATTACCCGAAAGGATTTACTACGCCTGATTATCTGTCGAGCCTCGCGAGGATCGGCCGGGAGCTGTCTAGAGGACATGTAGTCGAGGTACTTCTGCGTCCAGACTGGCTCGACCAGAAAAACCTGTCGTGAAATGTTATGAATAAGCTCGATGATGGCAACTTGCGGGATGACCTCAGTTTCTGGTGCTGCGGGTGCTCCTGCAGCTTTTTTGACTTTGACTGAGCGCTTGATCATCCGTTCGAAATATATTCCTGACGGTATGGGTGTGTTTGTGGAACCCATGTTTGCCAGTCTATCTGCTTCTTCGTTGCTGGATCTCGCAATGTGTTTCAGCTCGCATCCCTTGAAGCTCCCTTCGAGTAGGTTTTACATGTCGCGATATGCGATCATGTTTTCAGCAATTGCATCACATTCCTTCATTATTTGCTGCGCGATGAGATTGGAGTCGCCGTAGATGATTAGTCGAGTAGCTCCGCAAGCAACTGCCATCTTCATCCCGTGCAACATGGCTTCATATTCTGCATCGTTGTTCGATGCTGGATCATCGGGTGGGAAGTCCAATCGTAGGACGTATTGCAGCTTATCTCCCTAGGCGATATGAGGACGATTCCAGCTCCTGCTCCTTCGTTTCTTTTGGATCCGTCAAAGTACATTATCCAGTTGCTCGTGTACTCAGGCGGTCCGGGCGTTTGTAACTCTGTCCATTCGCTTAAGAATTCCACGAGTACCTGGGACTTGATTGCGTTGCGTCCTGCATACGTGATGTCCTAAGCGCCCAGCTCGATGCTCCATTTGGCTATTCTTCCGGATGCCATAGGGCTGTTCATGATTGTCCCGAGTGACGCATCATTAACCACTGTGATGGCGTGTTCCTGGAAATAGTGCTTGAGATTTCGGGCTGTAAGAACAACTCCATATGCGAGCTTCTGGTAATGAGGATATCGTTGCTTGCATGGCGAGAGCACTTCACTGATGTAATAGATTGGTTGTTGGACTCTGTATGGCTTGCCCTCCTCAGGTCGTTCGACTACGATTGTTGTGTTGATGACCTGGTTTGTGGCGGCTAGGTATAAGTAGAGTGGCTCCCTTTCTTGCGGTGTTGCAAGGACGCGCCTGCTTTGCAATGACCGCTTCAAGTCTGCGAACGCTTATTTAGCTTCTGGTGTCCACTCGAATTTGTCCGTCTTGTTCAACAGCTTGTAGAAGGGTAGCGCTTGTTCTCCCAATCGGGCGATGAACCTGCTCAGAGCGGCTAGTCGCCCTGCGAGCTGCTGGACTCCGCGTAGATTGGTTGGCTCCTTCATAGTCAAGATTGCTTGTATTTTCTCTGGGTTGGCTTCGATGCCTCTGGCGGATACCAGGTACCCGAGAAGTTTTCCTGCTGGGACGCGGAAGACGCATTTCGTCGGGTTGAGCTTGATCCTGTATGCGTTGAGGGCGTCGAATGTTTCTCTAACGTCTTCGAGGAGTGTGTCCTCAACTCGAGTCTTGATGACGATGTCGTCAACATACACTTGTACGTTCTTGCCAATGAGCTTGGCGAGGCATTTTTGCATGCAGCGCTGGTATGTTGCACCTGCGTTCTTGAGCCCGAAGGGCATTGTCGTGTAGCAATATACGCCGTGTGGCGTGATAAATGTTGTCTTTTCTTCGTCCTCCCGTTTCATCCGGATCTGATTGTAGCCTGAATAGGCGTCCAGGAAAGAGAGGCGTTGACAGCCTGCCGTAGAATCCACGATCTGGTCGATTCGCGGGAGGGGGAAGTTATCCTTGGGGCAGTGCTTGTTTAACGACGTGTAGTCGATGCATACTCGAAGGATGTCCGTGTTTTTCTTGGGGACCAGCACTGGATTTGATAACCAGGTGGATATTTTGATCTCCCTGATGAAATTTGCTGCTAGCAACCTGTTTACTTCTTCTCCGAGCGCCTTCTGCTTGGGTTCTGAAAATCGTCGAGTAGTCTGTCTGATGAGTTTGCCATCTGGAAAGACTTTGAGTGAGTGCTCGGCAAACTCCCTGGGTATTCCTGGCATATCTGAGGGCTGCCAGGCGAAAATTTCCCAGTACTCACGGAGGAGTTTGACGAGCGCGCTTTCCGATGCTTGCGAGAGGGTGGTTGAGACCATCACTGTCTTTGCAGAATCTGTCGGGTGCACTTGATGCTTTCGGGTATCACTGTTGGCGCTGAACTCCAGCTCAGGCGCGTTTTTCTTCGTGAGGGGCATCACGGAGTGATCCACGGTTTTTGCCAGCTCTTGAAGTTCTTCTTGCATCCCGAAAGATTTTGCGATCTCGTTGAATTCAATGTCGCACTTGTTGGATTTCTGAAAGTCTCCATCGATTGTGATCACACCATATTCTCCAGGTAACTTGAGTTTCAGGTAGGCGTAATGTGGTACTGCCATGAATCTGGCGAACGTTGTTCAACCAAGAATGGCGTGGTACTGTGAAGGCCAGTCGACGGCTTCGAAGTCAAGGAATTCCCTTCTGTAGTTGCTTTTAGTGCCCAGCACAACTTCTAAGTTGATTGTTCCAAGTGGACGGATTGCCTTTCCCGGAACTATCCCGTGGAAGGATGTTTCTGATTCCGCAAGGCCGTCCAGATTCCTGTTCATCCGACGTAGTGTATCCGCGTAAATAATATTGATGCCACTGCCACCATCCATGAATACGCGGGCCAAGTCTTAGTTGCCAATCTGTGCTTGGATGACGAGGGCGGCGTGTCCTGGTCGATGGACTCGTGGCGGGTGGTCTTTCATCGAGAATGTGATCGGTTGATCCGCCATCTTCAAGTACTCGGGCTTTGTTGGCGGAGTCTGCACAGCCATGCACAATTGCCTTGTGTTAGTCTTTTGAGCTCTGCGGGACGGACATACCTTCTGGATCATCGCGACTTGTCCTGCTGGATTCGGGTATGCATTGGCCCCGGAATTTTGTGCATGTGGTGCGGGTAGTGCAGCCAATACCATGTTTGGATTTGCTGGTGGAGGTAGGGGTTGTGGCGGCTGGAATCCTTGGTGGCCTCCTCCTGGAAGCGGTGGGTAATTTTGAGTGGCTGCGGATCTTTTTCTGCGAGGGCTTCCGAGATATCGATAAACTTTCGGCAATCCGTAAGAAGGTGTGTTGCCTTAGTTTTGCCCGTGCGCTTATCTGTAAATAGATGTAGAGAGCAGTATCCGTCGAGGTCTTCCTCGGGAGATTTTTCTTCAGCCTTCGGTCTCCACTCGCGATTCCCACGGCGACCGGAGTCGCGGCTTCGTGTGAATTCCGCCGCTACCAGCTCCTCTCGATCCTCGTGATCATAATATTTCCTCCTTTTCCTTCGGCCATGGCGGTCTTCATCGTGCGCAGGTGATGATGCTCTCTCGTTGCGCACTGCGTATTCTCCGTTAGCCCATTTTTCGGCTATGATCATTAGCTCCCCAATAGTTTTGGGTGCAGCCCTGCCTAGCTCTTCTGTGAAAGCAGTTCTTCGGGCGCCTTTCCCAAAGGCCTCAATTGCCACTTCTTCCGAGATGGTTCCCGCAGTGTTTCTGAGCGTGGTCCACCGCTGGATATATTCGCGGGTAGACTTACCGCTTTTCTGCTTGCATGCTCGCAGTTCTTCAATGGTGGCCGGCCTCTTGTAAGTCGACTGGAAATTTTTGCAAAAGTCGTGGTGTAAGTCATCCCATGATGCGTAACAAGATCTTGGTCTTCTTTCCAGCCAGCTGCGGGCCACGCCAACGAGATGCAATTTGAGATACTGCATAGCTGTATTCTTGTTCCCACGTTGGCATTTTACTGCTGTGAGGTAATCGCTTAGCCATTGAGAAGGCTCGAGTGAGCCGTCGTACTTTGTCACTTCCGTGCTGAGCTTGAATCTTCTGGGTAAAGGTGCTTCGCGGATGCTGCGGGCAAAGCAGAGCGCACCGCAGGTTTCATCATCCGAGGAGCTGGACGAAGAGCACCCGCGATATCGCGAGGCCCTTGCCTTATCTACCTTATTTTGTGTGATGTCCGATCGCGCGTCATGTCCTGGCCGGTCGCGGTCGGCGTCCTTTCTTGGCTCCTTGCTTCGCTTTCGCGCGTGGCTGCTGTGATGTCGCGAGCTTTTGTCTCTCGGACTGCCTTCGCTGCTGCTTCGACTGTCATCACGGCGCCGTGCTTCTTTTCCTCGGCCACGACGTGGCGATCTATCCCTTCTTGGCGAAGTGCTCCTATGTTTGCGGGATGCTTATCTATCCTTCTCTTTCTCTTTCTCCTGTTCCTTCTCCAGCTGCTCCGCGGCTTTCTTTCGATCATAGGCGGCGAGCCTTGCGGCTGCCAGTCCTAGTCCCTTGCGTACTTGTTTATACTGCTCCGCCCGAGGGTCACTTTCCGTCGGTTGATTCATCTGCATGTAAGTTGCTGCGGCTAGAACCGCGGCAGCGGGAGTTTGCGGGTAGACATTGCCGTCGTCATCGACTCGCATGAGAGAAGTAGTGATCGATCTGCTGGTCCCGGCTAGGGATTCATTGTTCCTGGATGTAGATGCGTGCCCCTTCCTCGCGGGTCGGGTTCCGACCGAGGGTGTTATGGACAGCCCGGCTCGTCTTTGGCTCGACTCATCCGCCGCTCTTCTTCGGTGGGCCAGATCTATCCGAGCGTATTTGATGGTCGTGGCTGCTCTTACTAAGTGATAGTGGTAGGCAACCATGTCTTCGTGTGAAGCCCCGGCTGCGGGTGGCTTGCTCGTTCGCATAGCCTCCTTCGCTCGGTTCCAAGATTCCCGTGACACGCCGATTATGTTGCGCTCTGCTGCGCTATGTTCCGTTTCCGAGGCTTGTTCCGATCCTCCATGCAGACTTGAGCCAGTCGAGGCTCGTGCGTCCTAGGCGTAGATCGAAAGTTCCTTTGAATTCTTGATGGTTCCTCTGTCGAGAGGGTATGGTAGTCGTTGGCGTTGAAGCGGATGGAATCGCCGCTTTTCTCCAGATGACGGCGCGAGTCGACAGCTCCAGATTCAGTTTCTGATTCATCCGAGAAGTGGAGGATCCCGTCCCTGTTGGTCACGAATTTCAGGCTCCCGAACGTCAAGGTGACGCTCTTCTCCAGATCCTCGAATACCGGGCGTGATTCCGGCGAGTGAGGTGTGACCATGACAGATCCGATCCGTATAGGATTGTTCGGAGCCGTAGTCGATGGTTTCCGACGGGAGTTGGTTGTCGATGAAGCCGAAGATGCCGGTGATCCAGCGCCCGTCGTCCCCACGGTCGGCGCCAACTGTCGAATCTCTGACTCTACAAATCCCTTAGGTGACTCTATCGGGTTTCGACTAGAGCACTGGTGGAATCGTCGGCTAGACAGGGGGCGAGATTTACCCAGGTTCGGGGCCCTCTAGAGGTAAAACCCTTACTCCTGCCTCTGTCGATCTGTATTAGTCGAATAGATCGGTTACAATGGTGATGGCTCGAGTCGAGAGTATGATCTCAAGCTCAAGGTTTTGGTGTTGCGGTGTTGCTTGGTCCTCTACCGGTGGCTCTCCTGGCCTTATATAGGTGGCCAGGTCTCAAACCCTACCCGGAGAGGACTCGAACTCTAACCTTAGGTCGGTTACATATTTCCTAACTTAACCCACAAGTTAGTGCGGGTGGGCTTCACGTGGGCCTTCTGGAACACTCCAAGGGCTCCTCTTCTTGGGCCTTAACCTTGGGCCTGAGATGGGGTGTCCTTACCCGCAGGGTCCAAGATCCATGTCTTCGTCAATGACCATTGGATCCAACGCACTCGGAACCACACCTAGTTCGGATATGAACTCCTTCATCCAAACTGCTTCCTGTGTTGCCTCCGAGGCTGCAACATATTCTGCTTCTGTTGATGATCTCGCCACCACGGATTGCTTGGAACTCCTCCACCTTACTGCTCCTCCATTAATAACAAATACATACCCGGATTGAGACATAGAGTCATCCGGATCAGTGTCGAAGCTAGCATCGATGTAACATCTTGTGACGAGCTCTTCTTCACCGCCATATACGAGAAACATATCCTTAGTTCTTCTCAAGTACTTAAAGATATTCTTGACCGTCGTCCAGTGTTCCAAACCTGGATCGTATTGGTACCTACTAGTCAAACTAATAGCATGTGCCACATCCGGTCTTGTACATAGCATAGCATACATGATAGAACCTATGGCTGAAGCATAGGGAATCTTATTCATTATCTCTCTATCTTCTGCTGTAGCTGGACATTGAGTCTTACTCAACGTTTTTCCTTGCAACATTGGTAAGAACCCCTTCTTACTATCTTCCATTCTGAACTTCTTTAGAATCTTGTCAAGGTATGTACTTTGCGAAAGTCCAATCAAGCGTCTTGATCTATCCCTATAGATTTTGATGCCTAATATATAAGCTGCTTCACCGAGGTCTTTCATCGAAAAACTACTGTTTAGATAACCTTTTATGCTTTTTAAAAGATCTATATCATTTCCAATGAACAATATGTCATCCACATATAGTACTAGAAATGCTACAGAGCTCCCACTCACTTTCTTGTAAATACAACCTTCTCCATATGTTTGGACAAATCCAAACCCTTTGATCACCTTATCAAAATGGAGGTTCCAACTCCGGGATGCTTGCTTTAGTCCATAAATGGAATGTTGAAGCTTGCACACCTTGTCAGCATCCTTAGGATCAACAAAACCTTTGGGTTGCATCATATACAACTCTTGCTCAATGTCACCATTAAGGAACACCGTTTTGACATCCATTTGCCAGATTTCATAATCGAAAAATGCAGCAACTGCTAACATAATCCTAACTGACTTCAGCACTGCTACCGGTGAGAAAGTCTATCGTAGTCAACTCATTGAATTTGTAGGAAACCTTTTGCAACAAGTCGAGCTTTATAGACGGTCACATTACCATCAGCGTCCGTTTTCTTTTTAAAGATCCATTTGTTCTCAACGGCCTTGTGGTATCGGGTAAGTCCACCAAAGTCCAAACTTGGTTTTCGTACATGGATCCTATTTCGGATTTCATGGCTTCAAGCCATTTGTTGGAATCTGGGCTCATCATCGCCTCTTCATACGTCACAGGGTCATCACCTCCATCTACCATGAAGTTTAAGACGGGATTCCCATACAGTTCAGGAGCTATACGATCCCTACTTGACCTGCGAGGCACGGTAATTTCCTCTTCTAGAGTTTCATGATCTTGATCATTAGCTCTCTCTTCAACTGACGGGGTCGGCACCGGAACAATTTCGGCGCTGCGCTACTCGCCATTCCAAGAGGAGAAGGTTCAACAACCTCATCGAGTTCTACCTTTCTACTATTCACACCTTTCGAGAGAAACTCCTTCTCTAAAAAGGATCCATTCTTGGCAACAAAAATCTTGCCTTCGGATCTGTGATAGAAGGTGTACCCTATTGTTTCTTTCAGTATCAGTGATTAACATGATCTCATGGTCTAAGGAATAAGGTTACTCCAAATGTAAGACATAACAACAAAAATAAATGACCTGATCATATTGTTATACTTAGTTAGGGTCTAAGTTCATGACGACATTCTCCTAATGACATGACCCCGTTATTAACAACATCCAATGTCTATGATCAGGAAACCTTGATCATCTGTTAATCAATGAGCTAGTTAAAAGAGAAGCTTTACTAGGATCGTTTGTTTGTTTATTAATCACACATGTATTAACGTTTCCGGTTAATACAATTCTAGCATGAGAAATAAACATCTATCATAAACAAGGAATAATTAATAAACACTTTATTATTGCCTCTCGGGCATATTCCTTTCACAAAGGTTTTCCTTTCTTTGAAGATAGCCAAGAGTATTGGTGGGTGCAACTTCACTTATACATAAGCAAGGAGTATGACCACAAGACAGAAGGAGAATGCATCTTCACTAACCCACAACAATACACATCATTCTTTGAGTCAGCTAGATGCGCTGCATGGGAGGCTATCACAGAACTTGGAGAAAGACTTACGTGGAGACTTTATCACACTCAGAAGGATCTCCAGGAAGCTGAAGAAGAGATTAACGCCCTTGAAAAGGAGTTGAAGATGTACAAGAACATAGAGATCATCGTGAAGAGTTATGATCCATCCCAATAGTTTACCACCATGACAGAATGCATTAGCTAGAGTTTTTGTTTGAGTATTGACCTATCAACTTGTGATATGGCAATGCTAGAGTGTTTTGGTTTGCAACTAAGTTGTTTTGCTTAAGTTTTCCAAAAACAAATAAGTCCAAATTTCAAAATTTGGTTAAGAGAGAAAATATTTTAGGTTGTTGTTTTCCATTGATTGTTTGTCTTGTTGTATTGTGCATGGGTAGGAAATTTTTCATCTCATAGCTCTATCTATCTTTTACTCATCTATGTTGAAAACCCACAGATGCCTCCTCGTCGCAACCCCAACAACAACAACAATGAGGACAACAACAACAACAATGAGGACAACAACAACAACAACAACAACAACAACAACAACAACAACAACAACAACAACAACAACAACAACAACAACAACAACAACAACAACAACAACAACAACAACAACAACAACAACAACAACAACAACAACAACAACAACAACGACGCTATGCAGCAGATGCTCACTTCCCAATCCCAACTTCTACAGATGATGACTTAGTTTGTAGCAGCAATGAACAACAACAACAACAACAACAACAACAACAACAACAACAACAACAATCTGCCACCACCACCCCTAGTGGACAGACTTACTAGATTTCTGAGACTTAGGCCTAACAAGTTCTCATATGCTACTGATCCAATTGAGGCAGATGACTGGCTTCGCTCAATCAACAAGGACTTAGTGACTTGTGAGTGCACGGATGCGGAGAAAGTTAGATTCACCGCGCACCTGCTAGAAGGACCCGCTGCAATGTGGTGGGAAACTTATCAAGTGACTCATCTGCTGGAAGGTATGACTTGGGATGATTTCAAGGAGGGATTCTGCAATGCACATATCTCATCTGGGATGATGAACCTCAATAAAGAGGAGTTTCGTAGTCTGAAGCAGGTGACGCGTGTGAACACACATTCTTTAGGAGACCCCAAGAGGAAGGTATAAAGAGTGCAGCAGCAAGTTTCCCTCAGAAAGAAACCAAGGTTGAATCGACCGGTAGGGGGAAGGAGTAACTTCAGAAGGTTGAAGCAGCTGAGATGGCAGGGCGCACTACTGGTTCAGCAGCAACGTGGAACCTACACAACATAATAAAATCACTTTGCCCCAACGAAGCAGTGAGGTTGTCAATCTCACCAGTTTTGCTGAACACAAAGAGGTTAAACGTATGGTGTGGAAAACAGTATTAACGGTATTAACAGTATGAAAATAGTATGAAAGAAGTAGGTGTTTTATCAGTATGAGGAAAATGGACCGGGGTCCACAGTTCACTAGTGGTGTCTCTCCGTGAAAGATAAATAACATGTGTGGTGAAAAAATTACAGCTGGGCAATTGACAGAAATGAAGGCTGCACCGTAGTGCATATGCAAGACATAAAGATTACTATGTGATTCATGCATGCATTACAACAAAATATATAGACCGTCATCCAACTGCATCTATGTCTAATAATCCACCCTCCGAATATCATCTGAACAAACGTTGGGTATTAAGTTGCAAGAAACAGATTATTGTCGTAAGTAAAGTGTGTAGTGTAAACAATGTAAACTACGTAAACACCGTTGTTTTCTCCCTAATGGAAACATCATATCCTCCATCTGTCACGTTTCTGTCACCCGAGCACAGATGAAAAGGAGGCATGAACCCACTATCGAGCATAAATACCCCCCCTTGGAGTTACTAGCATCTACTTGGCCAGAGCATCTACTAATAACGGAGAGCATGCAAGATCATAAATAACATAACCATGAAGATAACATGATAGATTGATAATCAGAAGACATAGCATTCAACATTCATCAGATCCCAGCAATTACAACATGTAGCATTACATAAAGATCATCTTGATCATGATAGGCAGCTCACAATATCTAAACATGAGTTACAAAGTAGAGAGAACAACCATCTAGCTACTGCTATGGACCCGTAGTCCAGGGATGATCTACTCACGCATCACTTCGAAGGAGGGCATGGTGGTGTAGACCCCCCCGGTGATGAATTCCCCTCCCGGCAGGGTGCCGGGGAGAGCTCCAGAACCCTTCCGATCTCAGGTTGACGATGACGGCGGCCTCGGGTGTTTTTGGGACGAAGTGGAATATATTTATGGTTTACATCTCGGGGGGATTAAATAGGTGAAAGGGCAAAGGCGGTGGAGGCCTAGGGGCCCCACACCACCCCCCGGCACGGCCAGGGGGCGCCACCCTATGATGTGGGCCCCCTGAGGCCCCCCTCCGGGTCTCTTCAGGACTCCGTGGAACCTTCGAGAATTCTAAGACTTCCCGGCTTCGAATTTTCCAATTCCGAGAATATTTCCAGAACAACTTTTCTGAAACCAAAAACAACAGAAAACAGGGAACTGGCTCTGTGGCATCTTGTCAATAGGTTAGTCCTAAAAATCGATAAAAATGGCATAAAGTGTATACCAAACATGTGGGAAACAGTAAGAAAACACCATGGAACACCATAAATTAAGGATACGTTTATGACGTATCAACATCCCCAAGCTTAGTTCCTACTCGTCCTCGAGTAGGTAAACGATAAAAACACATAATTTCTGAGGTGACATGCTACCAACATAAACTTGATCATTAATAATGTAAAAGCATTAGTAAGTTGAGATCGTAGAACTTAAAAACAAGCATGATAAATAGAACTTTAATAAGAAAGCATAGCAATCACTGAGAAGTAACTAAAATAAAAGATCATGAATAACAATGCAACGAAAGATATACGTTTGTTTCAAGTATATAGAGAACATGTCAAAGTGATATTCACTAGTCCTTAAGAGTGGGGCGAAACATAAATGTTAGGACACCTTCAAAGTTCACGAGGAAAACTAGAACGAATAATTAGAAAACATGCAATAACACATCATGAATCAATTAATAATGTTTCTGGGACAAATGCACATAAAACTCAGAATGGCAAAAATGCTCTCTCAACCGTGCATAAAGTTAGAAGATGGAGACTCGACATAAAAGTAAAAGAAAGGCCCTTCGCAGAGGGAAGCATGGACCACTCATGTGCTAGAGCTTTTATTCGATTAAACAGAGGTATAAAAACTTGACAGTCCTCCCAACCATCTTTCACAAACCATGGCTAATCGAATCCTTGGATGCCTGCCAACAATCACATACCGTGGAGGAGTTTCTATATTTTAAGAGAGGTGTATGCTTATGTCAACGAATGGTAAACAGGAAATACAGTACGTCACAAGCCAACTAGACTTCACAAGATATGCTCCCATAGAAGGACACATATGGGTAGAAGGTCATCCCTCTTTCTCTTTTGTTTACACAATTATGCTTTGACTGATAAATCAGGGGCAAAATAGTGAAGAGAATTTGTGTTATTAATTTGGGGTTGGGAACCCCGCTGCCAGCTCTTCTATCATTCGATAAGAGGATGAATCCACTAGTCCAGGGTGTGAAAGTCCAATCAACAAGTGAGATAAATATTATGTATTTACGTCCTTATGAGCTAAAACAGGAGCACAAAACATGAGTAATGTTGAAAGTTTTAAAGGTAACACATGAGCAATTTACTTTGGAGTGACGGTTACTTACCACATGTAGGTAGGTATGGTGGACACGATGGGAAAAAAATTGTTTTTGGGAATTGGATGCACGAGTAGAGCTCATACTCAGTACATGTGGAGGCTAGCAAAAGACTGGGAGCGCCAAATCAAGAGAGCATAAGAGCCGTAATCATGCATAGCGACATAAACATCATTAATCAAAGCATAAGCGGTACGATAAGTTCAAAAACTAAATGATCATGGAGGCTTTTCGTTACTGGTTCATAGTCATAAACATGGTGTGAGCATGCGCCAAGTCAACCAAATAAAACATTCAAAGGAGAACACCACAAATTTGTGCTTCAATATGACAAGAACAACTCATGATTCTTTCAATGGCACATTAAACACTCTCACCTATTTGAGGCTAATCATGCTACTCAGTAACCACAAGTCTTTAAAACTAAAATAACATATAGCATGATATGAAAAATTCTAGCCACAGTCTATACAAGCTTCTACTTGCACCATTAAAAATTCTACCTCAAGCAGCAGTTTCTTTTTCCCAACAAGCACCATAGAAAACATGCTTTAACAAAAACTCTCTAAATGCTACAACAAGAAAACATAATAGGACTCACATAACACTACTTAAACTAACAGCTCTGAATAAGAGATGCAATGAAAATAAGAGCTAAACATGAATTTTTGTAGCAACTAGAGGAAAAACTAAGAATACTAGTATAACAAGTATTCAAAAAAAAAGCGGAGCGTGTCTCTCTCCCAAACAAAGAATGATAGGATCCAACTATATTATTGCAGCAAGGAAATCAAAAGAAAACAAAATAAAAGAAAAGAAAAACAAACAGACACTCCAAGTAAACTTCATATGATGTGACCGAATAAAAATACAGTTTCACGAGAAGTGACCTGATAGATAGTTGATGAAGAAGGGGATGCCTTGGGAATACCCAAGTTTAGATGCTTGTGTCTTCTTAATATATTCTTGGATGAACCACGGGGGTATCCCCAAGATTTGACCTTGCACTCTTCTTGATCACATATATCACCTCTTCTCTTGACCCTTGAAAACTTCCTTCACACCACACTCAAACAGTAATTCACATTAGAGGGTTAGTGCAACAATAAGAAAAATTCATTGGTTCTGTATGGCACAAGTGCTATTGATACTTTTAAACATTAGCTACATCCACTGATGTTTCGTGAAGCAAATAAATCCACTTTAAATTGCAAAAGAGCAAATGCAACAAAAATGGCAGAATCCGGCAAAATTAGAGCAGTCTGTAAAGAAGAATTTTTCGAGGCACTTACGTTGCTCAGATCAAAAAAATTAAAGAACAAAAAAGTTGCGGAATTAGCCTTAGAATAAGCTTAAAAAATTTCAGGTCATTATGATCTTCCTGGATTTTATATGTTTTTTTTACGATGGACAGAAGAAATCTGTTTCCTGCGATGAAATCCAAAAACCAACTCCAACTCTCGTTAGAAACCTTATTTGGCACTAGTAAAACATGAACAGAAAGATACAAAGGAGTTTCTACAGAAGTATACAACCCCTTGACGCAAAGAAAACATAGAAAAACAAAGCAAAAATAAAACCATGGATTATCTCCCAAGAAGTGCTTTTCTTTAACGCCTTTTAGCTAGACCCAGAAAAGTGGAATCAAGTATTTTCAAGTGAAGAAGCATCCAAATTGTAACTTGTTCAAATAAAGGAATCAAAAGTAAACTTAATTCTCTTTCTAGGAAAGTGTTCCATACCTTTCTTGAGTGAGAACTGAAATTTAATATTCCCTTCTTTCATATCAATAACAGAACCAACAGTTCTAAGAAAAGGTCTTCCCAAAACAATTGGACAAGAAACATTGCATTCAATATTCAAGACAACAAAATCAACGGGGACAAGAGTATTATTAAACATGATAAGGACATCATCAACTCTCCCCAAATGTTTTTTCTAATATTATCAATAAGACGAATATCAAAATAACAAGGTTCTAATGGTGGTAAATCAAGAATATCATAGAGTTTCTTGGGCATAACAGAGATACTAGCACCAAGATCACATAGAGAATTGCAATCAAAATCATTAATTTTCATTTTAATAATAGGCTCCCAACCATCATCTAGCTTCCTAGGGATAGAGGCTTCACATGTTAATTCATCTTCTCTAATTTGCATGAGAGCATTTGTAATATGTTTTGTGAAAGCCATATTCATAGTACTAGCATTAGGACAACTAGCAAGATTTTGTAGGAACTTAATCACTTCAATTATGTTGCAATCATCAAATTTAAGATCATTTTATCAAATATAATGGGACCATTGTCTCCCATATTTCTTAAAGTTTCAGCACTTTTATCAGGAACATTTTTAGCAGTTTCAGGCAGTTTTGCAATTCTACTAGCAGAAGTGAGAGTGTTTCCGACACCAATTACTTTACCAATGATAGTAGAAGGTTTTATAGCATGATAAGCTTCAGTATTACTAGTGGTGGTAATGGTGCAAACATTAGCTGTATTATTCTTTCTACCTATTTCATATTCTCTTTCCCATCTAGCATGCAATTCAGCTAACATTCTAACATTATCATCAATTCGAATTTGGATGGCATTCAAAGTTTTACTTTCTTTAACATCATGAGGCACAAACTTTAGTTTCAGAAAATCAACATCAAGAGCAAGACTATCAACTTTTGAAGCAAGAACATCAATTTTGCCAAAATTTTCCTCAACAGATTTATTAAAAGCAGTTTGTGTACTAATAAAATTCTTAAGCATGTTCTCAAGATCAGAGGTACACTTTTGTTGTTGTTATAGGAGTTAGCATAAGAATTTCCATAAGCATTGCTATTATTGGGAGGATATGGCCTATAATTGTTGCTACCAAATTATTCCTATAAGCATTGGGGTTGAAATTATTATTTTTAATGAAGTTCACATCAACATGCTCTTCTTGAGCAAGCAAAGAGGCTAAAGGAACATTATTTAGATCAATAGGAGCATGGACATTCACAAGCATAGACATAATAGCATCAAGTCTCTCATTCAAAGAGGAGGTTTCTTCAACATAATTTACCTTCTTACCAGTTGTAGCTCTCTCAGTATGCCACTCAGAATAATTTACCATTATCAAGAAGATTTGTTGCTGACCCCAAGGTCATGGACATAAAGGTTCCTCCAGCAACTGAATCCATAAGGTTTCTTGAAGAAAAATTCAGACCTGCATAAAAAGTTTGGATGATCATCCAAGTAGTCAGTCCATGAGTGGGACAATTCTTTACCAAATATTTCATTCTTTCCCAAGCTTTAGCAACATGCTCATTATCAAGTTGCTTAAAATTCATTATGCTGCTTCTTAAAGATATAATCTTAGAAGGAGGATAATATTTTTCATTGAAAACATCTTTACACTTAGTCCAAGAATCAATACTATTTCTAGGCAAAGACATGAACCATTCTTTAGCTCTTTCTCTCAAAGAGAAAGGAAACAATTTCAGTTTAATAATATCTCCATCAACATCTTTATATTTTTGCATCTCACATAGTTCAACAAAATTATTAAGATGGGCGGCAGCGTCATCAGTACTAACACAAAAAAATTGCTCTCTCATAACAAGGTTTAACAGGGCAAGTTTTATCTCATAAAAATCAGCAGTAGGAGCAGGTGGAGCAATAGGTGTGCTAATGAAATTATTGTTGTTGGTGCTAGTAAAGTCACACAACTTAGTGTTCTCAGGAGTAGTCATTTTAACAAGACTAAAAACATGAATAAAACTACAGCTAGAGTAAGAACTAGTTTTTTTGTGTGTTTTTTTGATATAGAGAAGCAAACAAGACAAAATAAAATAAACTAAGCAAAACAAAAACAAGAAAAGAGATTGGAAGTGAGAGACTCCCCTTGCAGAAATTCTCTTCCTCCCCGGCAACGGCGCCAGAAAAGTGCTTGATGCGTGTGAACACATGTTCGTTGGGAGACCCCAAGAGGAAGGTATGAAGAGTGTAGCAGCAAGTTTCCCTCAGAAAGAAACCAAGGTTGAATCGACTAGTAGGAGGAAGGAGTAACTTCAGAAGGTTGAAGCAGCTGAGATGGCAGGACGCACTACCGGTTCAGCAACAACGTGGAACCTACACGACAAAATCAAATCACTTTTCCCCAACGAAGCAGTGAGGTTGTCAATCTCACCGGTTTTGCTGAACACAAAGAGGTTAAACGTATGGTGTGGAAAACAGTATGAACAATATGAAGCAGTATGAAAACAGTATGAAAGCAGTAGGTGTTTTATCACTATGAGGAAAATGGACCGGGGTCCATAGTTCACTAGTGGTGTCTCTCCGTGAAAGATAAATAACATGTGCTTTCATACTATTCTCATATTGTTTTCCACACTATACGTTTAACCTCTTTGTGTTCAGCAAAACCGGCGAGATTGACAACCTCACTGCTTCGTTGGGGCAAAGTGATTTGATTGTCTTGTGTAGTTTCCATGTTGATTCTGAACCGGTAGTGCGCCCTGCTGTCAAGGAATAGGATATGTATGTAATAGGGGGTTATTAGTTGCTTAGTAGCTATGAGGGTATTACCGGTATTTCACCTAAGATGGCATGTGTACCCGTCCGCTCTTGTTATAAGGCTACCATGTATCATGTGACCTAAATCAAGAAATGAAAACCCTAGACTTTATCTTCTACTCCCTCTGTCCACTTTTATAAGGCTCACTTCTTACTATTGAAATGCTAAGAAGTGTGCCTTATAAAAGTGGACGGAGGGAGTAGCTCTTATTTTCCTTGCAATTTATCCTGCATTTTTATCCAGCAATTTACTAGTTTTATGCTCCAATTCCTCTAAAAATCTTGTATTCTTGATCCTAGTTTGTCAGATCCAAGCAGGATCCTGACAATTGGTATCAGAGCAGTCGATCGATCGGCCTGCCTCCCACCCTTCCCTCCCTTCTTCCTCGATTCCGGTCGCACCAGCGACTCTTCTCTTCCGGTTCACAGCAAATCCCACCCTCCCAACCCCAAATCGACATCCATGGCGACCGCTCTTGTTCCCGTTCCCACCGCCACACCCATGTACGTGCCCACTACTGTCTTCCCCCCGCCTCCGCTCGGCTTCGGAGCACCTCCGTGTGGCTCCTACCCAGCACCCCCGCCTGGATTCGTTTCCGATCCAGCGAACGCGCCCACCACCTACATTCCTCCGCCTCCCTTTTTCTTTGGAGAACGGCCATACATCCCCTCGCCGTACCCCTACCCTCCTCCCTCCACCGCGTGCGCACCTCCGCCCGGCTTCTTCCCCGCAGCACCGCCCGGATTCGTTCCTCCAGCGTATGAAGCTCCAACCGTTTGCTCCTGCGCTGCTACCTACCCCCACACGCCTCCTGCCCCTGAGTACACCCTAGTCCTCCCCAACGCTGAGCAAAATTGGCCAACACTGGCCCCTGATTTGTCTCCATTCATCCTCGTCGGAGCACCCTCCCCATCTCCTTTCCCCCCCAGCTTCCCCACCGCCGACCCATCCCCGTTTCCCTTCTTCAGCGCTCCACACTGGCCACTACCTGCTCCCGAGCTGCCACCCACCTCAGCGCCGCCAGCCACTCACTCCTCGTCGCTGACCCAGAACACCTCTCCCGGTCCATCTGTCTCCAACTTGACACCAACCAGTGCCCGTCCGTGGACAAGGTCCGTACCAAGTCGGGCACTTGATTCCCGCGCACAGCAAGTGTCTACAGACACGATGCTCTGTCAGGCAGGAGAACAAGCTCTCATGGAAGCCACCATCAGTGAGCATATTTCTCAATCACAGAGTTCATTTGATTCCTTGCAAGCCAAGCTCTCCAAATTGAGGTACATGATATCTTCTCTGGTTACTTCAATGGCGTCCTTGTCCTCGTCCAGCACCAGCACTACAGAACGGATTACTTCCGTGCCGGCCATGAGTGCATCCAGTGTACCAGCAGCCCCTTCTTATGTCGCTCCGCAAGTGTTTGCTGAAATGCCAACACCATCGTCTGAGCAGGAAACACAGGGTACAACTTCTAACTTATGTTCTGGGCAGCTCAACCCGATTCAGATGTCTTGTGTGAGCAACCTGAATGAGCTGAATCTTGAAGGAAGGCCACAACAATATGGTTTCCACAATCTCAATCACCAAAGTGTGTTCATAGATGATGATACTGAAGGGAGCTATTTGGCACAGCCAGAAAATTATCCATTAAAGCGATCTACTCTTGAACCAGTGTTTGATGTCTATGGTGACGAACCAGAGGACTGCTCAAATGATTGTGTTTATGTGTCCGCTAGCACTCCTGAGCCATTGTTCGCAAATGAGTTCGTTGACGTATTCGCAAGCACTCCGGACCAGCAGCCATATGAAGAAGATCGTCTTACTAAGAGTGAGCAATCAGTGGTAACACAAGTAGCAGGTATGGTCCCAGTTTGCTGTTCCAAGGCCAACAACACAGCCGGGGATGACCTGATGACTGTTCACGATCTTCAGCCACCAATGACTGTGCAAAATACATCCAATGTGTGTAAGGAAATGCCCTTGTATGATACATTTGGAGAAGAATATAGTGCTAGCCTGGACATTATCTTAGATGTGCCAGATTTCTCGCTTGAGTTGCAGCAACAAGATGATGAGTGGGCATGCAATTGTATTGTCATGAAGGCCTCTGATTCATCTCCCACAAGGTCCAGCCAGCTCATTATTGAGCATAGTATGGGAAAACTTAGACTGTTATGGGATCCAGGAGCTGCAGCAATTCTAGTGACACCTCTGAATTATGGCAGCAACGATAGCACTATTGGGGTATTTAATGAAGCTCTGCTAGATATACCACCAGCTAAACCTCCGGAGAAGAATGGTAGTGCTGACTCTTCACTACATGGTATTCTACTGCAAGCACTGAAGACCGAGAATTCAGTGGAACAGACATCATATCTACAATGGAACCTAGGAGACCATACAAATTTGAGTTCAAAACTGAACAAAAATATTTTTGGAGTGCTCACTCGTGTACCACAGCAAATCTGCTATTACAGAGTACCATCAAGCCAAGATAGTCATGGAATTAAATTCTTATGGGATCCAGGAATTTTGGTGCCAAATCGAGCTCTTAGTAGGCAGACACCATGCACACTATTAATTCTTATTGGGCAACCTGTTGACCTGAACAAATTCTGGGCACATCTATTACAGTGTCATACCTGGTGCCACAATCCGAATGATCTACTCCAGATACGATATTGTTTATTGCCTATTCTGTTTCCCACAGCTGCTAGTGCTACCAAATTGCAGTGCACAGGTGCCTCCGAATCTATGATGGTACAGATACTAGTGGTGCAGTCTAGGGCAAGAAAGGCATGTGTTAGAGTTCAGCATGGCAGTGATTTCAGGGATGGACAACTGGCGTATCTGCCTCAAGTGACTAGGGCAACTCAAAAACATTTATCTTGGTTACCAATTCCAGAACTAACAAAATGGCAAAGTCAAGTGACCGGTGCCACTTTTGTTTGGGACCCTGGTACTATGTTACTTGGGTACAAGTCTAAATGGTGGTTACGATTCATAGAAGAAAAGATAAATTGGTACAACAACATCAAGTGCTATATAGTTGCTCTCTGGTTGATCCATTTTCAACCTCCTTGACAAGGATAAACTGATTCTCGAAGATCATTTCAATCTCTCTTCTAAGGCAAAGCAAAGCCTTATTGACAGACTTTCCAGAAATACCATGCAAACAACTCTCATCTTATCGGCATCAACTCTTTTGTTGAGAAGTTTAAAGATGAAAGTTTCTGAAGAAACTTGTTTATCCATTACTGAGCAATGGTCTCAAGGGGGAAGGAATGTCACGGAATAGGATATGTATGTAATATGGGGTTATCGGTTGCTTAGTAGCTATGAGGGTATTATCGGTATTTCACCTAAGATGGCATGTGTACCCGTCCGCTCTTGTTATAAGGCTACCCTGTATCCTGTGACCTAAATCAAGAAATGAAAACCCTAGACTTTATCTTCTAGCTCTTATTTTCCTTGCAATTTATCCTGCATTTTTATCCAGCAATTTACTAGTTTTATGCTCCAATTCCTCTAAAAATCTTGTATTCTTGATCCTAGTTTGTCAGATTCAAGCAGGATCCTGACACCTTCCACCTCAGCTCCATCAACCTTCAGAGATTGCTTGTCCTCCTACTGGTCGATTCAACCTTGGTTTCTTTTCTAAGGGAAAACTTGATGCTGCCTCTTTACACCTTGTGATCGGGGTTTCCCAACGAGCGTGTGTCGACACTCCATCAATAGCCCACCTCATAACATTTTTCAACCTAATTGCTAGCCTTCTCGAATCTCGGGACGAGATCCTTTTTAAGGGGGGTAGTCTGTAACATCCCAGGATTTTGAAAATTTTGAAAAAATTTAAAACCTACATGCATTCATGAGCATCATAGCATCCCTGCATTTTGATTGCATAATAATTAGCTTTTAATTTGCTAAACACAAAATTTTAGGTGTTATTGCTTATTTATCATCTTTTGAGAATTAAATGTTTTCGAAAAGAAAGTATTTTATTTTGGGGAAATTATAGTACCAAAATGTTCCTTATGTCCTAAGCTTTTCAAAACCTATTTTTATGTATTTTTCTGAATTATTTTGGTTGGGTTTCGAAATGTATTTGAATCAACTGTTTAAAAAAACAGAAAAGAAAAGAAAGACAAAAAAAAAGCGCAGCAGCCACTCTCTCTCCCTCAGGGCCCATCCCACTCTCTATCCTCCCTCTAATTATCCGTGCGCGTAGCGCGTAGGCCTAGCACGAGCCCAACCGTCACAGCCCGCTCTCTCTCTCCCTTCCGCTGACAGGCGGACACCACCGCTGACGTCAGCGATGACCTCGACGTCCGTGTCCCGGACGAACTCCGCAGCGCCGCCTCGACGCCGACCCCTCCAGCACGTAACCTCCCCATAAAGGGGGCCTTCCCTCGATGTCCGCGCTTGAGTCGTGCCCACCAGAACCCTAACCCTAAATCTCGTACCGCCGCCATTGTCGATCTGCCATGGGCCCTCCTTGTCCCCGCCGTTCCAAGCAAAAAGAGGAGGAACCAAGGCGCAGAGAAGCCCCGCGAGGTGCCGCCGCATCCGCCGGTGCGCTCTTCGTCACTAGGGATCACTCCATCGCTGCCGCCTTCCGCGCCAGGGCCGCGCCACCATTCTCTTCCCCTTCTCCGGCTAGATCTTACCTGGGTAAGCCAACCCCTCCTGCGCCGTCCGATCTCAATTGGACGGGCCACGTTAGATGTCGTCGCGAAGGGGTACCGACCAATGACAGCTCGCCACCTGTCTGCCTTGTCATCCGTCGCGTCAGCCGCCGCGCCAGCGCCGCTCCAATCAGGATCTGCCACGTGGACCGCCCAGTCAGCTAGCCCAGTCAGCGCGGTTTTTAATTCAATTAAAATTCCAGAAAATTGCTAAAAATTGTAAAATCAATAACTTTTGTTCTGTAACTCCGATTTAGATGATCTTGGACTTTTTGAAATCAGCACGTTGTGTAGAATAATTTAGGCTATTCAAATTTCAATTTTGAAACATGTACTTACATGTTATTTGTAGATCTCTATTAATCACTATTTTGGGCATAACTTTAATTCTATAAATCCTTTTTAGGTGAAATCAATTTCTATAGTTTTGTTTTGATGTCCTCTATCCAGTATAATCAAAGGAAAAATTATTTATGCAACTTTGTAACAGAAACTCTATTAATGTTCATATTAGCCTATATTAAAACCCTGGTAATGCTAACAATTATAATTTGATAATTAATTTGTTTTGCATGCATGATAACCATGTTATTAACATCAAAGAACATCATTATTAGTAATTATTTCTAGTTGTGAATTTTGTGCATTAATTTGATCATTGCATAACATGCATACATGTTTTTGTATTGTTATTTTGTTCTCTATGTTATGTTTGTTTTGTATGTTTATGTGTGGCTTGTTTTGCTTGTATTAGATTGTGAAGAGGACCAAGTCTACTCTTGTTGCTATTATACTTGTTGTGATTGTTCATCCTATTGCCAAGGCAAGTGACACCATCAAATCTCCCATATTTTTACTATGCATTACTAGTGTTTTTGTGTAGTATGCATGATAGGGAATTCTACTAAGTTATTATTATGCTATGAAAAACCCAAGTAGCATGTAGAAATCCTTTAGGCTTGTTATTTTGGAGACTTAGTACTTAGTAGATGCTTAGCCTTGCTACAAATTTGTTTTACTCAATGTTGTGGAAAAATTCTAAGTATAACTTTCAATGAACCACCTGGGTGGATTTGGTTGTATGGTTGATGAGAGTTGAGTGTCGCCCGAGGGGTGTTCACTTGCGGATTGCCACCCAGGAAAAAAGAGATTACCAAGTCCTCTAAGTTTAGTAGGTTTCCGTGTATCCATTTGACAATATGGGCCTTGTCTTGATCAACTAAGTTGTGAGAGTTCAGCCCAGACTTGACAAGCAGATGTAGAATAATTATAGGTGGAACGGGTCTTGCCGGTTGGGTTGAATTTCTTGCTTCTGAAAGATCTCATCTCAATTCTCTCCTTTCCATGATGCACTCTGTGTGTATAGGATGTTTGGGCTAATTGAAGACAAAGGGTGAAAGTTCACAACCTCCACAGAGTTAGAAACTATGATCATAGCCGTGTCCCCGGTAACGGACGACTTCGAGCAGCTGGACAAGGATGGACAGAAGAATCTCAACACAGTTTTGAAGAAGTAAGATTCGGCTAAGGAAATATTAGTTGTGGTGCACATGGGTTTGACCCATGGTGCCAATCTTTGAAAATAAAACTCTTTTTCAAAAGTGTTAGGGAAAAACTTGCTTTTTTCAAATAGCCTAAACTCCACCAAGCCAGATATTCATGTAGTTTAGACTTGCCATTTTATATCCACCATAGTGTCATTTTCCAGTACGTCAAATTATACTGACCTCCTTCGGGGGCTGCATATTCCAACGTGTAGGAAATTCTGATGATGAAGTTTGATCAAGTGCTCGGACTCGAGTCTACACCCAATATGTAATGCATGTGCCGCATGATTGAAGATGGAGGCTCATTGCTATCTTTATTTCTGTTGTTTAGAACCCTTAGTTTTGTAGTCTTTCAAGAATATGCACTTTGTAATAAAACTGTACTTGGCTATTCTGGATCTTTTGTAATAATTTTGATACTTCTGCAATGATACTTTACATTTTGTTCTATGGTGCTAGCATTGATCCAGGGACTAGCACTTAACACAATAGTTTCTACATTATTAAATGTGAGGGTGCTACATGCCCATTTTAGTTTTTGTCCCTAAGCGGACCTTCCGGTCGCTGTTGAATTTTTGTTTCACTTTACCTTGTGATGTCATGCAATCCATATCTATTCTATTCATAGCTTGTGACCTTATCATTATTCCCTCTATGCTATATTCTTTCACAGGTTTTGGTGGACAGGGTATGTCCTATTCTCGCAAGAAGCAGCGCACCATTGAGGATGACATTAAGGAAGAATCTAAGGTTATGCCTACTACTTCCAAGACTACTAGATAGAGGGCTCTTGATCAAAGGAAGTTGCCTCCCGGTTCTGTGAAGTCCACCAAGAAGTCTGTTGCCTCCAAACCTCCACCCATCTTGTGGAGACGCCTCAACCTTGTGTAAGGGTTTGGTCAACGCCTTCAAGTCGAGCTCATAGTGGAAATGAGAATCTCCCTCACTGGAGAAGATCAAGGAGAATAAGGTGTGCACATCCGTGCTATTGAGGAGCGCCTAGGTGGCTCCCCACCTCTCCAACATAGACATACTTCTCTTGGGAAGGAATTACGGGAAACATATCCTTGTCTCCATGTTTACACTTGTGGTTTATCTTGTTGCCTTACATGTTGCGCATTGTGCTTTGTATCACATAGGTTGTTCACCTGGTTGCACATCTAGATAACCTGGTATTACTTGTTTAGCCCAAACTAAAAAAGAAAATAAGAAAAATTGGTAGTTAGCCTATTCACCCCACTCTAGTTGACCATATTGTACTTTCAGCTAGGAACATTCAGTAATCATAAACTCTCGCTGATCCGCGGGAGATAACCTGCAATGAGGCTAAAGTTGGATGAAATGAGTCGCCGTAGAGATAACCTGCAAAATAAGGAATGATTCGATCTGTTAAAGACAATATTTTTTCGACAATGCCATACGAACCAACAAATCGTTGAAACTCTTATTCGAATTCCACCTTTGGTCTTTTTATCAACCCGATTGAGCCAATTCTCAAACATATTGGTTATATTGGTCGGAGGTGATATGTCATCTGTCGAGAACACCACACACCGTACTAGTTTTGTAAAAGGATAAGAGATAAACAAATAGTTTCCTTTGAGTCACAAAAGAGTATTTAGTACACCCTTGCCATTTTCTTTTAACAAGGTTATCTTTAGTGAACAAGACCTAATTACTTAGGAACCACATAAAACCCTTGATTTTAAGTGGGATTTTGATTTTCCAAAGGTAAGTTTGTAAGAATCTTATGTGATCATTAATTAAATATTAACACATAGACTTAACTTTAAACACCCCATTAGGTGTTAATTTCTAAACAGAGGAATCAGTGTCATTGGAAAGATTAACCCCCATCAGTCTGTGGCATAGATGAGACCAAGAGTCCTATAAAGCACCAAATAGAGTCCTCCAAAACCTCATATGAGTTGGTGTTGAACCAACAAGCACATCATTCACATAAACGTTTTTCCTACGAGTGATGTGATACAAAGATGAATATTGGTTTTTAAAGGCGAATCACCAAGCCATGTATCTTCCTAAACCCTAGCAGTAGATCCATCTACAATTTTAAAGAAACCACAAGTAAAGAATTCTTCCTTAACCAGTATCAACCCTTTCCAAAAGGAGAGTCCGTTGGTTTAGCCTCAACCTGAGCCAGCGTTTTATCATTAAGATACTTATTATGAAGTAATTCTTGCCATGCCCCTTCCTCGTTTAACAATTTAAACAACCATTTGCTAAGTAGACATTTATTCTTCAACTCAAGTATCTCAATACGTAACCCTCCCTGATCATTGGGTCTGCATATAATATAGTCAGGCCTATACTTTCGTTTGTTCTCATCACTTTGCAAAAAAATACGCGATCCATAATAATCCAGTCTCTTTCGTACCTCTTTGGGTAACAACTTGCCTTTCCAACAGCTTAGCTTTCCTTCAGAACGGCTCTCTACCGGATACCATTCAGCATTACGAAGATTCGATGATGTATTGGAATCCCAAGGTATTTAAAGGGTAATGAACCAACCTCACATTCAAAATTTTGTGTGTATTGTTCCTCATCATCCTTTTCCTTTCCAAAACAGAAAATATCGCTCTTACGGAAAATTCTTTTTAAACCTGATAGATGCTCAAAGATGCATAAAATTAGCTTCATATTCAACGCTTTAGCTAAATCATGCTCTAAAAATAGGATTGTGTCGTCAGCATATTGTAAGATGGATATCGCCCATCAACCAAATGAGGTATAAGTCCTCCAACTTGACCATCCTCCTTCGCTCAGGCGATAAGAATAGCCAGCATATCAACAAGTATATTAAATAAAATAGGAGATAGGGGATCTCAGTGACGCAATCCTTTTTTTTGTCTTGAAAGTAGTGGCCAATATTATCATTAACTCTCACCCCAACACTTCCTCCTTGAGGGTCTATTTGATTCACATGATAGGAAAAACATAGGATTGCAATGTCATGGGACTCCAATCCTATAGGATTTGGTATGCACCAAAGTTTGGTTGATTCCATCAAAGGAATTGTAAAAAAGAGGTTGGAGTGGATGTTAGATATCCTATGGGAACTAGTACAAATTCGTATGGGAAAAAATCCTAGATGATCCAATCCTACAAATCAAGTGGTCAAGGTAGGAAAATTTCCCATAGTATCAAATCATGCAAGAATCCTACGCAATCCCTTTGAATCAAATGAGGCCTGAATGAATTTCATTATCCACTCACACCAGATTGGAGGGAAGCCTTTCATACACATTGTTTGTTGGAGAAAGTTCCAATTGACCTTATCATAGGCCTTCTCAAAATCAATTTTAAATAACACAACATCCATCTTTCTCCGTTTGAGTTCATGAATGCTTTCATGGAGGATTACAACCCCATCCAATATATGTCTACCCGGCATGAAAGCTGATTGTGTAGGCCAAACTATTTTCTGAGCAATTGATGTTAATTTATTAGGTCCCACCTTCGTGAAAATTTTAAAACACAATAAGCAGACAAATAGACCTATGTTGCTGAATTTGAACCGCATTCTCCTTTTTTGGAATTAACGTAATCACTCCAAAATTCAGTTTAAAGAGTGGCAAGTTCCCTTGTTGGAGTTGAGAAAACATCACCATAAGATCATCCTTAAGGATGTTCCAAAGGTTTGGTAAAACTCCGCAGGGAACCTATCCGGTTCGGGAGCTTTTTTTATTCTTTTATTTGATCAATAGCTTCAAAGGCTTCATTCGCAAAGAAATCATAATGACACCCTCATCTATTGATAATTGCGGTACATCATGGATAACATTCTCATCCACTGAATAATTATTCGGCGTCGATGCTCCAAATAACTTTTTATAATATTCAGAAATATAGGTATCTAAATTGTCCTCTCCCACTATAGTTCCTTCCTCTTGCTCTAATTGAAATATCATCTTTTTTCAATGTTTTCCATTTGCCATATGGTGGAAATATTTCGTATTATTCCCACCTTCTTGCATACGTTTAATTTTTTCCCTTTGCGTCCACTTAGATTCTTCATCACGATATAGGTTACAAATTTGATCATTTGCCCTTGTTAGCATTTCCTGTTTGCCTACGCTAAGGGGCACGATCACTGCTTTAATATCTAGCTCATCGATAAGTTTTATTAATCTATCCTTTCCTATTTTGTATTTCCCACCTTGGTTTTTGGCCTAAAGGCCTATCCTTTGAGAAAACCGTGCACATGTCAACTTATTTAACCACACCTCCATAGGTGAGTTTTGAGTTTTCATGGTTAGCAGCAGTCCAGTCCGCTCCGCTGCTACCATATCGAGAAAGCCTTCATGGTTTGTAGCAGTCCAGTCCGCTCCGCTGCTACCATATCGAGAAAGCCGTCAAGTCTCAACAAAGACAGCTCAAAAGAAAAATGTGTCGTATTTCCTCAACGGGTCAGAGTCCAATAACAAAGGAGTGTGATCATAACCAGATTGAGATCAGAGGTGTGTTGATCGATGCTCTGTATTATTTCATTCTCACCAGAAAACCATCTCTAGACTAACTAATTGCGGGTACTATTAATTAACATAGAACTGTACATGATGTTTTTTTTTGAACAGGGAAACTGTCAAACTGTACACTGATCGGATCCTTCATATGTTTCGCGTATGTAATGCGCCGACAATATTTCTAGCTAGGCCTCCAGGACTTGGCAGTGAAGAACTCGGTTCTTAGTTTGGCCACGGCCGGCGACGCTGGAAAGGAGGTTCCTGACGAAGATCTTGATTTGCCCCTTGCCGGCGAGGGTCTCCCACCGCTGGTTTCCCGCCCCAGCAGCGACGTCGACGACTGACACGCTCATGTCGTTCCGAACAACGCAGAGCTTGCCGCGAAGCGCGACCATGGCGGCCGCCTCGAGAGTGTGTGAGCTGCCCAGGTG
Organism: Alopecurus myosuroides; assembly: GCA_028641055.1. NCBI lineage: Eukaryota > Viridiplantae > Streptophyta > Magnoliopsida > Poales > Poaceae > Alopecurus > Alopecurus myosuroides. The sequence goes on along the minus strand of CM054060.1, from coordinate 244,904,726 downwards.
GTGCCTGCTGTCTGCGCAGCCGGTCCACGCGTCCGCGGCCTCCTCGTAGGCCCTGAGCCGGCAACCGTCCTTGCAGTCGGCGGCGTACAGCCGGCCGTCGAGGCAGGCGCTGGGGTTCCTCCAGCCGGTGACCATACTGTCGAGTACCGCCACCGTCGACCACGCGTCGGCCTCCGGCGTGTAGACCTGGCTCAGCACCTGCCGCTCCGCGCCGAACCCCTTCAGGTACCACCTCCCGCCGTGCACCGCGCTGACGAAAGGCACCAGCCCCTCGGCCATGTCAGACACGAACGACCACCGGTTCTTGGTCGGGTCGAACACCTCGGCGGACCTGAGGCCGCCGCCGCCGCTCTCTCCGCCGGCGACGTACAGGCGGTTGCCCATCACGCAAGCGCCGAAGCAGTGCCGCCGGCGCAGCATGTCCGGGGCGCGGTGCCACCGGTTGCTCCGGGCGCTGTAGAACACCATTCGGCGCATGGCGCCTCTGTGCGGATCCCTGCCGCCGAGCAGATACAGGTGGCAGCCGCCGAGCACGGCGCAGCCGAAACCGGCGGCGTCCGCGTACTCGCAGGCACGGGCGGCAGCGCGCGCCACGCCGCACCGCGCGCCGCTGGGTCGAGCACGTCCCACGACACGCGCCCGTTACCATCGCACTTGAAGGCGTACAGCCACTGCTCGGCGAGCCCGAGCCTCCCGCGGAGGCCGTAGAAGTAGTTGCCGGCGAGGAGGCGGAGCCACCTCCTGCACACCAGCCTGAGCTTCCAGTGCTCGGCCCGCGGCACTCGGATGAGGCACGCGATGGCGAGGTCGTCGGGAAGCCCCGGGAGCAGCGGCAATTGCCCGCTCCGACGGCAACCTCGCGACGATCTCTTCTCGTTCAGTGGGTGGATGGAAGCTCTGAGGCTCGATTGCACGCACGATTTGGATTTCGGGGCGTGCCTCCCGGTGCCGGCGACGGCGACCGCTCTCTCCGCTCTGCACAAGCATGACGAGCTATCCACCTATCCAATACGAGAACAGGAAAATATTTCAGATACAAATTGTGGGGAACATGGCAAACTGAACCAAGAGCAATGCCACCGTTCAAACTGTCATTTTTTTTTCTTAACGCGTGTTGCCATGAATGGAAATTACTAACTTATATGTACATTTGTAAACATGATTCAAGAGACTCAGTTATACTGTTAAAAAAAAACAGTCTCAGGTATGGCCGGTACCTTCAATTCCCTGTCTTCCAGACTGTTTGAATTTAGGTTGTGTGTTTAGTCAAATCTAACCCTAAATGTTTCCCCGGATGTCTCCCCTTGCACGAACTACTCTATCCAGAATGTTCGATATCTCTTCGTCCGAAGAAATTGGCTGCTTAATGAATGATCTTCGGTTTTTTCGGCTCATCCTCTCTCTTTCGGTTGTTCTATGGTTTTGTCGGTTTCCCTTTACCTCTTTTGTTGAGGTGTTCCATTGTTGAGGTGCCAGGGATTTATAATTATTGTGTGTTGGGAGAGTTTGCCGGACTCCTTTGCCGGCATGGAGTTTTCATGCTTTGTGAATAGTTCACATTTGTTTGTTTGTATCGATTGCCGATTTTCCTGATAATTATTGATTAAGGCAAAAATTTTGTCCCTATTTCAAAATAAAATGGTATTTGAAATGTTAAACATTACTACCAATTTTGATATCCAGTGATCTTTAATTTTTCTTAACCACGCTTACCGCAAACCTCAGCCTATCCTCCCATAGGTTTAATATTTTTTGCTTGTAGACAAATCAATGTTATTTACTGAACATGTCACCATGTAAATTGACATTTGCAATCGATTTGTTCTGTCTAAGTCACCCACAAATTTGTATCTTTTACGAGCTAAAGTTGCACAGAGTACATTCATGGCAACATGCGGAAAAAAGACGCCCTCCTGAGCGGGACACTCTCAAGTCCCTCGAGGTGTGACATGAGGCGTGTACCGATGACGGCGAGGCTCAGAGGTACGTGGCACACGCGAGAGGGCATCTGATGTTCTATTGTTTTCGCTGAACATAAATACAAAATGCAATAAATATTATACCCAATATTAAAATTACCAACCGTGTCCATTCTTACGTTTTGGCAACCACCCAACAAGGTCTTCGAAGCTATACCTCACGTTGATGCCGCTATTTGATATGCTTTACGCAAAAGCATGCATCATGAGTCGACATAACTTATAGCATACGGTACTTCGAACATTGCCTCGACGAATGTTTGTTCAACCTATACCCTCTACCATTATGTATATAAAAATAGACATGCCATATGTGTCTTGACTCGGCCGAAATAGCTTAGCATATAATGCTCGAAGTGTAGCCTGCTTGTGTCGGTATTCATCGGCGGACCTAGCATCCTACTCCCCGGCCCTTGCCCGAGCTTCTGGCCGGACACGTACTGTATTTGTAGTGTATGTACGCAGTAAATTGACTAAAAATATCATTTTGTGCCTTTAAATTTACTGTTTGTCCAGGCTTTGTATTTGCCCTGGATCCGCCACTGTCGGCATTGTCACCTCGGGATCACAAACACATTGGTTTGCATCTCATCGACGTTGGTTAAACCCTACTTTGATTTGAGAGACCTCACATAATCCTCGAAAACAAGTAAAGGAGTAAATAAATAACCCACTCACAAATTGATAAACCCAAGAAAAAAACGAAATCCATTATTATAAAAGAAAAAATGGAACTGGAAGTGGGGGACTGTGGTATCAATTGAGATTGTATTTTCTTTATAAAAATGCTACATTTTAAAGTGGTAGCTTATGAGAACTCTTCTGCATGCCATGGTGGGACCGGCCGTTGCAAACCTAACCCACCCAGGCAGGTGCAGGTGGGAGTCTTATAGGCGAATTTTCAATTGGGAGGGAACAAGTCTTAAGCAATAAGCATTAACCTCAAGTCCTCAAGAAGGAAAGAAAAAATAGAAAGAAAATGGTGTCGTGTACGACTAAAATTTGACCGCCTGTCCTAGAAGTCGTTGATTTGGTGGATGATACTCACAAAGTTACAACTGATACTTACAAAGTTACAAAAGTAGTTGACCTACTTTGCGGGGAGCAGATTTCTGGTAATGGCCACACAAATTTAACCACGACGGGAATCTAAAACAAATTCTGGCGTAGAAATTTTATCTCTAAGAAACCTTTCCTTTGAAATAAACCTCTACCACCTGGTTGAAGTTGGGACTAGAATTTAGATGATATGTAGACAAAATTCACAAGTCTTAAGTGTATCCTATATATTTTGTACGAGAGTACAGTATCAACAAAAGAGAAATCTTGTTTACATATGCAGTGGCTTGAGCAAAAAAGAAGCATAACTGATTCTGAATAGAGAACTTCATTGGAAAGAAAATCTAGTTGCTCAAACACATCTGCAGGTTTTCTGACTTCAAAACAAGTAGATATTCACTTGTCTGGTTATTTCTGATCTAAAAAAAAACTGAAATCATATGTAGTCATGCTGATGGGAGAGCGCGAGCAAATCAATGGTTGATATGTCTAAAATCGTCACTACGACATGAAAGTTCTCTGCAGAACTTTTGCCATCTAAGCATGGTTTGTATGCAGAAAAAGAAGAGGAGACAGAGATGTGACTGAAGACTCACCAAAGGAGCTTGGATCCGTCTATCCATGTATGACTAGCTAGCTGCTCCTGAAGCAAAGAATCAAGAAACCGCAAGGACACAGTCACCAACCAGATATCACATAGTTGCTATGTACCTGGAGATGAGTGATGCAAAGGGGCATAGGAAATGGTTGGCCCAGCTAGACCTGCCTAACAAGAAGCTTCTTTGTGGTAGCACCACCAGCTTCGTTCACAGGAGGAGGAGGAAGGGGAGAGCTGGGGAGGAGGAGGAGGAGAGGAAGGTCGTGATACTAATAATGGAGACACCTCTTGGATTTAAGGCAGGTGTGTGTGATTGTGGGCCCTGTCCACAGCTACAGCTACAGGACACCCCCATGGCCAAAGCAAACTTTAGCTTGTTTTCTCTTAAGTTCTCTTTTTTCTGCTGATTGAGTCAACCACCTTTGTTTGTTTGTTTGGTTGATTAGTCAAAGATAAATACTCTGGGTTATTTCTTAAGCTCTAATCACCTTTCACTGTTCTGTTGTGCTCTCCTTTTGTATTTAAAAGATGGCAACTTTCGGCTTTTAAGCAGTAGTACAACACATTATTGCATCTTGATCACTCAGGATATAATATTATTATTCAAATTTTAATGTGTTTATCAAAGAACAAAGGTAGTCATGTCAAGATCATGATAACGGAACCTCCAAAACCAGCAGCAAGGGACAAGGGAAAACAGCAAGGGTCCATGCCAAGATCATAACCAATATAAAACGAACACACACCATCAATTTGGAGTTCCTTGGAATCAAACCAAGAGGAAAGATGCTAATGCAAGGGGGCGACTTCTTTACCCATATCATCGTAAGACACTTTTGAGAAGTCATCAATCTGCCTATCTGCAAGAGCCATCACATGACAGGGCTACAACGCCAGCACCGGATGTGCCCATTTCCAATAGGAAGTACATTGACCAACCACAAATGTTCGAATTGTACTTATACATACATAAAAAATGATAAAAATCATGTGTTAAATCACCCCAAAACTATGAAGCACCACATGTAGTACTAAAATCAGAGTGGTGGGATATCTGTGATGGTTTACACAGGCTTTCGTCCCCAGTTTTTGGGGTTATCCTTTGGCCAGAATGGTTTCAACAGAATAATATTTAGCGGGAATGGCGTATTCCGGGATCGATTCAACATATTCGATCCTAGGCCTCTTTGATTCACATAAACTTTCCCTGTCTCCCGGGGAAATGAACTGTTCGCTGTGAAATCTCTGCAAATCAACCCTGACACTTGTGCTCTATTGACCCTCAGTCGGCCCTCTTCTGCTCACAGTGGTGTTCTTCAGGATCTGCACAACAAAGAAAATCTCATTCAGGACATGTTTTACTTGTCCCTCATCAGAGGACTAACGAAATGTTTCGAGTTCCCCTTAGATGATATGGTTTGAGCTTTGCATCCCCTATACAATCCAATACATGAGTAACAGAATACGAACCGCGCGTGTATAAAAGTGGTTTCGATACTCATTCCATGTATAAAAAAGCTACGAAACATTGTCAATTGTGATCATGGTCAACCGAGCTTAACTATAAACAGAATGTTTTAAATTATCTGTATATAAAACTGAGCCGCCCAAATGAAGAAGTTTGGAACAATAAGGAGGAAAAAATGTACCTGACGGAGCATCTGGTTCTCATTCTGCAGGGTGGAGTGCCTCTCTTCCAATTCCGAGTTCTTCTTCTCTAGGTCCTTCACCTTCACTTCTAGATCACCCAAATAAGCTTTCTTCCTCTCCCTTGCCTGCTGTGCTGATACCCGGTTCCTCAGCAACCTTCACAGGTCACATACATATAAATATAAGCAAATATTTAGGATTTTTTATACGATGGAAAGAACAATCTTCTGTCGTCTGTATTCACGCCTAATGAAGTCCAAGAAAGTGATAGGTAAATACATAGGAATTAGAGTCCATTATCTAGTTCTCTTACAAGTTATGTTATTTTCGAATACAAAAGTTGAATTAGGGTTGACATAAAATTGCTCCGTCTATAGCGAAAAGTGTTTTGTGCTCATGCCATTTTAAAAAATTGATTTTTTTTTAAAGTTTCAAAAAATCCTGAAAATAAATCAGTAGGTAGCCAATGGTATATCCCGTAAACATGCAAATTTTCAATTTCAAATACAAACTAGTATGGGCTACACAAAAAAGACAAAATATGATAAAATTTGGAGATTTGAAATAGTGATACTCAGATCCACACCTTTTTCATTTTTGTGTAGTTCAGAATGAAAAGTATTTGGAATTTAAAATTTGCACGATTGTAGGATACACCGTTTACTATACCCTTATTTTTTTCAGAATTTTTAAAAACTCATAAATATATTTTTTGAATTTTTTAACACAATGGGAGCACCAAATCTCCACTCCGTCTATAGTCGAAGCTGCAAAAAAGTTTTTAAGAAAATATGTATCAAACATGATTAAATATTAGCTGAGATATTACGTACAATTTCTTTTTTAACACGTATTACGTATAGTCCATTTTAAAGTATATATGGATTCTCCATCTTATATTTCCACCACTTCGGACTTTTGGCTCTACAGGTTGGTGTATGAAACTTAACATGGTATCATAGTAAAGATCTTCGGTTCGAGTCTCCTCTTTCGTAATTCAAACACAAAGATTGATCTTACCCTCTTTCTGTCCACATATAGGCCTTATAGTCAAACGCGAGAAAGGTGTTACAGTATATGTGGATTGTCCAACTTATTTCCATCGGTTCAGCCTTTTGGTTCTACTGTTTGTACAGTATCACTTTCTGTTCACAACTAGGGCTTAGCGAGTCATATGTAAGATTCTATTCACATGTAGGCCTTATCGATTCACACATGAGAGGGGCATAAAACTAGACAGTCCAACCATATCAGTATCATTTATATAGGGAAGGCACTAATGTTACCTTGCTTCTCATGCTAGCGAAATATTTTCAAAATTGTGCACTTTATGGTCAGAAGTATAACCTTGCCTCAATTTTCAAGCCCCAAATTCAGAACCGGCTAAAAATCCCCCACAGCCCTCAAAACCCTTCACTTCATCTCGTGATACCGAAATCGGGGATTTTTGTTGACGTGTCATCCAAGTTTCCAATTTTTTGTGTCTAACTATAATGTCCATATGGAAAATAAAATAATTAAAAATGGATTTTTTTCGCGGATCGCTTTCTCAATTTTTTTGTATGTTCATAAAGTATTATTGTCTACATAGTAACACGATGATATGAGGAAAATTCCATAGCTTTAAATAATTATTTGTGTGTGCGTATAGGACTAACATGTGTAAATCAAGCTTCACATCTCTTTTCATTTATATACCAACTGATAATTAACATTTACATTTAAAAAAATTGATTCCCATGTCTCTCTAAGTGTAATTATGAGGATCTACCTATTGTGATTTATCTTTAAGAATATCATCTACTGATTATGATCTATTGCGGTCAACGAACTAAGCGAAGATCCACAAGTTCGATGGATGTTTTGCTGACTTGGAATTCCAAGTGCTATTTCTTTAGGAGAAACAGAAAGAGAAACCTTCCATGCACGGATCGCGATGCAGAAATGGACGGATCGATAGTGGGCACAGCACAGGTGCGCCCAAGTCCATTTACACCTTTCCCTATTTAGGAACCACATCATTTCCACTTGTACCGCAGTTTCTCAACCTGCATAGATGCTAGATCCACAAGCAATCTACTTTTTTCTTTTTCTTTAACTTAGATATACAAGCAATCTCTTGTCTTATCTAAACTCAACAAAGGGGACCTATGCGTGGTGGCATCGACGGGAATTCAGGACCTATCCATGGTGGCATTTCAAGGCGTACGGACCATAAGGACCACCGTGCACAGTGCCAAAACATGCAGCATGGGCACGCATCTATTATGCAAGCATCACAGATATTTGTGTTTGTCCAAGACTTAGCCGATTGATAGAAATATCGCACTAGTCTTTTAGCTAGCAACTTAATCTGAATTCCGTACTATGATGGTGGCAAGTACCTTTTGAGGCGCTTGTGCTCCTTGTCGGCCGGGGTGCGCCCGCGGCGGCGAGCGCTGCCTTGCGCCGTGGAGGACTGGGCGCGCTCCGACCCACCGGCCTCCCTCCTGCCGGACGTGGAAGGGCCGCCTGGCCCGAGGCCCAGCTCCGGCACCGTCCCTATCTCGTCGTCGCTCTCCATCCCTGCAGTTCACCAAAGCACGCACGGTAATCAAGCTCAGCTCCCGTTGAGGGAAAAAAAATCATATGAGCAGAAACATATGCTCGATCTCTACTCAAAATGCCAAGTCAAGCACCGTCCGAAAAGAGGCCGCCAAGAAACGATGTAAAACTACTTAAGACGCCGCTATGCTCAGAAAGATGAGAGAACTTTTCATGACGCACGTACATCCACAGGATGATAGGAAGAACACCGAAACTGCAGTTTAAAACAGCATTTGAGGAAAGAAAGATGAGTGAAGGCAGGGAGTGTGGCTGCTTGCCTTCCTTGGCATCCATGTGGTGGCCGGAGCTGGACGACCTCTCGCTGCTGGACGGCCGCGAGCTCTCCCCCTGCTCCTGCATTCTCCCTCTCCCCGGCGAGGAACACGAGACAGCTCGCTCGTTGGGATATCTATCGGCTCTTCCCTCCCCGGCCGTCTCCCCGCTTCAATCTCCTCCTCGGTTCCTCCTCCCAGCTGGCCAGCCGCTCGCTTGCTTGTAGTATGGACCATGATGAGAACTTTTTCTCGCTTAAGACGCCACAAAGCGCAAGAGAACATTACGGACCAGCCCCTGTAAACTCACAATCGTCCCATACAAATGCCCGCCAGTTTTCGTTCCAGTCCATATACGGCGTAACCACAGCGGACCAGGGGCTTGAAACGCAATTCCGCGAAGCGGCACGGGGCTTTCTGCAAGGCGCGGCTTCGAGCGATGGCATTTATTGTCCCGAAAGTTCCATGGCGTTGGGGGTTTCAGCGGGGCAATCCCAGCCACCAGACTCGTCGAGATCGCACGGCCGCCAGCCCCGCGTCGTGGCCGCCCTGCAGACCACGCGCGCGGAGGCGCCATCCAAAGGCGCGGAGCCCCGCTACGTGGAGACGCCTCGGCCCTTCCGCTCCCGCCTGCCACGCTGACGCGCGGGCCCTCGCGTCTCGCTGTCCCACGCGTCGGTGACCTTTGCCGTTAGTGTCAGGGAGCTAGCGCCTGCGGCGACCGCGCGCGTGCGCGTTTGCTCCGGAGCTCGGTGGCGCCTCGTCGGCCACGCAAAGGAGGGCGGAATATCTCTATCCTATGCATGTTGTGTGTTCCTTTTTGAATATCGCCGTCGTGCAAGTGCTCCACGGAAGCTGATCGGGTAACAACGGTACGGCAGCACGATCCTCCGGCCAGATATGAGATATTACGTATTTGGTGGAGCGCATCTTGGAAACGATGCCTGGGTTTTGTGGAGTACTCCACTAGCGATGGCAATAGATGCCGTGCTCATCGATCTACTAAGAGCATCCACAGTGCCAAAACCAAATTTGCTCGCATAGATTTATTTGGCATTAGACCTAAATTTGCTATGTTATCTACAATGTGTCAAAGTCAATGCCAAATGCCAAATCTCCCTATTGTGTGGCCCACCATGTATAAAGTAATAATAAACTATTTTGGCCCGCACACTCTCTCTGTAGTCTCACCCCTTCATTCTACTATTTTATTCACTTAAAAGAATTTGGCACTGGATCTTCTAGTTGCTCCTACGCCAAATTATTTAGTTTTGGCACCAAGATTTGGCATCTCTACAATGTAGGGAACCGATGCCAAAAGCCAAATAGGGTAATTGGCACCCAAATTTGGCACACACTGTGGATGCCCTAAGTACACTGCATGCAGATGCTCGCGCTCTGTCTACTACCCCTCCGTTTCTATTTACTCCGCCTATTAGGATTGTCTTAAATCAAACGTTCTAAAGTTTGACCAAGTTTATAGGACAAAATATAAATATTTGAAATATCAAATGAGTATAATATAAAAATATATTTTATGATGAATCGTATGATATTAACTTTATATTGTTAATGTTGATAGTTTTTTCTATAAAGATGGTCAAACTTTAAGAAGTTTGACTTTTGACAAATCTAATACGCAGACTAAAAAGAAATGGAGGGAGTACTTTACAATATGGAACGGAGGTAGTAACTCGGAAGTTTCGATGTCGCGCCGGAAAGAGTGAAGACACGACATTGGCTATTGATGATCCAAAAGATCGATCCTAGACTTTGCATAGCTCCGGTTTCTCCAAATAACCAAAATCAGATTTATTTATTTTTTATATTTTATACTTTGCAAAAAGATCAATATCTATTATAGAAACTCATGAGCGGTACAAAGGCTTAGATCTTTTCGGCTTAGACTTGTGCATGACCCACCCTGTCTTGAGCTGTTCAGAGAAATCGCAGTGAAAATAAGACGACAGTCCAGTTCTTTTTCTTCTCCCGTCCTACATTATTGTCTGAGTTGTATGATAAACAACCGGTAATACTCTTAGCACTTGCGGACGGAGTACTGGGGCAAGCTAGGGCCGTCGCCCCAGGCCCCTGGCTGTACTTCCCGTATGCATAGCTGCAAACCCATCCGCAAACATCAAGGCATCATAAAGGGGAAAAAAGAATAGGGAACAAAAGAAAATGGGCCTCACTTTCAATTCAGGCCCACTAACCGATCTAGCACAGCTAATCGCCATTTTTAAACAAAATGGCATAGACCACCGCATATTCAGACAGATATGTGACACATAGAACTAATTATATGATTTGTGCGATTTAAACCATTTTCTGACAAATCTAACATGAACCACCTGATGAGTGGATGGACCCTAAGGCCTACCGGTGCAACACGTAATGAGGATGGTTGTGCTCCCCATTATTTTTCCCAAAATTGGTGGTTAGCTGACACCGCCGTCACAAATATGGTGGTTTTCCATCATTTTCTTCCAGCGCACCGCTCGACCAGACGAGCAGACCGACCTCCACGGCTCCACGCGTCGTCGTCGCTCCCGCCCTACTCCTCCCGGCCGGCGAGCCACCCAGATGCCCCCTCCACACGCAACACATCGCCCCTCGCCCTTGCCATACCTTGCACCATTGCACGCCTCCCTTCTGCTATGCTCGGTTGTCCAAGCTCGGTTGCTCTCAAGTTGGTTCAAACTAGATAACGCTAGGTCTTTCCATTGGTTTATCGTCTTATTAAGTTTGCATTGAAATTACCGGTGGCAACAACGTCCGTTAAGATTGTTTTCTTAGCCATGAAAATTAGACATATCCGCAAATGAGCATTCACGTGGCAAAAATCCATTTTAATTGGTTATTTGGTTCTAAGTTTTTTTATAGTCATGTTATTATTAGTTGTATTTCAATGGTCACGAAAATTCAATATTTCGAGAACTATCCATTCCATTATTTCTATCTACTATATTGATTTGTGTCTTAAATGGTATTTTGCCCGTGAATGTTCGCCCCAGCAAAAAAAATCTAGATCTGCCACCGGCTCTTAGGATAATGTTATGTTCTAACTAACATTTTTCTTCTCTTTTCGCATATGGGGCCACAAAATAATATTTCGAACATAATAAATTGCTAAATCACTAGTAGAAAACTAGCCAAAAGTTTTTACCTTTAGTATCGGTTCCATTACGAACCGGTACTAAAGGTAGCATTAGTACTGGTTCCAAAGCCCACGACGCCGGAAACCTTTAATACCTGTTCGTTTGGAGTCTTTAGTACTGGTTCGTGATACGAACCGGTACTAAAGGGTTTCGCGCTAAATTTGCTGCGGAGGTGGGGCCAGCGCTGCACCTTTACCGGTTCGTATCATGAACCGGTACTAAAGGGTGTCCACACTATTTCTTCAACCCGAGCCAAGCTAGCTCTCCTTTTTTTTTTTGACTTAATCACTGTTTTGAACGTAACTTTTGCATTCGAAGTTGGATTTCGACGTTCCTTCGCTCGTTTCAAAAAGGAGAAACATATATAAATTATCATGCATATTATTAAAGCTACATTCTTAAAAATATCATGAGAAAGAATGGAACTAACAATAATGGGTTAACACGGTTTCGTCGGAGAGGGCTCTGGGGCGTATGAATCCAACCAAAAGCTAGGTGGTACCATACCAAGTGTGCACACGTGATTTGGGTTGTATATATATCCATTATTCCACTTCGGATGTTAGCGGTTTCACCGTCATCAGTTTTTTGAATTTGTTTGATATTTCTATGCCTATATCAAAAAGAAGTCAAGACGGCGGGCACAACCGTTCATAGCTAGGGGTTTAATATTGAGAAACTCTTGGTGTATCTCTAACTACGAGGCACCTGTAGTTCAAATTTGACCCGTTTCCAGCTGAATCGGCAGAAACTTGTGTTTTTTTAAAGAGTTGGCTGGAAACCTTATCATAGGTAACAAATTGGTTATTTATGCATATAACATTTTATAGTATTTTCAAAAAATTCATCTCCCAAGTTTTTCAACATATTCTTCGTTGGTCCTTCACAAAAAAATTATTTTGACACACGTAAAATGGAAAATGGTTTTTGTATTCAGTGAAAAGAAAAACTTTCTATGTTAACATTGTCCGTGCTTCCAAGATGCATGTTTGTATGGAATATAGGCACATTTCAACAAACTATTCCATAGATTTGGTCATAACACCCGTCATTTGGCCCGAAACCCTAGAATGTTCGGAGGAGATAGCTCATTTATGTGAACATATTTTCAACACAAGTGATGTATTCCAAGTTTATTATTTTTGGTGGATACTAGGATATATATAATGACACCACGCGAAGGACTTGCATTATTTGGGGGTTTTTAAAATTTTCTGGAATTTTCTAAGATGGTTTCACGAAAAAGTCAAGACGGCGGGCATGACCGTTCGTAGCTAGGGGTTGAATATTGAGAAACTCTTGGTGTATCTCTAATGAAATATGTAGTTGTGTACCTAAACATTATTTTTTCCAAAAATCATGAGCAAACTACGAGGCACATGTAGTTCAAATTTGACCCGTTTCCAGCTGAATCGGCAGAAACTTGTGTTTTTTGAAAGAGGTGGATGAAAACCTTTTCATAAGAAAAAATTAATTATTTATGCATGTAACATGGTCTAGTATTTTGACAAAATGCAGCTCTCAAGTTTTGCAACATATTCTTGGTTGGTCCTTCACAAAAAAACTATTTTTGACACTCGGAAAATAGAAAATGGTTTTTTTATCCAATGAAAAGGAAAACTTTCTCCGTCAACGTTGTTCGTGCTTCCAAGATGCATGTTTGTGTGGAATATGGGCACATTTCAACAAATTATGCCATAGATTTGGCCATAACACCCGTCATTTAGCCTGAAACTCTAGATTGTTCGGAGGAGATAGCTCATTTATGTGAGCACATTTTCAACACAACTGTCACATTCCAAGTTTATTATTTTTTGTTGATACTAGGACATATATAATAATACCACAGGAAGGTCTTGCATCATTTTGGGAGTTTTTAAAATTTTCTGGAATTTTCTAAGCCGGTTTCACGAAAAAGTCAAGACGACGGGCATGACTGTTCGTAGCTAGGGGTTGAATATTGGAAAACTCTTGGTGTATCTCTGATGAAGCATGTAGTTGTGTCCCTAAAAATGATTTTTTCCAAAAATCATGAGCAAACTACGAGGCACCTGTAGTTCAAATTTGACCCGTTTCCAGCTAAACCGGCAGAAACTTGTGCTTTTTAGAAGAGATGGATAGAAACCTTTGAATAAGCAACAAATTTGTTATTTATGCATATAACATGATCTAATATTTTCAAAAAATTCAGCTCCCAAGTTTTGTAACATATTCTTGGTTGGTTCTTGACAAAAAAAAACATTTTTGACACTCGAAAAATAGAAAATGTTTTTTTTATTCAATGAAAAGGAAAACTATCAATGTTTCTATGATATGTATGTCATATTTGAATTCCTCTAATTTTTTTAATCGACTTAGACATTTTATTTGTCAAATTTTGATTTACGGATTTAAATATATGAATTATTTCATACTAAACAATAAAGTAATTCCTAACATTGTATTGTTATTTATTCAAAAAAAGATTATTATATAATCATTGTTATTTATTCATTTTTTTAAATTTAAACAATAAAAAAGTTTAACATCATGCCCCACGGGTTAATATGATTGATATGATAATAATATCGATAAGTTCTAACATCTCATTTGGAATCTAGTTTGGAAGGAACTCAAAAGTTAAGCGTGCTTGTCTAGAGGAATTTCAGGATGGGTGACCGAATGGGAAGTTTTACTAAGTTAAGTATGTTGAACAGATTAATTGTGTAGTCACAGATTAAGTATGTGTCTAAGTGCAAAATTCCGGAATAGGATTTAAAAAAGTTAAAAAAAAACTTGGATTTTTTTTTGAAAAAATTCGATTTTTTTAAAAAAATTACTCCCAGACCTTTAGTATGGGTTCATGTTATGAGCCGGTACCAAAGGTCTCCAACCCCACGGGCTCCCCCGAGCCCATGTGGAGGCACCTTTAGTACCCGTTTTTAAGGAACCGGTACTAAAGGTGGGGCCTTTAGTACCGATTAATTAGTACTATTTGTCCAACCCGTACTAATGGCCCTCTGAAACCGGTACTGATAGGGAATTTTCGAGTAGTGAATATTACAATAAAAGTAGAATTCATTGCTAGTTCATTACAACTCAAATAGAAGGAAGGATGTTCCCAATAAAATATACCATCATGGATTCCTTTCATGTAAGTACCATCATCTTCGGGTGGAGCACTAGGATATGAAGCACTCTCCTCTTGAACATACCCTCCACTATCAAACATGTTGAAATGTTGATCATGTAGGTTGCTATCCCGAATGTAGTTTCGGTAGACACATGTAAGCGGTAATTATTATCTTTTGGCGCTTAGGTGGTCTACGAGGTATGCCTTGCAGCATTCGAAAGACAACCAAATCCTCGTTTGACGCAGTTTCATTGAATGTTGGTGGTTGAATATCTATTCTCTTCCCTTTGGAGGATTATTTTGAAAATCATATACATGGTACCGAGTAGTTTTTTATGGCACTAGATATCGTATTTTGTTCTGGTATCCCGAATCCAGAAGGTAATATTTTCATGCAATGATATGAAAAAGAACTTACCTAATATATTAGATCTAAGGAAACATTTAGAAAATATGTACACAAAAGATTACCTATCGGGGGGGGGGGGAGGATAATGGGGATATGCCACTTGAGCACCAGACCATACATATGTGTCATGAACTGAACTGGGCCATCCAGCCAGCAACAACAAAAGTAAACCTCAAATCAAAATCACATTTTGACTTTTTTAATTGTGCTTGTTCATGTGTTGTATGTCAAGATTTTTTTGGCACAATCACTTTAATGACCAATAATACATAAGAGATTGTAATAAATAATACATAAGAGATTATAATAAATAATAAAGACGATACAAATTTATAGGTTCAAAGAAAATTACAAATTGATAGGTTCACCAAGAAAATACAAATAAGTTCAAAGCAAATTACACAACAATAGGTTCAAAACAAATTAGACAACATAATATCTCAAGGCAATCTCTTATTATTTTTTTCTCTCCTCCCATGCCATCCGTATCCATTCGAGCCTCACACCACTTTCAGCCTCCATATAACAACTGAAGGAAATACAGTATTCAGCCTTTATAAACAATCGTGAAGCACAAAAATGCTCGAATGGCCAGCCGCACATCCATCAAGAACAACCTTGGCCGTCATATCCAAAAAAGCCTCACTAGATCAACTATCGTTTGTGAGGGCTCCGAGTTTTGTGAAGTCATGGAGGTTCTGCTTTTCTTCCCTCTTCTTAAATATGTCACATATACTGTGCAAAAAGTTTCTTTAGGCACCGTCTTTTTTCATCTTTTCAACTATCGCAGAACTAGGTGAATAAGGACATGCTCTCTTTTGTGCACGTCTCAAGCCACCTGGTTTCACATGTATGTCCGTCTCGGTCCCTGAAAGGTCATCATCACCAAGGTTCACATAAGAGGGACAAACTAAAGATGGTAATGGCACCCTCACATGCTCATTGGTAACACAATACTTGTCAACAATCCGGTGCATTATATTCTCATTAGCTAGTGAAGCATGTGAAACTTGGCCTCATATGGGCATCTCTGCAAAGCAATTATCTCAACTTTAGTACACCACATGGATTAGAAAATAATGCATACAAATGAATTATTTTATGCCATATACCTTAATCTCAAGTTCCCACCACTCGTCAGGAGCATCAATGGTCTTGGTGATAGGATCCCTTCCAAGACCTGATGTCATTTGATTGAGTGTCTTCCATGTGTTGTACCCTTTTTTAATGTCTCCCACCTATTCTTGAATTGCTATGGTTATAGCTTCTCTTAGTGTGTTCGTTAAAATTATTTATCAAATTCAAATACCCAGTTGGGTTCAGATAACCTTCATGAAGGTTTCGCTTAAATACTTCCTCGATACAACAGTCCAAAACTATTTCAGTTGAAATGTATCCACTACCTTCTCACCCTTCCTAGATTGTCCAGATTTGTGTGTGTGTGGTTTTGACTTTATCCATCTAGTGATTAGGTCTATGCAAATATGGTTCAATATAAGATGCTAGCCATATAACGAAGAAATACATTCACTAGCTAATCTAAGAAAGAACATAGAACATGATATGTTGAAGGCAAAAAAGAGGATGTCGGGGGCAGGGGCGGGGAATCTGCTTACCATTAGCAGGGGACGACCAAAGGCGGAGAAGTGGAGGGCCGGAGTCGGAGCTGGTCGGCCTTGGTCGAAGGCCCGAGCCGACGCGCCCGTGGATGGCCGGGACGGAGCTCGATCTCTGCGGCCGGGCCGTAGAGGCCCTAAACCGGATGGTCTAGAACCCCTCATATGCATACATTCACGATCCCAAGAATTCAGTCATGAACAACATACGAAGTTGGTACACAGATACATTATCCATTACACGAATAAAATAGTCTTACAAGCAAATGGCCACATGACCAAGTCTTAACAACTGTCACGCAGGACAGGCAAATGTCTCTCAACGCACAACGGAAAGTAAACACAACGTAGATAGCCCATGTCACGCCTTCACCAACAGGCTGCTGACCGGGAGCCGTGTCGCACCCGGACTTCTAGGGGATACTCACAGTCCGTTAAACAGTAGATAAATGGCTTACGGGGCATACCGGCACCCGCATCTCAATATGAGCAGGCCAACACGTAAACGTGTGACAACCATTCTCTCACTATTCATCGTCTGCGCAAACCATCCCATAGAAATCCAGATACTTCCATTGACGTACTTCAAAACATACACACATGGTACGTCAACGGCATTGGAACAAGTGATATCGCAACAGATCTCTACGACACAAAAGATTGAAATAAGTTGCAAATAGCTCTCACTAGAGCAGAGATAGCAAATACAATCATCCAGAGGACACATGTCCCAACATAACATCATTACATCACAGCGGAAGCATTCAACATGTCTGAGTACAGACAAGATCCAAATAGGCTTAAGAAGCCGGAAACGAAAAGACGGAGCCCATCCACGAAGTCTCGGATCCTGCCCGGGTCCGCTATCTACTCGTCAGCAGCCTCGTCATACTCCACGTAGTTGCCACCATGGGGATCCTCGTAAGCGTAGTCTGCGGAAACCACAGCCCCAAAGGGGTCAGTACATAAACGTACTGGCAAGCAAGACTCACAATTCACCAAAGTGTAACCCGTCAACACCAAGCACAGATGCTTTGGGTTCAACGGAAGAAAGGGTGATACAAAAGATGCTGCAACTGGCTGCTCTACCAACTACAGAGGTACTACCACTTCCGGCTAAACAGAATGGGGATAAGATAACGTATCATAACCAACTATAACTGACCACCAAACAAACCCATCCTGGATCTCACCCCTTATCCAAAGAAGCAATCCGAGGATAACTCACACAGTTGGATTAATGATGGTTCAGATTGTTGTGTCAATAAGCCTATTACTAGTCAAGTTATCATTAGTTAGGTGTAAGTTGTTCTGAGTACTTGTTAGCCAGTACTTTCACCAAGTAATCCATAACCGCGGAAAACACGGCTTCTCGAGAAGATTTAACCCTGCAGGGATGCACCAATTTGGCCGTACACGTAAGAATAACCCGCCAGGCGGGGAGCTAACCCACCAAGCGAGGCACTCAACACAACTCAACTCTTCTTCGCATCAAGCCCAAAGAACCACATGCTGTGCGTGCGCGGCTAATCGAGCCCCACGAAGAAAAGGGGACCCTCATAGCACTCTAAGACCTTCCACCCTGGCCTCGGGTTCGCACCTGCACATGCATGCATCAAATGGAAAGCCCGAACTAAGTGTGGCGATTTGGACGAGATGCGAATCGAATCAAATTGAGGGGGGCGCCCATACTCGCTTCCCACATGCGGTTAGTGCGCTCATCATGGATCAGTAGACAAGACCCTTTTCCTAATTAGGGTCGACACTAGCAGGCCTCAAAACCACGTCGGGCCTCCTGCCGGTGCCTTATCATCAGATTATTATTACCTCAAACATTAACAGGTTGATTGTTTAACATCGAGCCCCAGAACATCATAGAAATATAGTAACAGAAAGTAACGGGTAACAGACTCGAGCAGAAACAACCCTAAGCATGCTAGTAAGACACGGGCAACAATCAATGGGGTTATAGGTGTGGAGGTGAGGCTATATCAGGGTTAAAGGATAACATGTGATAGGATCGAACAGAAGCAACGATTCATATGGCTAGCAGAAATAGACAACGGAAAGTATCGGTAACCAATGTTGAAAGGAACACAGTGGTTCATGTGAGTGAATACTTGCCTGCAAACCCAGCAACCTGGTACTGAGCTAGATCCTTAGAAGGGGTGTCGTAAGTATCGTCGGTCTCAACGTCGTCGTATATCCGAGAAGAAGCAAACAAACAACGCAGAGAGATAAACAATCAATATCATGGTATAGTGCACAAACATGGGATGATGCATGACCATTTAATTGATGCATCAAAATAAACTAGTTGACATGATAACATGTTTAAATGGACCCATATGCAATTGGATTGCATATGGAAAGCCCATGAATTATGGTTGAATTAATTGTTCTACAACTAATCATCATGTGTAAGTGAGTTAGCATGATGCATGGATGAGGAAAACAGCAAAATAACAACAATAGAATCAATTGGAAATAAGGTTTACCAAGTTTGAAAATTTGTTTATTAAGTTATGGAATTTTGGTTCCTTAAAGGTGTCACACAAGAATTTGTTGTTTTCACCAATTTTTATTGTTCAAAATAGATAACAAAGTTCTTATTTGATAAGAACACACAATTTTAGGTGGAATACATGTTTCACTTGTTGAAATAGAATTTAGAACAATTTACTTATGAATTAAACAAGTTTAAACAAGATTGAAATGAATTTAATTCAAACATGCATTTATTTGAATTTTTATTTGTTCAAAACATTAAACCAAATTCATATTTGAAAAGTTTATACTTTGATGGTTTGAAAACATATTTTACATGTTCAAAAATAATTTAATTTGAGCAAGTTATGAATTTAACAATTTTAAATGATTTAAACAAGGTTTAAATTATTTAGCCAATTTTAATTATTCAAAACATGAAACAAATTTTATATTTGAAAAAGGTGGTTTAATTAGCATGGAAAACATATTTTATTTTTTGAAAATGGATTTAAAATGAGCAAGTTATTAATTTGGCAATTTTAAATGCATTAAACAAGAAACAGTTGTTTTCAGCAATTTAAATTATTCAAAACAGCAAACAAAGTTGTTATTTGGAAAGTACATGAAAAATTGAGTGGAAAACATGTTTAGTTTGTTGAATTTGGAATTTTTATGCCCAAGTTATGAATTTTGCAAATTTAAGTGAATTAAACAAGTTTTCAAATATTTCACCAATTTAAAATATTCAAAACAGTAAACAAATTTTATATTTGGGTAGAGCATTCAATTTGGTACAGAAAACATGTTTAAAAAGTTGAATTTGGAGCTGGGATGATTTAGTTATGCAATTATTCAAATTTCAAATGAATTGTTTGAATTTGAAATTTGAATGCATTTGAATTATTCAAAACAGAAAACAATTGTGATAACTAGATAGATAATTAAATTTGGTGCAGCGTACATATTTTATTTTTATTATTTGGGTTTATAAAATAAAAGTTATTTGCATTTTCATTTCAGGGACCAATCTGTAATTGAAAAGGAGTTAGTTAAAAAAAGAAAAGGCTGAAAATGGGTTTCTACCTCGCAGTGGCTAGCGCTAGCCACTGGCGAGGGGGCCCAGGGCACCGTGGCCCGCGTGGACGCACGCGTGGCAGCAGCGGTGGCTTACAGGTGGGCCAGTGGCGCGGGAATAAAATCCCCAAAAAGGTTGGCGCCGCGGGGGGATCGAACCCTCGACCTAGCGCGAGCGAGGGAGCAGTGCTGCCACTGCGGTAAGCGATTCGTTTCTGTCAGTCTACGCTGCGCAGCCAAGTTGAGGTTCAGATTTGCTAACTGAATTTTAACTGACGAAAAGCCTGAACTTTCGACAGAGAGGAACGTTGCCGGCGGCGAGCTCTGCTCGGGGTGCTGCCGTGTGCTGCCGTGGATGCGTGGGATGCTGTGGGGTTGCTGTGGTTGCCAACGTGTGCGTGCAAGAGAGGGAAGGGAACGGGGGGATCGGCTGCTCACCGGCGGTGGCAGGGGACGCAGAGGGTCGGGGCAGAGGTTGCCGGCGACTACGTCGTGGATGGCGGCGTGGCTACGGCCCCCCTCGGGCTCCACGGGGGTGTCGAAGACGTAGGTTGCACCGGGGGCGTCTCGTTCCCGTGGCTTGCTCGCGTCGATCGCCATCGGAGGCGGTGATCGCCGGGGATGTTCAGAGAGTGAGCTCGGGTGGCGGTGGGATTCAGAGAAGGAATTGCGCCGGTGAGAGAGAGGTGGGCGACGGCGGAAGAGAGGGAGAGGGAGGTAGGGGTCTAGGCTAGCTGGGGAACCCTAGGGGTAGGTTAAATAGAGGGGGTAGGGGCGCTGATGGCCGTCTGCTTCTCGCCATTGCGGACGTGGAGGCGCTCGATGATCTGCCGTACGGTGAGAAGAAGGGCGAGGGGGTACCGGGCCTAACTGGTGGGCTGGGCCTGCGTGCTGCTCCCCTCTGAGCGTTTTCCTTTTTATTTTTTTGTTTTGTTACTTTTTTTTTGCTGATTTGGAAATAGGAAGAAACAATAGGGTTTTTGAGTTAGGAAAAATTTAGAAAAAATTTGTGTGAGTTAATTAGGTCATCAGCAATCACTTGCCAAGTTCTGTTTTCCAAATATTTCAAAATAACTTGCTGTTTGCAATTTGATTCAAATTTGAATGATGTTGAGATTAAGTGATTAATGAAAACAAGATTTTTAAATAGGGTGAACATTATTGTTTAATTAGAAACAAATTATTATAATTGTTGTGTAGTTGTCATTAATTCCAAAAGGTTGCTGTTTGTAAAATGTATTTGAATTTGAATAACAAATTGAGTTAAGTGAGTTATTAAAAACAATCATTTCAAATAGATTGAACCCTCAATTTTATTTGCAACAATTGCTTAGAGTTGTTGTGTGAATTTCATTAATTCCAAAGGGATTGCTGTTTTGGAATTTTAGTTGAATAACATTTGAATTAAGTTTGGATTAAGTGAATTATTAAAAGCCATAATTTTAAATGGTTTGCACCTTATGGTTTAATGGAACAATTGATTGTTTTGATTTGAAATATCATTTTGGAAATTGTAACATCACAAGTATGAAACAAAGGTTTGAAATTTGAGTTGAAATTCAAATAGAAAACAAAGGAAAACAAATGAAAACAAATGGAAAACAAAGCAAAACAAATGCAATGAACATGATGTCATGATGCAAAACATAAAATAACAGAGAGCAAACATTCTAATGGCTATTTTTCATACTTGGGATGTTACAAGCCGGGCCTAATTCGCATAGTCGTCGGAAAAGTACTCCTCCTCAGGTGGCATCTCCTCAAAGTCTGGCCAAGTAAATAGCCAGGGCACAACCAATATGAGTACATTTGAATGTACTCTGCAAGACAACCTTTATACACTTACAGAATGCAGTATGCTTATATGGTGGGTACGTAGGGTATAAATAGGGCTCACTACCCATGGTGTATGTAAGATAACATCATGGTTGCTTTGATATCTCTATATCTTTGTTGAAGAAGATACTTCAAAAGAAAATATTATAATTTTTCTTTCTCTTGTAGATATCACATGTACAAGAGGTTTTATAAAACTTGATTTATAAAAGAGGGTTTTCTTTACAAAACTTCTTGGAATAACATCTCTAGTTCGTTCATCGGTACCATCCCGGTACAAGTCCTTGTTGAAAAACACCTTTTTGAAAACTTGACACAATGCTAGCTACATGGCCTTTCAACTTCCCATATCTGAGGGCTCGGCTATTCTGAATAGTTTTACTCTGCAGAGGTGTACACATTCCAATAGATCCAATCATCTGCCATGAACCACCCATGGATCGACACAGCGATATGCACGCATCAGAAGAATGATCCTAACTGTCCACTCTGAACAAGCTAGTATATATGTCCATCCCTTCAATTAGGTTTGTTCTTCCTGGCACCATGTCACACATCACCATAGCAGGAGACCCAATTGTCACATCCGGAGGGAAAATTAATCCCACACTATGTATGTCCCGTTTCTCCCTCCTGGCGACACTTCGGTTCAGAGTATCATCCTCTCTATAGCTTTTTGGGATAGTAGACACACTAACAAGAACAAGTATCTAGATAGGCCTCGTACCCATGTTGGGGTAGAGTGGCAGTACTTCTTGGTTGTCCAGCGAATACTAGGTTATGTGCCTTTTGTAAACCATTTGAAAACAACTCTTTAGCTCCTCCGGTGAACAAGGTCCCTCCTTTTCACCGTGGACTTTTCATAACTCATTTGTTTGCAAAAGCACATTTTAAAAGTGTCCACTTAGGGACTCAAGATTATTATCTTAGGCGGTATTTATATACCTTATAGTGGCTAAAGGCTTGGTAACACCAAGTTGACTAATGGCAAAGTGATAATATAACCATATAATATTAATAGTAATAATGATAGCCACTCAATAAAATAGTTTTGGTAATCAAGTTTTTGTAAAACTTCAGAAGTAGAAAATGCATGATAGATAATGATAATTAGTATAACAGCAAGCTTTAAGGATGGCTTGCCTTGGTGGAGTTGAGGGTCCTGCTCGTGGTAGCAACAGGAATGGTAGTAGTAGCCTCCGGCACCAACTACTTCTTCCTCGTTTTCTATCGTCGCAAAAATAAAATAAGGACACTCAATCAGAACCAAACTAAGCAAGCAATGATACTCAACCACACAAGACAACAAGAAATGCACAAACAAAAATAACACACAAGTTTACCAAGCAAACAATCTACAAGCATACACCCAAAATAATAATATTCTCTACTACTACTACTACTACTATGGTTGAGAGATGGATTTCTCACAAAAATGAAATGGAACCTGTGGGTGTTCCACTAGGTTTTCCATGACATTAAAGAGGTCCTAAGCCTCTGGTCCAACTTGTAAAAAACAAAATATTCACTAAACAAAACTACAACTATTGAATCTAGTGAGAAATAACACTATGAGTAAATAACACTATAACTACACATGCATCTCTAAGAAATAAAATGCAACCTAACAGAGGTTAAAGAAACTTCTTATCAGTACCAAAATGGTACTGGACCCTATCAAACACCTCTAAAAACTTAGGTAAATAAACTAGCTATACTTTGCATCACAAGATTTATTAAAACAAAAACTAGAGAATAATACTAAGCATATACTAGCTCCATACAATAATCAAACGTGCCCACACTTTCTAACATGCTATATATGTGAGTAAATAACCTTTTAACACTAAGAACAACATCTAAACATGCTAGAAAACAAAGTAACACTAGCAAGCAATTATTCTAAAAATAAATCTACACATATTATTTCTAACAGAAAAGTACAAAAACTTAGATCTGTTGCCAAAATATATATAGAGCTCCAAAAATCACACCAAGCTAGGATAACATACATATAAACATACACTAACAGATCCAGTTGGTTTCACATCAAAAAGTGTTTTCAAACAACTTCTACAAATCCTAGCAAGTGCTACTGGACATTTACCAAAGTAGATGGAATTTCCAAATGACCTTGAGGTGAGGTCAAGCCCTACTGATAGATATAGTCAAGTGCTACTCCAAGAATTTTAGTTTGCACAATTTGAACATTCCAACAAAAAGTTATGGCACTTTTACCTTAACAGACACTGTGTGGAACATGATTTATCATTTGCAAAATAATGACCCAAATGTAGATCTACAAGTTGCACGCATTCAGGATTTAGTACATCTACCACAAGGAATTTTGGTTGATTTTATTTTTGAGTTTAGCTATTTTAACATGATTAAAGTAACTAACATGTTTCTGTTGATTTTAAAAAGGAAAAAGAAAGGTGTGTGGGCTGTTCTTCTCTCACGGGCGCACGGCCTGCTAAGGCTTGGCGGCCCAGCTCGCATCCGCGGCACGCGGCACACTGATCGCTAGGTTGAGACTCCAAGTGCAGAGTGTGTAGCTAGTGGCAAGCCTTCTTCCCCACGAGGGTGACTCGAGGGTTTATATCGAACTCTTGGGGAGCCAGTATTTCAGCAGTTGTCTTCAAAGCTTCCTCCAGGATCCTGCAAACAAATAGAGAGTTTTGTGCCCTCAACCTCACCAAGTGGTTGTCAAGCACAAGGTGTGAGACTTCTAAATTGCAATGCAAAACTCAAAGTAAATGTGCAATAATTAAATCTACTACTAAATGCAAATGAGAAAATAGATATGCAATGGATTGTTTTTGTATTTTTGTGATGCAAGTGGTGATGGAGATAATGTAAATTCGAATTGGAGATGCAAGTAAAGTAAAGTGCAAGTAAAGTAAATTGCAGCAAAGTAAACTAGAGTGTTTTCTTATATTTAAAATAGGACCGGGGTTCATGGTTTCACACTTGCATTCTCTCAAATAAAGTGGTAGACGGTGGACATAAAGAATTACATGTGAGATTACAATAACATGTTTAACATTGAGTACTTTCATATAGGCATCACGTCCTAGCATAGAGATCTCTACGGTCATATTGATCCCTCTTATACTCCACCAAGATGCGAAATAAATCATAACACCTCGATAATTAAGGAAAAACCAGAGTATAGCTTTAAGAAATGTGACATGAAGTTGAAGTAAGAACTTGCTAGATCTAGTCATGGAGATTGATTAGTGTCACTTCAAATCCCCGGTAACAAGGTACTCCTTTTTATCCCTAGTGAGGTAACTAAGAAAGGTTTAACAAAACCTAAGTGGATCGCTGAACTTCTGTCACTTTCACAGCACTAGCCACCCCCCGTTACTCCAACTAATGCACCCATCACCCCACACACGCTCTCAAGAACTAGATTGATCAAAGCTAGCAAATAAGAATGGGGTACATAAGATACATCTACTCAAATAACTCAAGAGAAACAATTGCAATTTCAGATTCAATAACTCATAGAAAAGATCCACCACATAGGAATTACAACGGTGCCCGTAATCATGTGCGGCAGCTCATACAGATCTAATTAGTGAAGCACATAGAGAGAGAGAGAGAGAGATCCAAGTGCTACTTCAACAAACCCATAGCCCTGGGGTGGACTACTCCCTCTTCATGGAGATGTCAATGGTGATGACGTTGGAGGGGTACTAGATCACACCGGCGGCGCCCCGCCGGAGTTTTCCCCCTCCAATCTGGAACTTCTGGTCTCTGTTTTGGTGTTTCGGTGTTTCGACAGCGCTCCTCTCCGTAAGGGTACGAGGGACCCTTTTTATAGTCGATTTTAGGTCAAGACGGAGTCGGTAAGTCGAAGATGGAAGAAATTGGGGCCACAGGGGCCAAAAGTGGGCCTCTCACACGGCCAAGGAATCTTGCCGCGTGGAGGGTCCTCTTTTGGGCCTCCTTGCCCAATTCTCGTGGATCCTTCACCCGCAAGTCTTCTCCTTCCAAGAAAATGACCCCCGCAGATTTTCAGGTGATTTCGCGGAAGTTTGCCCCCTGAAACGTCAAAAATATAGAAAACGGGGTTTCTGACAGGCAGCGTTAATTCCATAAAAGTTGGGGGACTTTGTAATTTAACCCCAAAATACTATAAAACATTGAATTATACCCTTATATGATGCAATATGTAATAGAAAACCATGTGAAAATATGCAAAATTCATCTATGCATTTTACATGCATCAACATCCCCAAGCTTAACCCATGCCCGTCCTCGAGTATGAAGGTGATAAAACTAAGATGGGTTTTTCATATTGAAACAAACATGGGATATCAAGGAGGATTATTCATGCTACATATAATCAAATGATTAATACTAGAAATGAGTAGCAATATACAATTCATGTTGTAAGAAATATCAAATATGCAAGCAAAGATGCTTCATGAAAGTTCACAAAGTGTATAATGAAATAAAAGCACTATGGACCAAATGCATACACAAAATTAAAAATAAAATCCTATATTGGTCAAAGAATAGCATAATGGAGAATAGAAAATATGGTGGACACTTTGGAGAAAATTGAGTAGAGGTAAAACATGATCAAGTCTTATTTAGCCTCTAAATTATTCAACTAAAATTACTAATTGAAATGTGGTATCCATTGATCTAGGACTCTCATTGCCCCTTTATCACTAGCATCTTAAAATCGTGAGTATTGAAGTAATGAGAATGACAAGGTGGTTGAAAGCCTCATGCCCCGTGAGTGTGAAAACCTAATCCATGATTACTCAACTTAAGATTCCTAATAAGATTTGTACAATCATAATAAGTATTAATGTCATCATAGAGAACCGCAAAGAGGTACCTCTTGCCCCATGACATGGAAAAAATCCCATGTTACAATGACAAGATGAACAAACGGAGTAGACTCATCATCCTTTTTATTTTCATTCACTATTATGCATAGCTTCTTATTTTATTATAGGATGTGTTGTAGAGTCACTCAAGCTATAAGTAAATTCCCACCATGATAAAGCATGGCTTGGGTTAGCGGCCCAATGCGTTTCTCTAGTCATATAGATACTTACTCATCAAAACTTACTATTCCTCTATTTCATTTCGGCATGGCAGGAGTCCAAAAACAAAAGTACATGATATCAACCAAATGTGAATTTTTTGTGCAATGTTGAAAGCTTTCCGGTGATACACGTTTATAGCTAGCTCCCAACCACACACTTGTCAAACGCAAAACTTGTGGCTCCCATTATTGGGTCATGTTTATTAGATGCATAAAAAGTAAAGTGTGCCTTCAAAAGTTCGTGAGAGTCCTATCCCAAGTTCAACCCATGACAATTAATAAACTGAATATCTTAATTTAGAACATAAATAACACAATAACATGGTGAACATGCTCGGAATAGCAATGAAGCTAATGGGAAGATATGGTGGACTCACTGGAAATACTTGGCTAAAGAGTGTTGGAAACAAGTTTTTACTTGTTGGAATTTTTAATTTTTTGGGGTAGCAAGAGGGAGATAGTTGACCAGCTACTATGCATGCATATGTCCATAGAACTACTCATTTCATGACAAACTAAATAAACCAGCAATTAACATCAAGGACATGAATAAGAGATAGCTCAAGACAACATTATTGCAAATTTCTACACATAAAAAGCCTATAAATCATGCAAACATATGTAGCTCTTCAAATCAACAATGGCATCCCTATTCCAAGTCATAATACTATCATCCAATACATTCCAACCCCAAACTCCAGTAGCTCAATCTCATAAAATGATGGTGGTGGTCTTATCAAAACAAAAATAAAAACAAAAACTAGACGCTTCAAGTCTCTACGATAAATGCGTTGCTTAGAAAAACAGAAAGTAGACGTGTGCTAACCAAAAGAGTGTAGCTCCAGTGGGGTGTTCATCACATCCCCAAGCTTATGGCTTTCACCATTCTTGTATGTCTTGAGGCGCAGCTCCTCTATTCCCTGTGAAAAAACTTCACAAAACATGTTTCTCCCATTCTTTATCTGTGGGGTGAGATTAGCAAGGACAAACAAATCACATGCTTGCTGTGCAAAATTCCAAATAAAATGCTCCAGTAGATAGACAATAAGGTTTATTATGTTGTATGTTCACTCTCTTGCTTGAAAGAATCATGGAAATTCGATTCCCAAGTCCAAAGAGTGCATAAAACAAAAGAAGGCAGAATCTGTCTAGAAAAGCAGCAGCAGCAAAACAAACGTTTTTCCCTAAGCTAGACTCGTAAAAAAATTAAGCTAATTTTTGTTCTTACAGAGGACGAAAATTTGCAGAACATACTAAAAAATTAGCTCAATCCGACATACCAATGAAAAACGTAAAATCGTACGGTGAGCAGACTCGTGCTGAAACAGAAATTTCATGCACTAGGATCGCAACTTATAAGTCCAAATGGGTTTGAATTGACTCTTTATTGAAAACTCCATAATTAAAACAAAAAAACTAATCTCTTGAGACAGCAAGAGGACACTAGGAAAATCCAAACAGAAACAACCGGGTTGCCTCCCGTAAAGCGCTTTCTTTATAGTCATATAGCTAGGCTTTACTTACTTGATAATCAAGAGGGATAAAGCTCATGAGGAAGCTTGTTCTTCAGCGTGCCCCTCTTCCTTGGGAAGTGCTACATGCTTTTCTTGTGAGGGAACTGAAACTTGACATTCCCTTCCTTAGAGTTTATGATTGCACCCGTAGTACGAAGAAAAGGTCTACCCAAAATAATAGGACTAGGGGATTTATCCCCCATATCCATAATAATGAAATCAACGGGTACGAAAGTCATGTGCAATTCAATCATAACATCTTTTACTTGTCCTACAGCATGTTTAGTAGAGTTATAAGCAAGGAAAAATTCACTTTAGTACTTTTCTAAATTTTCTAGTTCTAGCAATTCATATAATTCTTTAGAGAGTACCGATACACTAGAACCTAGATCTAACATAGCATGGTGAATTTCTTTTCCAATTGAAACTATCACCTTGGGGATCCATGCATCCCCAAGCTTAGGAGGTATCATGGCCTCATTATTGTACCTAGAATTTTTTTCTTGCAAGACATGATTAGCAATATAAGATCCAAAGCCAGGTTGATTAACATTTATAGTGGGATCACTAGCAAATTTTTGTAGAGTAGCAATAAGTTCTTGCAAGCTAATTTTTTCTAAATCAAGAAATGGATCCTTAATTTCAGTAAGCATCATAATTTCCTCTACTTTACTCTCTAATTTAGCTAGCATGCTTGATTCATGAGGACTAATTTCATCTTTGCTAGAAAGATAAGACATATATGGAAGTAAATATTTAGGGTACTTCACTATTTCATTCAAAGTTTCTTCTAAGCTAGTAGGGACATGCTCACTTGTATTCTCAGCAATATGATCAATATTTTCAATAATAGGAGCAGCAATAGTAATAGAATTCATTCCTACACTAGGTTGTGCTTGTGGCTTTCCTGCTGACATGCTTAATAGAGTTGCTTGATTATCAGCTAATTTTGACAATGCTTTATCTAAATTCGAAGATTGAAGTTGCAATCCTTTAATATCACTACTAATGGATGCAATAGACTTATTTAACTCATGTATCATAGCATTTTGACTAGCAACTTGTTCCATAAGCAATTTATTAGATTCAGAAATTTCACTAGAAGGCTTCCACTTATTTTCATTAGCATTAGGATATAGAACAAAAGGTTTATTTGGCACATAAGGAGGTTTACTATATGAATTGTAAGCATTACCAAAACCATATCTACCATAATTCCTAACAAAATTAACATCCACACTTTCAAAATTACTACCAACTAGCTCCTGCAAAGGCACATTCTCCATATTTTGTTTATTAATAAAAGCAAGAATAGTGTCCATTTTAGAAGACAAATCATTGATTTCTTCAATTGAGTTTATTTTCTTAGTGGGATTGGGTGCTCTTTCAGTATTCCATTGACTATAATTTTGCAATATGCTTTCTAATATGGTCTTAGCCTCTCCTACAGTTTTACTCATAAAGGCACCTCCAGCAGCAGAATCAAGTATATTTCTAGACATGTAGTTTAGACCATTATAAAAAGAGTGTAGTATGGTCCATTCATTTACTCCATGTGATGGGCATGTTCTAAGAATTAATTTAATTCTATTCCATGCCATGGCTACATGTTCATTATCATTTTGCCTAAATGAGAGGATATTATTCCTATTTTGCAAAATTTTAACGGGAGGATAATATTTCTTAATGAAAGCTTCTTTTAAATCATCCCAAGACTTTATACTAGCTATAGGTAGTGAAAGTAACCATTCTTTAGCCTTTCCTCTAAGTGAAAAGGAAATAATTTCAGTTTTAAAACACTTCTTTCCACATTTTTAAATTTTTGCATATCACATATTTCCATGAAATCATGAAGATGCATAGAGGCATCCTCCATAACACTACCACCAAACTGCTCTCTAGTAATTAAATTCAATAAACTAGGACTTACTTCATAGCTTTCAACTTGTATTTCAGGTGTAGTAATTGACCTAGCAATGAATTGGTCATTGGGTGTATTTGTGTAGTCACTTAATTTAGTTCTATCACCCATTTTAACAGTTTTTATGTAGTTTTTAATTTTTTATGCAAAACTGAAAAGTAAAGTAACTAGGAAAATTCGAAATACTAAAATAAACTAGATAACTAAATGCAAAGCTAAAATGCAAACTAAAATAAAATATGCAAGACAAAACAAAAACAAGAACAAAAACAAAACAAAAACAAAAACAAGACAAGAAACAAAACAATCTACTTGAAATAAGGTGGAGATAGAAAGGACGGTACTCACGTAGGTGCAACCTCCCCAAGCTTAGGTGTTTGCACACCTTGTTGGTGATGAAGAATTCTTGTGAGCTCCCTTGGACAACTCCTTCACCTATGGCTCCCTGGCAACGGCGCCAGAAAAACGCTTGATGGCTAGGTTGAGACTCCAAGTGCAGAGTGTGTAGCTAGTGGCAAGCCTTGTTCCCCACGAGGGTGAATCGAGGGTTTATATCGAACTCTTGGGGAGCCAGTATTTCAGCAGTTGTCTTCCAAGCTTCCTCCAGGATCCTGCAAACAAATAGAGAGTTTTGTGCCCTCAACCTCACCAAGTGGTTGTCAAGCACAAGGTGTGAGACTTCTAAATTGCAATGCAAAACTGAAAGTAAATGTGCAATAATTAAATCTACTACTAAATGCAAATGAGAAAATAAATATGCAATGGATTGTTTTTGTATTTTTGTGATGCAAGTGGTGATGGAGATAATGTAAATTCGAATTGGAGATGCAAGTAAAGTAAAGTGCAAGTAAAGTAAATTGCAGAAAAAGTAACTAGAGTGTTTTCTTATATTTAAAATAGGACCGGGGTTCATGGTTTCACACTTGCATTCTCTCAAATAAAGTGGTAGACGGTGGACATACAGAATTACATGTGAGATTACGATAACATGTTTAACATTGAGTACTTTCATATGGGCATCACGTCCTAGCATAGAGATCTCTACGGTCATATTGATCCCTCTTATACTCCACCAAGATGCGGAATAAATCATAACACCTCGATAATTAAGGAAAAACCAGAGTATAGCTTTAAGCAATGTGACATGAAGTTGAAGTAAGAACTTGCTAGATCTAGTCATGGAGACTGATTAGTGTCACTTCAAATCCCCGGTAACAAGGTACTCCTTTTTATCCCTAGTGAGGTAACTAAGAAAGGTTTAACAAAACCTAAGTGGATCGCTGAACTTCTGTCACTTTCACAGCACTAGCCACCCCCCCATTACTCCAACTAATGCACCCATCACCCCACACACGCTCTCAAGAACTAGATTGATCAAATCTAGCAAATAAGAACGGGGTACATAAGATAATCTACTCAAATAACTCAAGAGAAACAATTGCAATTTCAGATTCAATAACTCATACAAAAGATCCACCACATAGGAATTACAACGGTGCCCGTAATCATGTGAGGCAGCTCATACGGATCTAATTAGTGAAGCACATAGAGAGAGAGAGAGATACAAGTGCTACTTCAACAAACCCATAGCCCTGGGGTGGACTACTCCCTCTTCATGGAGATGTCGACGGTGATGACGTTGGAGGGGTAGGAGATCACACCGGCGGCGCCCCGCCGGAGTTTTCCCCTCCAATCTGGAACTTCTGGTCTCTGTTTCGGTGTTTCGGCGGCGCTCCTCTCCGTAAGGGTACGAGGGACCCTTTTTATAGTCGGTTTTAGGTCAAGACGGAGTCGATAAGTCGAAGATGGAAGGAATTGGGGCCACAGGGGCCAAAAGGGGGCCTCTCACGCGGCCAAGGAATCTGGCCGCGTGGAGGGTCCTCTTTTGGGCCTCCTTGCCCAATTCTCGTGGATCCTTCGCCCGCAAGTCTTCTCCTTCCAAGAAAATGACCCCCGCAGATTTTCGGGTGATTTCGCGGAAGTTTGCCCCCCGAAACGTCAAAAATATAGAAAACGGGGTTTCTGACAGGCAGGGTTAATTCCATAAAAGTTGGGGGACTTTGTAATTTAACCCCAAAATACTATAAAACATTGAATTATACCCTTATATGATGCAATATGTAATAGAAAACCATGTGAAAATATGCAAAATTCATCTATGCATTTTACATGCATCACACACGTGTAACGTTTCATGGTTCAAACGTGGCCATTGATCTCACGATCAACGGTGCACGGCCATCGCCTTCCTCCCTTTCTCTTCTCTCTCTCTCTCTCTCTCTCTCTCTCTCTCGTTCAATCGGCGCACGACCGGCAGCGAGAAGCAAGAGATTTCTCACCTAGGGGTCGTGTGGGAAGCTGGCGCGGGGTCGGGGTGGTGTCACGGACTCGAGGCAGTGCAGGGGCGGTGAAGACGCGGCGCGGAACGGCCTCAGTCGCTGGCGCGATGTTGTGGGTCCGCGGCGACTCCGACGGGTTCTCCGGCGAACCTGCAAGCGAGGGGACACAAGTACGTGTTAGGGGTGGTCTACGGAGGGTGGGGATTGCGGTGGATGCAAAGGAGAGGGGAGGGATTTCCCACGGTGTGCGCCTCCCACCTTTGCTCTCCGCGGTGGCCGGCGGCATTTTTCCGGCGCTCTGGGCTCACAGCGAGCTTAGGGCGTGCGCGCTCGTGGTCTGGGTGAGGGAGGGGTGGGTGGTGAGTGTACAGGCGAGGCGAGTGCGTGCCCGAGGCTTTATAGCCATGGTGCCACGACGTGTGCGCACGGGGGTGCTCTCGGGCGACAGGTAAAGGGCTCGGGGCGCGCTCTGGGTGCTCATGCCGCGCCCCTTGCGCCTTGGGCGTGGCTAGGAGGTGAAAATGGGGTCAGTCAAGGCTACCAACGACGAGGGCGTGGAAAAATGGCACGAGGTGGCCACAGTGGCACACATAGTGGCGTTCTCTCAGAACCCCCCATGCCACTCCCTCTTGTTTTCACCTCTGTTCTCTCTCCCTTCCACTCCTCTCTCGTCAACACAACTAAAATCCAAAGCATAGAAAATGAAGAGGGATGACTAGGCTTCTAGAAGGTCCAAGTGGCTCAGCTAAAGAGTTTTCCAAACAAAAGATATGATCAAATGGATTTGGTGTCATTTCCTATTTTTCTGAATTTTTCAGATTCAGTCTAAATGACTTAGTGTAATTTTCTAAGTGTTGCAACAGACTGGATTAGGCAAAAGTTGGTCCTGTTTTCATGAACCAAACTCAATACAAAATTTGTTTTCAAAGGGTGGTCGTGTTAAGCGAGTTTATTACTTTCAGAAACATCAAAATAAAACAAATTTGAAATCCAAATGAGCACTGAAAACAAGGTGGGAAAACAGCTAGTTCCTGTTTTTCTCCGTTTTCAAAAAACACACTTCTGCCTTAATTTTCTTAACACAAAACCATCAAGCAAAGGATTGTTTACTCAATTCACTTTTTCAAACCAAGCTGACCCCTTTGTAGTCCATATATTAGAGAACACATTCATGCCAAGAAAACATAAAGTATGATTCCTTAGCATATGGATAACATGAGTGAAAAATAGCTACTTGGCTTATTTTTCAGAATTAAGTTTCTATAGAAACTTTAAAAGAAAACATTCAATTATTCTTTTGCCAAATTTTTTTCTTGGTTCAAAACAAACCAAATATTGTCAATAAGTTGAAAACAACAATGTCACAATAATTTGGATGAAATGTATTAAAAACAACATGTGGAAAACATCACAGAAATAATTAGAAAACATCAAAAAAGATAATAAATGATTTTTGATCAAAGCTTGCTTGCATTGCATAGATAAACATGGTTCATTACATAATTTTGGATTACACAAGGGTATTCAAAAGTTTTTGTTGGCTCACAAAAATGGCTTCCCTCATGTGTTACAAGTGACCTAAAACTGGGGTGTGACAGATCTCCCCCTTAAAAGAATCTCGCCCCGAGATTCGCGGGTCTAGTCGTTAAGAAAACCAGGGAACTCCTTCCTGATATAATCTTCATGCTCCCAGGTTGCTTCCTCCTCTGAATGATTCGTCCACTGAATCTTAAGGAACTTGAAAGCATTTCTCCTGGTAGCACGAACATTTTCCTCAAGTACCCGCAGGGGTCGATCACGGTAGGTCAAATCATCATTTATGTCAATGGTCTTGAAGTCAACGTCTTGGTAAGTGAGATTCTTCTCAGGTACATGAAGACACTTCCGGAGCAATGACACATGAAAAACATCGTGAAAGGCTGACAACTCTTCAGGCAACTCAAGTTGATAAGATACCTCTCCACGACGGGGTAGGATCTTAAACGGGTCAATATACCGGGGTGCAAGCTTTCCCTTGACATGAAAACGCTGCATCCCTTTGAGCAGCGTAACACGTAGATACACGAAATCTCCAATTGTGAAAGAGACATCGCGATGCTTCGTGTCCGCATAACTCTTCTGGCGTGATTGTGCGGCTTTAAGACGATCACGGATTGAATGCACTTGCTCTTCTGCAGCTTTTAGAGTGTCAACTCCAAAGATTTGACTGTCGCTTGTTTCAGTCCAGTTTAGAGGTGTGCGACACTTCCGTCCATACAAGGCTTCGAAAGGTGCCATCTGCAGGCTTGACTAATAGCTGTTGTTGTAGGAAAATTCCGCAAACGGCAGGCAGACTTCCCACTTAACTCCATAGAAAAAAACACAGGCACGAAGCATGTCCTCCAATATCTGGTTCACACGCTATGTCTGTCCATTAGTCTGCGGATGGTAGGCTGTGCTAAAAGCTAGCTTGGTTCCCAAAGCTTCGTGTAACTTCTTCCAAAATCGAGATGTGAACTGTGATCCTCGATCTGACACAATCCTGCTGGGAACTCCATGTAGGCTGACTATCCGAGAAATGTAGAGACCAGCAAGCTGGTCTCCACGATATGTGGTCTTGACAGGTATAAAGTGTGCAACTTTGGTGAGCCTGTCAACGACTACCCATATTGAATCACTTCCTCGACTGGACCATGGCAGTCCAGTAATGAAGTCCATCCCAACTTCATCCCATTTCAAAACAGGCACTTGCAAGGTCTGTAACAAACTAGCGGGACGCTGATGTCCAACCTTCACTTGATCACAAATATGGCACTTGGCTATAAACGAGGCAATGTCTCGCTTCATTCCGTGCCACCAAAACTTCTCCTACAAATCTTGATACATTTTAGTTCCTCCAGGGTGAATAGAGTATGAAGTGCCATGAGCGTCAGTCATGATAGTTTGCTTCATCTCAGGTTCAGTCGGAACACAAATGCGTCCTTCATACCATAAGACTCCTTCATAATCAATGGTAAAACCGGCAACTTCTTCCTTCTCCATGCGGGTTTTAATTCCCTCAATACTCTTCTGGCCCTTCCGAGCTTCCTTGATTTGATCAACAAGAGTTGGTTTAACTTCCATGTCATCCAACATGCCATAGCTGACCCGATACCAAGCTGGTCAAGTTCTTTCCACAACTCCGGTTTTTTGATCTAAATCATAGCATTCAGAGAGTCCGGCTCTCGACTAAGAGCATCCGCAACAACATTTGCTTTTCCAGGGTGCTAGTGGATACTAAGATCATAGTCCTTGATGAGTTCTATCCAACGATGTTGCCTCATATTGAGTTCACGCTGTGTAAAGATATACTTCAAACTCTTATGATCCGTATAGATTTCACACCTCTTCCCAATAAGAAAATGTCGCCATGCTTTGAGAGCATGCACAACGGCAGCAAGCTCTAAGTCACGAGTAGGATAATTCAACTCATGTGGTCTCAACTGGCGTGAGATAAATGAAATGACCTTTTCTTCTTGCAAATACTTCAAACTCTTATGATCCGTATAGATTTCACACCTCTTCCCAATAAGAAAATGTCGCCATGCTTTGAGAGCAAGCACAACGACATCAAGCTCTAAGTCACGAGTAGGATAATTCAACTCATGTGGTCTCAACTGGCGTGAGATAAATGAGATGACCTTTCCTTCTTGCACGAGAACACTTCCAAGACCAATCTTAGAAGCATCACAATATACATCGAAACTCTTGGTGACATCCGGCATAATGAGTACCGGGGCTGACACCAGTCGATTCTTCAGCTCTTAAAAACTCTGAGCACATTTGTCCATCCATACGAACTTGCTATCCTTCTTGAGCATCTGAGTGAGTGGTCTGGCTATACTGGAGAATCCTTGAACAAACTTGAGGTAATATCCGTCTAATCCCACAAAAGATGTGACTTCAGTCTGATTAGTCAGGGCATCCCGATTTGCAACAGACTGAACCAGAGCAGGGTCAACAGAGATTCCACCTCCAGATACTACGTGCCCAAGAAATCCGACTTCCTTCAACCAGAATTGGCACTTAGTGAACTTAGCATACAGTTGATGTTGTCGAAGTGTTCCGAGAACAGTTCTCAGATGTTCTTCTTGTTCTTCCCCACTCTTGGAATAAATAAGAATGTCGTCAATGAAAACCACGACAAAATTGTCCAGGCATTCCATGAAAACCTTGTTCATAAGATTCATGAAGTAGGCGGGGGCATAGGTTAGACCAAAAGACATCACAGTGTACTCATACAATCCGTAATATGTGGTGAATGCGGTCTTTGGAATATCGGTCTCACGAACCTTCAACTGATGATAACCAGTACGAAGATCGATCTTTGAGAAAATTCTTGCCCCATTTAGCTGGTCAAACAGGTGTTCAATTTTGGGCAACAGGTATTTGTTCTTGATGGTAACATCATTCAACTTACGGTAATCCACACATAAACGTGAGGAACCGTCCCGTTTGTCCACAAAAATAACAGGTGATCCCCATTGTGATGCACTAGGGCGAATCAAACCTTTCCTTAACATGTCATCCAGCTGCTTCTTCAACTCATCTAGCTCCTTCGGATTCATCCGTTAAGGCTTCTGTGCTATTGTTCCAGTGTCGGGTATTAACTCAATAACAAACTCGATATCCCGATCAGGCGGCATATCGGGTAACTCCTCAGGAAACACATCCGGGTGTTCACATACTACCGGAACTTCCTCGAGTGCAGTTGTGGCTATACCACTGTGGCAGTGAGTCTCTGACTTTGACTTGGTTGTGCCAAAAACAACTTTCTCCCCTTTGTCAGAGGTCATAGAAATGGACTTCTTGGTGCAATCAATAACCCCGTTATACTTGTCCATCCAATTCATACCCAGTACTACTTCTATCCCTTTGGATCCCAGTACTATCAGGTCGGCATGAAATGTTTTCCCTTGTATTTCCACGGGTACTTCATTGCAAACAAGTTTGGCTTGGGTAGTAGCTCCAGGTATTTGTACTAACATAGGGTTGTGCATACGTGTATGTAATATACCACTCTTTTCAGCAAATGGCTTTGTAACAAAGGAATGCGATGCACCCGAATCAAACAATACTTCAGCAGGTTCAGAGTTGACATGAAACGTACCCATCACCATTTCAGGTGTGTCCCGAACTTGTTCAGCAGTGACATGATTCAGGTAGCCTTTCATCCCATTGGGCTTCTTGTTCACTGGTCCTCGAGTCATCTTGGTTGCATTGTTTTGAGCTGGGGGAGTGTTCTTGCTTGGGCATTCGCGGGCAAAGTGTCCCTCTTTACCACAAACAAAGCATCCTCCAACAGGCTTCTGGTTCTGGTTTGGCTTGGCAGCATGGTTGGACTTGTTTCCATTTCCATTCCCATTGCCTCCTGGCTTGGGTGCATAAAGTGCACGGTTGTTGTTGTGGTGGTGGTTATGGTTGTTGTGGTTGTTGTGGCCATGGTGGTGGTTGTGGTTGTTATGGTTGGGCCTTGGCGCATAAGCAGGCGCCCTGTGTGGTGGCGTTGGCCTGGCATAGGGTGTGGGGCGGATTCTGGGTGCACTAGGTCCACCTTGGAATTGCATCTTCCTCTTCCTGTTGTCAAAGTCATTATGCCTCTTGTGCTCCATCATCGTCGCGGCATCCGCGAGTGACTCCAGATCCTGGAATGTTATGACCACTAAGGTGCACTGCAACTCATTGTGCATCCCATTCAAAAACCTCTCCTTCTTCTTGGCTTCAGTGTTAACTTCATCAGGTGCATACCGGGACAACAGAGTGAACTCTTCCCAGTACTTTGACACAATCATTCATCCCTGCCGCAGTTTCAGAAACTTGTCCTTCATGATGTTCATCACACCCTGAGGGATGTGATATTTGCGGAACCTGGCAGTGAAGTCTTCCCAAGTGAAAACGTAGCCAGCGGCGATAGTGTCGCGGGTAGTATCCCACCAAGTCCTTGCGGGTCTAGTAAGAAAGTGGGTGGCGAACAACACCTTGTCATTGTCATCCACTGATGCCACTTGCAGATTTTTGGCGATGGTGCGAAGCCAATCGTTAGCATCTACAGTACCACGATCTTGGAGAAAACCGGAGGATTGGTCTGTTGAAACACCTTCAGCTTTGAGCGTCCACCATTACCGTTGCCATCGCCATTGTTGTTATTGTTGTTGTTGGCGCTGGCAGCGGCCAACTGCTGCAGGGCAGCAATCGTGGCAGCACTCTCGGCTCTAGTGGCCTGGCGATCCTCCATCATGAGTGCCAACAATGCCTCCATCGACGGCGGGGGTGGTGGTGGTGGTTCCCGGCGAGGTGGCATGCTGCTTATTGAAACATGTGTAAGACTATGCAGCAAGACTTCCTTGTTTTTAGAAAACCAAAAACTAGAGCAACCAAAAGAGTGTCTAAAAACCAAAAAGAAATGACAAGCGATTAATTATGGGTAAAGATTTTTTTATGGGTTGAGACAAATTTCCAAACATCGATATCACACAAACAAACATCATACTCGTAGCATAGAGTCATACATAGCACAATACACACAATAGACAACTAACACAACTACGCTCCTCAGAGCTACATCGGGGGATTCGCCTCATAGGGTCGGCGTACATCTCACTGGCACAACTCCACAAGCTAAGAGATACTACGACTAGTCCTGCGCATTGTCTCTGTCGAAAAG
This sequence comes from Alopecurus myosuroides, assembly GCA_028641055.1. Classification (NCBI taxonomy): domain Eukaryota; kingdom Viridiplantae; phylum Streptophyta; class Magnoliopsida; order Poales; family Poaceae; genus Alopecurus; species Alopecurus myosuroides. The sequence continues at coordinate 244,865,360 of CM054060.1, read as the reverse complement.
GATCTCCTCGGGATCCTCCTCCTCGGCTAAGTCGCCGTCCTCTTGCCTGCTCTACTCGTATCCATCCCATCATCATCAGATAGAATGTCATCGTTGACTAGAAGATCCTCGTTCTCCCCGCGGAGCTCGGTGTTCTCCTCCTCCAGCTCATCGAGTGTGGAGTCCCGAGTGGCTAGGTCCTCTCTCGCAGTCTTCAGTCGCTCATGCAGAATTGCGTTGGCATCCTGAAGTGCCTCCACTTTGGTGGTGAGACGGTTACGGGCCAGACGAGTGGTCCGCAGCTGCCCCTCCAAGTCTCGGGTCCGGGCGGCGCTGTCTCAAGGTAAAGCATCGTCTTACCTAGGTGGGTACAGAGAAGACGGCACTCCGCAACAGTGGTGTGCTGCAGAATGCTCATATCATCAAGTCGACGCTGAGTGCGGTGCAGCAAAACCTCCATGTCCTCCAGGTGAGGACCCATACCATCGAGATCCTGAGGTACGGAAACAGGTGTGCCAGTCTCGTCTCTCCTCCCGAGAAACTCAAAGCGAGTACCTAGGTACAGGAAGTCTCTCAGATGAGCCAGGTGTGCAATGGCCTCCTGGATCACCCTAACAGCGCCCTCCTGCAAGGAGCGCTCAAATACGGCAATGACGAAGGTCTCTGCTGAAGGAGTGGTCAACGAAGGACGAATAGTACACTCCACGAACCAGTCTCCCTCAATAGGAGATCCGAAATCATCCCTCCCCGTAGCTCGGGAACCGGACGATCGATGAGCTCTGTCATCGCTACGAGCCTCCGCTCGAAACGAAAGGGAACATCTCTCGCTAGTCCCAACTGGCAAGCCTCAGTGAATACCACGTCCATCTACACAAAATTTTAAGTAAGCTTAAGTTAGACCCAAGTGTGCAAAATTTTAGATTCGAACATGATATAACTTAATGTAAGTAGAGTTTGATAAAATAGTTAAGATAAGTATAAGAATATTTTGAAACTTAGTCACTTAAGTATATTATATATTTTCAGAGTACTAGTTAACGTCCATGCTAACTAAGGGCTCCTAAGGTCACGATAGCTCTGATACTAACTTTGTAGAGGCTCCAAACCGTATGGTCCAGAACCCCTTATATGCATACATTCACGATCCCAAGAATTCAGTCGTGAACAACATACGAAGTTGGTACACAGATAGATTATCCATTACACGAATAAAATAGTCTTACAAGCAAATGGTCACATGACCAAGTCTTAACAACTGTCACGCAGGACAGGCAAATGTCTCACATCACACAGCGGAAAGTAAACACAACGTAGATAGCCCATGTCACGCCTTCACCAACAGGCTGCTAACCGGGAGCCGGGCCTAACTCGCATAGTCGTCGGAAAAGTACTCCTCCTCATACTCCTCCTCAGGTGGCATCTCCTCAAAGTCTGGCCAAGTAAATAGCCAGGGGCGAAACCAATATGAGTACATTTGAATGTACTCTGCAAGACATCCTTTATACACTTACAGAATGCAGTATGCTTATATGGTGGGTAGGTAGGCTATAAATAGGGCTCACTACCCATGGTGTATGTAAGATAACATCATGGTTGCTTTGATATCTCTATATCTTTGTTGAAGAAGATACTTCAAAAGAAAATATTATAATTTTTCTTTCTCTTGTAGATATCACATGTACAATGTAACATCCCAAGTATGAAAAACAACCTTTAGAATGTTTGCTTTTTGTTAAATTATGTTTTGCATCATGGCATCTTAAGTTTTGCATTTGTTTTCCATTTGTTTTCCTTTGTTTTCCCTTGTTTTTCAATATGAATTTCAAAAGAATTTTCAAATTCCTGTTTCATACTTGTTCTGTTACAATTTTCAAATAAAAATATTCAAATAAAAACATCTGTTTGTTTCCATTAAACTAGGAAGTTCAATTATCAAATTTTTTCTTTCAATAAATCATTTAATTCAAATATTCACTCAAATTCAATTAAATTTCCAAACAGCAACTAATTTCAAATTTTTTGAAAAACAAAAGTTGCACAATGTTGCTGTTACAATAAATAACCTATACAAATTTTTCCCTAATTTTTTTCTAACCCTAAAGCTATCCTTTTCTTCCCTATTTCTTTTCAGCAAAAAAAAAACAGAGAGAACAAAAAAAATAATAAAAAGGAACGCGGGCTGGGGAGACAGCAGGCCCAGCCCACCAGCCTACCAGCCCCCTTACCTCTTCATCCCCCTGTACGACGTCCATCGCCGCTGCCCACGTCGACAGTACGGCGGAGGGGACGGCTGCGCGCGCTCCCCCTCCTCCTTTTAAGCTCACCCCGAGCACCACCCTCTGCCCTAAACCCTCCTCCTCCATCTCACTCGCGCCGCCGTCGCCATTTTTCCCCTCTGCTCCTCTCTCTCTACCTCTGCACCACCTGAACCCGAGCACCACCGCCACCTAACCCCGACGATCGCCGCCGCCATGGTTCTCCCCCCCTCTGGTTGATCCCGCGAACGAATTCCCCGTACTGCCACCTACCTCCTCGACATCGCTGCTGCGTTTGAGAGTGCCGGGATCCACGCCGCCGTCCACCTCGCTGTCGCCGCCGTCGTCGACAGTCTCCTCCCGAGCACGATCGCCTCCTCCTCCTTCCGCCTCCCGGTGAGCACACCACCCCCTTCCCCTCTCTCTCCTCTCTGCACGCGCAAGCATGCCTTCCTGAACACACACGAGCAACAGCCTCGAGCAGCAGCAGCTCGCCGCCGGTGACCACCGTCCCCTCGGTGCAGTTTCAGCAGACTAAACTTTCAGTTTCAGTTAAACTAACTGAAACTGAACCACAAAACCAAGCCTCCCTCCTATTTGTCAACAGACAGCAGCACAGCGCAGTGGCAGCAGCACTGCACGCACGCTCACGAGATCGAGGGTTCGAATCCCCCCTCGCGGATTAAATCCAACCTTTTACCACCAGCGCTGACAGGTGGGGGCCCCCTGTCAGCGACCCTGCAGCCACGCAGGCACACACCCACGCCACGCGAGCGCCACCGTGGCCCAGGGCCCTCTGTCAGTGGCCTAGGCTGGGCCACTGCGAGGTGTAATTCGTCCTGGCCCCTTTTCTTTTTAAAATCCAGTCTGTGTTATTTACAAATTGGTCCTTGATTTTCAAATACAAATAACTTGAGCATTTTAAATCCAAACTTAATAAATAAAATATGTATTCTGCACCAAATTTAATTCTATACCTATTTAAATCATTTGTTTACTGTTTTGAGCATTTCAAATAGTTTCAAAATTTCAAATTCAAACAACTCTTTTGAATTTGATTAAGTTCATAACTATTTCAAATTTAATTCAAATGTCCCATATAAAATATGTTTTCCATACCAAATTGAACCACCTTCCCAAATATAAACTTTGTTTACTGTTTTGAATAATTAAAATTGGCTGAATAATTTAAACCTTGTTTAAATCATTTATTATTACTAAATTCATAACTTGGTCAAATTAAATTCTTTTTGAACACATAAAATATGTTTTCAAACCAGAAAAATCTAATCTTTTCAAATATGAACTTTATTTAATGTTTTGAACAAATAAAAATTCAAATAGATTCATACTTGAATTAAATTCATTTAAATCTTGTTTAAATTTGGTTAATTCATAATTAATTCATTTTAATTCCTTTTTCAACAAATGAAACATGTATTCCACCTAAAATTTTGTGTTCTTTCTAAATATGAATTTTGTTATTTATTTTGAACAATTAAAAATTGGTGAAAACAACAAATGCTTGTGTAACTCCTTTAAGAAGCCAAAATTTCATAACTTAATAAATAAAATTTCAAACTTGGTAAACACCTTTTCAAATTGAATCTAATGTTGTTTTCTCATTGTTTTCTTCATCCATGCATCATTCTAAACAACTTTCACATGATGGTTAGTTGTAGAACATTTATTTCAACCTTAATTCATGGGCTTTCCATATGCAATCCAAATTGCATATGGGTCCATTTAATTATGTTACCATGTCAACTAATTGATTTTGATGCATCAATTAAATTGTCATGCATCATCCCATGATTGTGAATTATGCCATGTTATTGATTGTTTGTCTCTCTGCGTTGTGTGTTTGCTTCTTCTCGAATAGACGACGACGTTGAGACAGACGAGGCTTACGACACTACTTCTGAGGAGTTAGCTCAGTACCAGGCTACTGAGTTTGCAGGCAAGTATTCACGCACATGAACCATTGTGTCCTTTCCACACTGGATATCGATACTTTCCGTTGTCTATTCTGCTAGCCTTAAGATTCGTTGCTTGTGTTCGATCCTATCACATGTTATCCTGTAACCCTGATATAGCCTATCCTCCACACCTATAACCCCATTGCTTGTTGCCTGTGTCTTACTAGCATGCTTAGGGTTGTTTATGCTCGAGTCTGTTGTCCGTTATTTCTGTTACCATATTTTATTATGTTCTGGGGGCTCGATGTTTAAACAATAACCTGTTAATGTTTGGGGTAATGCTAATTTGATGATAAGGCACCGGCAGGAGGCCGGGTATGGTTTTGAGGCCTGCTAGTTTGGAACTCAGGAAAAGTCTTTGTCCTCTGGATCCATGTTGAGCGCGCTAACCGCACGTGGGAAGCATGTATGGGCGCCCCCCGCAACTCTGATTCGATTTGCATCTCGTCCAAATCGCCACACTTAGTTCGGGCTTTCCATTTGATGCACGCATATGCAGGTACGAACCCGAGGCCAGGGTGGAAACTTTTTTAGTCGGCATTTAGGGCGGCGTGGTCTTCCAGTGCTATGAGGGTCCCCCTTTTCTTCGTGGGGGCTCGATTAGCCGCGCACGCACAGCACGTGGTTCTTTGGGCTTGATGCGAAGAAGAGTTGGGTTGTGTTGAGTGCCTCGCTTGGTGGGTTTGATCCCCGTCTGGCGGGGTATTCTTACGTGTACGCCAAATTGGTGCACCCCTCCAGGGTTAAATCTTCTCGAGAAGCCGTGTTGTCCGCGGTTATGGATGACTTGGTGATAGGGCTGGCTAACAAGGATTAGACAACTTACACCTAACGTAATACTAATGTTGACTAGTAATAGACCTTACTGACACAATAACTTGACCCATCATTAATCCAACTGTGTGAGTTATCCTCGGATTGCTTCTTTGGATAAGGGGCGAGATCCAGGATGGGTTTGTTTGAGGTTAGTGGTAGTTGGTTACGATACGCTATCTTATCCCTCTCTTTTAGCCGGATGTTGTAGCGTGTTTCTGTAGTTGGTTAGAGCAGCCTGCTGCCGCACTTTTGTATCACCTATTCTTCCGTTGAACCCAAAGCATCTGTACTTGGTGTTGCCGGGTACACTTTGGTATCTTGTGAGTCTTGCTTGGTAGTACTTGTCTGTACTGACCCCTTTGGGGCTGTGGTTTCCGCAGACTACGTTTCCGAGGATCCCCATGGTGGCTACTACGTGGAGTATGACGAGGCTGCTGACGAGTAGATAGCGGACCCGGGCAGGATTCGAGACATCGTGGATGGGCTCCGTCTTTTCGTTTTCGGCCTCTTAGGCCTATTTGGATCTTGTCTGTACTCAGACACTTTGGATGCTTCCGCAGTGATGTAATGATGAATTGTTGGGACATGTGTCCTCTGGATGATTGTATTTGCTATCTCTGCTCTAGTGAGAGCTATTTTCCACTTATTTCAATCTTTTGTGTCTTAGAGATATGTTGTGATATCACTTGTTCAAATGCCGTTGACGTACCATGTGTGCATGTTATGAAGTACGTCAATGGAAGTACTCGGATTTCTATGGGATGGTTTACGCAGACGATGAATAGTAGAGAATGGTTGTCACCCGTTTACGTGTTGACCTGCTCATATTGAGATGCGGGTGCCGGTATGCCCCGTAAGACATCCATCTACTGTTTAGCGGGCTGTGAGTATCCTCTAGAAGTCCGGGTGCGACATACAAGAGGTGTTATAAAACTTGTTTTATAAAAGAGGGTTTTCTTTGCAAAACTTCTTGGAATAACATCTCCAGTTCCTTCATCGGTACCATCCCGGTACAAGTCCTTGTTCAAAAATACCTTTTTGAAAACTTGACACAATGCTAGCTACATGGCCTTTCAAATGCCCATATCCGAGGGCTCGGCTATTCTGAATAGTTTTACTCTGCAGATGTACACATTCCACTAGATCCAATCATCTGCCATGAACCACCCATGGATCGACACAACGATATGCAAGCATCAGAAGAATGATCCTAACTGTCCACTCTGAACAAGCTAGTATATGTCCACCCCTTCAATTAGGTTTGTTCTTCCCCGAACCATGTCAAACATTACCACAGCAGGAGACCCAATTGTCGCATCCGGAGGGAAAATTAATCCCACACTATGTATGTCCCGTTTCTCCCTCCTGGCGACACTTCGGTTCAGAGTATCATCATCTCTATAGCTTTTTCGAATAGTACACACACTAACAAGAACAAGTATCTAGATAGGCCACGTACCCATGTTGGGGTAGAGTGGCAGTACTTCTTGGTTGTCCAGCGAAGACTAGGTTATGTGCCTTTTTTAAACCATTTGAAAACAACTCTTTAGCTCCTCTGGTGAACAAGGTCCCGCCTTTTCACCGTGGACTTTTCATAACTCATTTGTTTGCAAAAGCACATTTTAAAAGTGTCCACTTAGGGACTCAAGATTATTATCTTAGGCGGTATTTATATACCTTATAGTGGCTAAAGGCTTGGTAACACCAAGTTGACTAATGGCAAAGTGATAATATAACCATATAATATTAATAGTAATAATGATAGCCACTCAATAAAATAGTTTTGGTAATCAAGTTTTTGTAAAACTTCAGAAGTAGAAAATGCATGATAGATAATGATAATTAGTATAACAGCAAGCTTTAAGGATGGCTTGCCTTGGTGGAGTTGAGGGTCCTGCTCGTGGTAGCAACAGGAATGGTAGTAGTAGCCTCCGGCACCAACTACTTCTTCCTCGTTTTCTATCGTCGCAAAAATAAAATAAGGACACTCAATCAGAACCAAACTAAGCAAGCAATGATACTCAACCACACAAGACAACAAGAAATGCACAAACAAAAATAACACACAAGTTTACCAAGCAAACAATCTACAAGCATACACCCAAAATAATAATATTCTCTACTACTACTACTAGTAGGTTAAAGAAACTTCTTATCAGTACCAAAATGGTACCGGACCCTATCAAACACCTCTAAAAACTTAGGTAAATAAACTAGCTATACTTTGCATCACAAGATTTATTAAAACAAAAACTAGAGAATAATACTAAGCATATACTAGCTCCATACAATAATCAAACGTGCCCACACTTTCTAACATGCTATATATGTGAGTAAATAACCTTTTAACACTAAGAACAACATCTAAACATGCTAGAAAACAAAGTAACACTAGCAAGCAATTATTCTAAAAATAAATCTACACATATTATTTCTAACAGAAAAGTACAAAAACTTAGATCTGTTGCCAAAATATATATAGAGCTCCAAAAATCACACCAAGCTAGGATAACATACATATAAGCATACACTAACAGATCCAGTTGGTTTCACATCAAAAAGTGTTTTCAAACAACTTCTACAAATCCTAGCAAGTGCTACTGGACATTTACCAAAGTAGATGGAATTTCCAAATGACCTTGAGGTGAGGTCAAGCCCTACTGATAGATATAGTCAAGTGCTACTCCAAGAATTTTAGTTTGTACCGGGATTATAGCTTTGATATCTCTATATCTTTGTTGAAGAAGATACTTCAAAAGAAAATATTATAATTTTTCTTTCTCTTGTAGATATCACATGTACAAGAGGTTTTATAAAACTTGATTTATAAAAGAGGGTTTTCTTTACAAAACTTCTTGGAATAACATCTCTAGTTCGTTCATCGGTACCATCCCGGTACAAGTCCTTGTTAAAAAACACCTTTTTGAAAACTTGACACAATGCTAGCTACATGGCCTTTCAACTTCCCATATCTGAGGGCTCGGCTATTCTGAATAGTTTTACTCTGCAGAGGTGTACACATTCCAATAGATCCAATCATCTGCCATGAACCACCCATGGATCGACACAGCGATATGCACGCATCAGAAGAATGATCCTAACTGTCCACTCTGAACAAGCTAGTATATATGTCCATCCCTTCAATTAGGTTTGTTCTTCCTGGCACCATGTCACACATCACCATAGCAGGAGACCCAATTGTCACATCCGGAGGGAAAATTAATCCCACACTATGTATGTCCCGTTTCTCCCTCCTGGCGACACTTCGGTTCAGAGTATCATCCTCTCTATAGATTTTTGGGATAGTAGACACACTAACAAGAACAAGTATCTAGATAGGCCTCGTACCCATGTTGGGGTAGAGTGGCAGTACTTCTTGGTTGTCCAGCGAAGACTAGGTTATGTGCCTTTTGTAAACCATTTGAAAACAACTCTTTAGCTCCTCCGGTGAACAAGGTCCCTCCTTTTCACCGTGGACTTTTCATAACTCATTTGTTTGCAAAAGCACATTTTAAAAGTGTCCACTTAGGGACTCAAGATTATTATCTTAGGCGGTATTTATATACCTTATAGTGGCTAAAGGCTTGGTAACACCAAGTTGACTAATGGCAAAGTGATAATATAACCATATAATATTAATAGTAATAATGATAGACACTCAATCAAATAGTTTTGGTAATCAAGTTTTTGTAAAACTTCAGAAGTAGAATATGCATGATATATAATGATAAGTAGTATAACAGCAAGCTTTAAGGATGGATTGCCTTGGTGGAGTTGAGGGTCCTGCTCGTGGTAGCAACAGGAATGGTAGTAGTAGCCTCCGGCACCAACTACTTCTTCCTCGTTTTCTAACGTCGCAAAAATAAAATAAGGACACTCAATCAGAACCAAACTAAGCAAGCAATGATACTCAACCACACAATACAGCAAGTAATGCACAAACAAAAATAACACACAAGTTTACCAAGCAAAAAATCTACAAGCATACACCCAAAATAATAATATTCTCTACTACTACTACTATTACTATGGTTGAGAGATGGCATTTATCACCAAAATGAAATGGAACCAGTGGGTGTTCCACTAGGTTTTCCATGACATTAAAGAGGTCCTAAGCCTCTGGTCCAACTTGTGGAAAACAAAATATTCACTAAGCAAAACTACAACTATTGAATCTAGTGAGAAATAACACTATGAGTAAATAACACTATAACTACACATGCATCTCTAAGAAATAAAATGCAACCTAACAGAGGTGAAAGCAACTTCTTATCAGTACCAAAATGGTATTGGACCCTATCAAACACCTCTAAAAATTTAGGTAAATAAACTAGCTATACTTTGCATCACAAGATTTATTAAAACAAAAACTAGAGAACAATACTAAGCATATACTAGCTCCATACAATAATCAAACATGCCCACACTTTCTAACATGCTAGATCTATGAGTAAACAACATTTTAACACTAAGAACAACATCTAAACATGCTAAAAAAACAAAGTAACACTAGCAAGCAATTATTCTAAAAATAAATCTACACATATTATTTCTAACAGAAAAGTGTAAAAACTTAGATCTGTTTCCAAAATAAATCTAGAGCTCTAAAAATCACAACAAGCTAGGATAACATAGATCTAAGCATACACTGACAGATCCAGTTGGATTCACATCAAAAAGTATTTTCAGACAACTTCTAAAAATCCTAAAAAATGCTACTGGACATTTACCAAAGTGAATGGAATTTCGAAATGGTAGGTAAAATTGAGGTGAGATCAATCCCTACTGATAGATCTAGTCAAGGGCTACTCCAATAATTTTAGTTTGCACAATTTGAACATTCCAGCCAAAAGTTATGGCACTTTTACCTTAACAGACAGTGTGTGGAAAATGATTTATCATTTGCGAAATAATGACCCAAATGTAGATCTACAAGTTGCATGCATTCATGACTTAGTAGATCTACCACAGAGAATTTTGGTTGATTTTATTTTTGAGTTTAGCTATTTTTAACATGATTAAAGTAACTAACATGTTTCTGTTGATTTTAAAAAGGAAAAAAGAAAAGGTGTGTGGGCTGTTCTTCTCTCACGGGCGCACGGCCTGCTAAGGCTTGGCGGCCCAGCTCGCATCCGCGACGCGCGGCACGCGCGTAATGTTTCATGGTTCAAACGTGGCCGTTGATATCACGATCAACGGTACACGGCCATCTCCTTCCTCCCTCTCTCTTCTCCCGCTCTCTCGTTCAATCGGCGCACGACCGGTGGCGAGAAGCAAGAGATTGCTCACCTAGGGGTCGTGTGGGAATGTGGCGCGGGGTCGGGGTGGTGTCACGGACTCGAGGCAGTGCAAGGGCAGTGAAGACGCGGCGCGGAACGACCTCAGTCGCTGACGCGATGCTGCGGGTCCGCGGCGACTCTGACGGGTTCTCCGGCGAACCTGCAAGCGAGGGGACACGAGTACATGTTAGGGGTGGTCTATAGAGTGTGGGGAGTGCGGTGGATGCAAAGGAGAGGGGCGGGATTGCCCACGGTGTGCGCCTCCCACCTCTGCTCTCCGCGGTGGCCGGTGGCATTTTTCCAGCAATCTGGGTTCACAGCGAGCTCAGGGCGTGCACGCTCGTGGTCTGGGTGAGGGAGGGGTGGGTGGTGAGTGTAGTGGCGAGGCGAGGGCGTGCCCGTGGCTTTATAGCCATGGTGCCACGGCGTGTGCGCACGTGGGTGCTCTCGGGCGACTAGAAAAGGGCCCGGGGCGCGCTTTAGGGCATGGCTAGGAGGTGAAAATGGGGTCAGTCAAGGCTAGCAACGGCGAGGGCGTGGAAGAATGGCACGGGGTGGCCACAGTGACACACACAATGGCATTCTGTCAGAACCCCCTGCCACTCCCTCTCGTTTTCACCTCTGTTCTCTCTCCCTTCCACTCCTCTCTGGTCAACACAACTAGAACCCAAAGCATAGAAAATGAAGAGGGATGACTAGGCTTCTAGAAGGTCCAAGTGGCCCAGCTATAGAGTTTTCCAAACAAAAGATATGATCAAATGGATTTGGTGTCATTTCCTGTTTTTCTGAATTTTTCAGATTCAGTCTAAATGACTTAGTGAAATTTTATAAGTGTTGCAACATACTGGATTAGGCAAAAGTTGGTCCTGTTTTCATGAGCCAAACTCAATCCAAAATTTGTTTTCAAAGTGTGGTCGTGTTAAGAAAGTTGATTACTTTCATAAACATCAAAATAAAACAAATTTGAAATCCAAATGAGCACTGAAAACAAGGTGGGAAAACAGCTAGTTCCTGTTTTTCTCCGTTTTTCAGAAAACACACTCCTGCCTTAATTTTCTTAACACAAAACCATCAAGCAAAGGATTGTTTTGTCAATTCACCTTTTCAAACAAAGCCGACCCCTTTGTAGTCCATATATTAGAGAACACATTCATGCCAAGAAAACATAAAATATGATTCCTTAGCATATGGATAACATGAGTGAAAAATAGCTACTTGGCTTATTTTTCAGAAGTTTCTATAGAAACTTTAAAAGAAAACATTCAATTATTCTTTTGCCAAATTGTTTTCTTGGTTCAAACCAAACCAAATATTGTCAATAAGTTGAAAACAACAATGTCACAATAATTTGGATGAAAAGTATTAAAAACATCATGTGGAAAACATCACAGAAATAATTAGAAAACATCAGAAAAGATAATAAATGATTTTTGATCAAAGCTTTCTTGCATTGCATAGATAAACATGGTTCATTACATAATGTTTGATTACACAAGGGTATTAAAAAGTTTTTGTTGGCTCACAAAAATGGCTTCCCTCATGTGTTACAAGTGACCTAAAACTGGGGTGTGACACGGGTGTTGAGGAGGGCGGTGGCTGGGGTGTTAACAAGGCGGTGGTAGATAGGGCTATGAGGAGAAGGCTGCTCCGGCGGTGAAGAGGCGGTGGTTGGGTAGTGACTGGGCCGTGGTTAGACGGTGGTGGCCGGACGGCAGCAAGGAACCCTAGGGTCAGTGTCGAGACATGAACGCGTTTATTGTCTCCTACCAGCTACGTTTCCTTTTTTTGCTGATAACGATTTGAATCAGTGTAGTTGTGCGGTGGCATTTGTATGTATATAAAAAAAACCATATAGCGACAACGCCAAATACCCACTCGCAGAACTTATGGGTTGTTGCGGGAAGCTGGATACCCGCGGCTTCCCCCCATTGTGAAGAAAAGGTGCAAGCCGGCTGTCCGCAAAAACGGCTTAAATTCTAGTTCTTTTGGGCTTAAGCTTATTTGAACTTTCAAGCTGCCTATAAGCTCCAAAATAACTGGGCCAAAATGCCTCAAACATAATCAAAATTACATTGGGTTCCTTGTATCACCTAACAACGACTATTACACCGTCAGAGCGAGTCGTGTTGTCGCCGCTCTCCTACCAGAGATGTCTTGGCATCGTTGATGATAACCGAAAAGTCTTCATACATGTGCTTCTAAGGACCTTTGCCCCAAAGTCAAAGTCGTCGCCGTTGTCGGCCCAAGGATACTAGGGTATCCCGGTCCGACTGTTGCGGCCTAGTACAGCCGGTATTTGTGGCCTGGTGGGTGAAATCCTCGCGGCTGAAGTTCTCTTCGGAGGCCCAACTATGGGCTGGGCCGGTATGAGAACACAACCCCTCCATGAAGTGTCTCTCCATCTGTCCTTGGATAGGAGATCTACCTCGCCCCTGTTCCTCTCCAGGAAGCGTATCTTCTCGAGAGGGGTCACACCATGTGCTACTGACGCCCACCCCTCTGCGCGATGGAGAAGGCGCCATAGGGCCGCAGAGCCTCTTTGGCGGCAGTTACCCTTCCCGTGTATAAAGAATAGGAGACAACTGCTCCGGCCAAAGCGTCTTACTAGGATTTCCCCTTTGGTGCAAGGAGACCAAGACGGCGCTACAAGACAGAGACAACGTCATCAGGCATCCCCACTATTCTGCCATGGACGATGGCGCTGTCCTCGACGACCAAGAGCAAGGATACAGCGTGGAGCCTAGTTGGTCTCCACCATTGGCACTTTGTGGTAACCCTTTCCCTCCAAGTGAGCGGGAAGGAGGTCCAAACGCCGGTATCAAAAGGGTCCTTCGGCCCTCATAGAAGGAGAGCTCAATTCACTTGTCTGACCCGAGCACAAGCTCATATTTGTACTGTAGCCACCACAGTGCAATACATCATACAAGCAGGAGTAGGGTTTTACACCGCAACGGTGGCCTGAACCTGGGTAAACTCTCCGAGTCACCATTGTCGTTGTTGCCAAGCTTCCCCCGCGAAGCCTCCTCAAGAGATGTGGGAAGTGTGTTTAGCCCCTAGTGTTCGAACCTTCAGAGTGTCCCTGTCCCTTGACAGACCACTCACAGACAACCGTTAAACTTTTGAATTGATCTGAATCTTCTGACATCAAATATGTAACACACGTAAGCTGCACTAGATCCACCACTTAATGGGAGAAGTGACGAGACGAATCTACACTTTTCTCAACTTCGTCGGGAGATTACCGCCGACAAGGTTGATGAGGAGATAGGTATACGTTGTTCTTGTCCCGCAAAATGCCGCCATGGCCAACACGATGTCGTTGCTGATTTACCAAACTCTAAATTTAGGGACCTAAGCACAATGTCAAGCGCAAGTCCAAGGTCTCCATCCCGTCCCAGCGTTGGAGCTCCAAGAAGAGGAGGCGGGGACCCATCCATTCACGGTCGAGGATGGTGGAGACAGGCCAAATGGCGGTGTCGGCTAGAATGGAACCCTATATCACGCCTTTTGAAACAAAATCATCTTTAGCACGCAAAATTCGACATAATACTCTTTCTTAAAGAGAACAAAATTATTTAGTACACGAGGCAGAACAATAACTTAAGCACCATAATCATACTCTAGGTTTGCTATGCATATGGTGTACATTTACGTACTATGATGAAGGCCAACTTGCTAACATTTCCATGATAAAAAAAATAGAATCTACTAAGAAGGGACTCGCATGTCTTCCATTATTGAGGAACTCGATCAACTTGTAGAAGTACGAGCTTTATCAGTTTACGAGATTGAGCTAAAAGTCCAATCAAATACGCAAATTGCACGTCTTTTGCGAGAAGAGGAGATCAAATGTGTTGGGAATATGCCCTAGAGGCAATCATGTATGATGTAATTCCCACTGTATTCATAAAGTTATTAAGTTGTCCTTGTTTTGAACATCTGATATATGTCATTGAATATGTGATTCGATTGTGGAACTATATATTCATGTTGTTCATACTAGATTGTCCTTGGTCATTTAGGTTGTGCTGGACACACACCCTAGACTAATGTGAGTGTTGGATGATGACACGGTTCCACTTGTCATGGGCATGGTGATGCCATTCCAACGTTCATGGACTTGGCTAAAGAGTTTAGCAAGTCGGACTGACCCACATTGAGATGCAACGAGCAAGTCGTCATTTGCATGTCTCAATCAATGTAATCCTTAGACCTGAGGTTGTCGCACAATCCGAGTTGTGGATCACCGACTTAGGTTCTGTCAAACGTTGTTCTGTGACAAGGCAACTATAAGGCAGAGTTCGGGTCGAATGAGAAGCAAGCTGCGTGATGTGGATAATCAAGATGGGATTTTGCCCCTCCGAATGGAGAGATATTCTCTGGGACCTCTCGAGTGATATGATTCAGGAAGCATGGCCATGCGCGACTCAGTTAAGTGTTAACTGTGTCGGTTGACTAAGAGTTAGTCAAATGAATCACATGTCATAGATCGAGAAGAGAGTTGAGCTATTTAAGGAATGACGATAAATCGCCTATAGCTCGACAAGGTATATCGTGAGGCAAAAGGGACTAAGATGTAAATCACATTGGAAGGTATGTCGTCATGACTCAATGGGACTTGGGAGTCGGCACGTTCTGCTAGGAGCCGCTACCGATTGATCGATTGAGAGTCGGACTCCAATCATGTCCAAGTCGCCATGAGCCTGCAGGGTTGCACACTTAAGAGTGGGAGCAAGTATTGGTCGGGTTGGACCCGAACCGGAAATGGACTGGTTTTGTGATTCGGACTCACAGAGAGAATGTGCCACAAGTGTTGTGAAGCACATTACCATACGCTATATAAAGAGGGGCGCAGGTTGCCCAGCGGGCACGTTAGTCCACTCCCATGCATTGGGAACCCTAGCCCCACTCAGTCTAGCCGTCGCACCAGTCCTAGCAGTCTGCCGTCGGAGCTCCTCCTCGTACGTGTGGATACCGGCAGAGGTGCTGTACGTTCAGTACTTCGACGTTCGCGGGATCGGATCGGCCGGATCGGATCGTGGACTGCACTGCCCCGACGCGCTTCATCGATAATCCGCAACCGCGCGTCTAGTGGTAATCATCGTGGCCTTCTACCTCGGCTAGATCTTGGAAGCATCGCGTAGGAAAAGTTTTTGTTTATCTCTACGCGTTCCAACAGTGGTATCAGAGCGGTAGCTTCTGGTATTAGGCCAGAGATCCGTACATATGTGATATGTAGTTAGCGTTATATGTGATCTAATTGCTTTTTTGGTGGTCGTTCTATGAGATAGATCGGTTTTGTACAAGGTTGATTGGATCAATCATACTCGGGGTTAATGGATGATCAGGTTTCCGTGATCATACTGCTAAGGTCGTGAAACAACATACCCCTACCGGTCGGTTTCCGCCATCGGGGTATACCGTGACACATTAATCCAGTTGCGGTGATCGAAGATCAAAGAGATTGGTCGAATCGGAATACAGATCAGATTCGGGTAAAATCGTTTTATCCGATGAAGAAATCCATGATAGCGGGACCGCCGGCTTCGCCCTGTCGTAGCGCCTTAGATGTCGTTACGAGTTTCACAACGCCGGTAGATATCGTGTCTATGCATAACTTGTTTTTGCAGAAAGTTGTGAATGGTATGGCTTATGTGCATGTGATGTGTGTAATTCATACATGATCTGTGTATCATGTTCTTGTCAGCTGGCTGGAGCCTAGGTGCTGTCATTTTATTGTATAACGACCTGCGTGTCGGATTCTCTATGTAAATTTTTCATTTACTAGCTAGTGTAGCTTGTTGGAGAACCCGGTGGCATGCAAGTCGATGTACAAGTTGGCTACATGGAGTAAGATGGCACGTGACAAGAGTTGGCACGAGTCGACTTACAAGCTTCGTGGAGATGGAGATCACCATGAAGAGAGCCATATCATTTCACATTATAATTGCTTTATTTGTGTTATTGTTATGTCTCTATTTACCTCTATTTAGATAGTTGGTAGATTATTTAATCCCTCAAAGAAGGTCTAGTCGGTCGCCCCGCCAGTACTACACCATCACAAGTCGGACATTCTTGGTAGTGGGCTCATGAAATTGAGGTGCTACTAATTCTTTCCGGTTAGGTGGGTTTGAGTCGAACTCTTACAAGCAGAAGCACTTGGTAATCTAGACGAGTCCATCACAACGGTTGCGGGGCTCGGGGCGAGGTAGGTTGGGAGCCGGGGCATGTGATGCCACCCAACCAACAGGAGTCGTATAGAGATACGATTGGGAAGGTGTTGCCTACCTAGATCACTTGACGGCCATCGGTGATGCTAAAGCTCACTAGTCGACTTGCTTATTTAGGATCTTGAATCACTTAGCAACCATCGGAGGGATGTTGGTTCTAGTGGGAGCATAAGTATTAAAGCGTTTAATATGCTTTCTCTTTTATGAATACATGTCTTAAGTGTTTTTGCATATTTTCTGTTGTAGATCAATGGCAACTAGCAAACTTCCTCAGTTGTCCACTTTTGCGTTGAGGTCAATCCTAGAGAAAGATAAGCTTAATGGAACTAATTTCACCAACTGCTATCGTAATCTGAGGATAGTCCTCAAGCATGACAAGAAAGAACATGTTCTAGAAACTCCACTTCCAGATGAGCCTGATGACGATGCGACTGTCGCTGTCATGAATGCCTACCGTAAGACTAGAGATGAGTCTACGGAAATTAGCTGTCTTATGCTTGCACACATGGAACCGGACTTGCAGCAGCAGTTCGAGAATGTTGAGGCCTACAATATGATCGAAAGCCTCAAAAGTATGTTCCAGGCTCGGGAAAAGACCGAGAGGTATCAAGTCTCTCAAGCTTTGCTGGGCTGTAAGCTGAAAGATGGCGATCCACTGAGTCCGCATGTAATCAAGATGATTGGTTACATTCAGTCTCTGGATCGGCTGGCCGTCCCAATTAACGAAGAGTTCGCTACTGATATAATTCTGAACTCTCTTCCTAGTGCATATGGTTCGTTCATCTCGAACTACCATATGCATGGTATGGATAAGAGTATCACTGAATTACATGGGATGCTCAAAACGGCAGAGGCTGATATCAAGAAAGGTGCCAGTCAAGTGTTGATGGTGCAGAATAAGGCTAAGTTCAAGAAGAGTTCTTGGACTAAGAAGAAGAAGGATAAGTGAGGAGGTAGCGCCCATGGCCCTGTCCAGAGTGCTTCCTCAAAGACTAAGCCATCTCCTACAGCCGGAGCCAACTGCTTCTATTGCAAGCAGGATGGCCACTGGAAGAGAAACTGCACCAAGTATTTGGCTGACAGAGCCAAGAGTGGAGGTGTGACTTCCAACTCAGGTACGCTTGTGTGCAATGTTATAGACATTTATCTTGCTGATGCGCCTAATATTTCTTGGGTATATGATACCGGATCAGTTATTCACATATGCAACTCGTTGCAGGGACTGGTAAGAACTAGGAGCTTGGCAAGAGGAGAGGTTGATATTCGGGTCGGCAACAAGGCGAGAGTCGCTGCGTTGGAAGTCGGCACGATGCAACTTCATTTACCTTCAGGATTTATTTTGGAACTAAATAATTGTTATTATGTTCCAGCGCTTAGTCGAAACATTATTTCCGCCTCATGTTTGATGAGACAAGGTTATGAGTCAAATATTAAGAATAATGGTTGTTCTTTATATTTGAAAGATATGTTTCATGGCTTTGCACCCGTTCAGAACGGGTTATTTATTTTAAATCTTGATAGTGAATCGGTCTATAACATAAATGTTAAAAGGTTGAAACCAAATGATCTGAATATGACTTACTTTTGGCACTGTCGGCTTGGTCATATAAGTTGGAAGCGCATGAAGAAGCTCCATGATGATGGACTTCTAATTTCATTTGACTTAGAGTCATTCGAGACATGCGAATCATGCCTACTAGGCAAAATGACCAAGACGCCTTTTGCAAGGAGTTGTGAAAGGGCGTTCGACTTGTTGGAACTAATACATAGTGATGTATGTGGTCCAATGAGCACGACAGCCAGAGGTGGTTATGAGTACTTCATTACCTTCACTGATAATTTGAGTAGGTATGGATATATCTATTTAATGAAACACAAGTCGGAAGCCTTTGAAAAGTTCAAGGAATTCCAGAGTGAGGTACAAAATCAACTCGGCAAGAAAATAAAGTTTCTACGGTCGGACCGTGGAGGCGAGTACATAAGCCAGGAGTTTGATGACCATCTAAAGAGTTGTGGAATAGTTCCTCAACTCACTCCGCCGGGTACACCGCAGAGAAACGGTGTATCGGAACGGAGAAATCAGACCTTGTTGGACATGGTACGATCAATGATGAGTCAGACAGATCTACCTTTATCATTTTGGGGTTATTGTCTAGAAACTGCAACTTTCACACTAAACAGAGTACCATCAAAGTCAGTAGAGAAGACACCACATGAGATGTGGACGGGCAAAAAGGCAAGTTTGTCTTTTCTTAAGATTTGGGGTTGTGAGGTATTTGTCAAGCGACTTCAGTCGGACAAGCTCACGCCCAAGTCGGATAAGTGTATTTTCGTGGGGTATCCGAGGGAAACCTTGGGGTACTACTTCTACGACCGGGAAGAGGGCAAAGTGTTTGTCGCTCGGAATGGTGTCTTCCTTGAGAAAGAGTTTCAGTCGGGAAGTCAGTGGGAGCACGGTGCAACTCGAAGAAATTCGAGAGGAACCGGCTAGGGGCGAGTCGGCGGACGCCTTGGAGGCTGAGCCGGTCGTGGTACCTACACCGGTAACAGCACCTGAACCACGGAGATCTGCCAGATTACAAAAGGCTCGTGATGTTTTACTGTTAGACAGTAATGAGCCGGCAACTTATTCGGAAGCGATGGCGGGATCTGATTCCGAGTCATGGCTTGGAGCCATGAGATCCGAGTTAAAGTCCATGGATGAAAACCAAGTTTGGAATTTGGTTGATCTGCCTGACGGTGCAAGACCCGTCGAGTGCAAATGGGTCTTTAAGAAGAAAATTGATATGGATGGAAATATTTCCGTCTATAAAGCACGACTTGTCACGAAGGGGTTTCGACAAGTTCAAGGAGTTGACTACGACGAGACCTTCTCGCCCGTAGCAATGCTTAAATCAATTCGGATCATGTTAGCCATAGCAGCCTATTTCGACTATGAGATATGGCATATGGATGTCAAGACAGCTTTCCTTAATGGAAATTTAACTGAGGACGTGTATATGATACAGCCCGAAGGTTTTGTCGATCCAGCTAATGCTGACAAGGTATGCAAACTTCAGAAATCCATTTATGGGTTGAAGCAAGCATCTCAGAGTTGGAACATTCGCTTTGATGAGGTAGTCAAATCATTTGGCTTCATCAAGAGCGATCATGATTCTTGTTTATACAAGAAGTTTAGTGGGAGCAAAGTAAACTTTCTAATTTTATATGTGGATGACATATTACTGATTGGAAATGATGTCATGATGTTGCAAGAAACCAAAGAGTCATTCGAAAGGAGTTTCTCAATGAAGGATTTGGGTGAGGCGACTTACATATTAGGAATCAGGATCTATAGAGATAGATCAAGGCGGCTCATTGGATTGAGTCAGAGTACTTATCTGGACAAGGTTTTGAAGAAATTCAAAATGGAAGAGTCCAAGAAGGGATTCTTACCGATGTCCCATGGCATAAAACTTAGCAAGACTCAGTGTCCTTCGACAGCTGATGAGCGAAGTCGGATGAGTGTGATCCCATATGCTTCGGCAATCGGATCCATCATGTATGCCATGATTTGTACTAGGCCAGATGTTTCCTATGCTCTAAGTGTTACGAGCAGATACCAGGCTGACCCTGGCGAAGCCCACTGGGCAGCGGTTAAAAACATTCTTAAGTATTTGAGAAATACTAAGGAAATGTTCCTAGTTTATGGAGGTGATGATGAATTCAGTGTAAAGGGTTACACGGATGCGAGTTATCTCACCGACTCAGATGATTCTCGTTCGCAATCTGGATACGTGTTCGTGATGAACGGAGGGGCTGTGAGCTGGAAGAGTTCCAAGCAAGATATGGTGTCTGCATCTACAACAGAGTCTGAGTATATTGCTGCCTCAGAGGCGGCAAAGGAACCTGTTTGGATCAGGAACCTCCTGATTGATCTTGGTGTGGTTCAGGGCGCGTCCAATCCTTTGGACGTATATTGTGACAACAATGGTGCTATCGCACAAGCCAAGGAACCTAGACAACACCAGAAGAACAAACATATACTCATGCGGTACCACCTCATTCGCCAGTTTGTCGAACAAGGTGATATCAATTTATGCAAAGTACACACGGATGCAAACATTGCAGATCCGTTGACAAAGGCGCTACCACAGCCTAATCATGAGGCGCACACGAGAGGCATGGGCATTCGATGCCTAGGCATATGATGCCAAGATGATTGACTCTAGTGCAAGTGGGAGACTGTTGGGAATATGCCCTAGAGGCAATCATGTATGATGTAATTCCCACTGTATTCATAAAGTTATTAAGTTGTCCTTGTTTTGAACATCTGATATATGTCATTGAATATGTGATTCAATTGTGGAACTATATATTCATGTTGTTCATACTAGATTGTCCTTGGTCATTTAGGTTGTGCTGGACACACACTCTAGACTAATGTGAGTGTTGGCTGATGACACGGTTCCACTTGTCATGGGCATGGTGATGCCATTCCAACGTTCATGGACTTGGCTAAAGAGTTTAGCAAGTCGGACTGACCCACATTGAGATACAACGAGCAAGTCGTCATTTGCATGTCTCAATCAATGTAATCCTTAGACCCGAGGTTGTCGCACAATCCGAGTTGTGGATCACCGACTTAGGTTCTGTCAAACGTTGTTCTGTGACAAGGCAACTATAAAGGCAGAGTTCGGGTCGAATGAGAAGCAAGCTGCGTGATGTGGATAATCAAGATGGGATTTTGCCCCTCCGAATGGAGAGATATTCTCTGGGCCCTCTCGAGTGATATGATTCAGGAAGCATGGCCATGCGCGACTCAGTTAAGTGTTAACTGTGTCGGTTGACTAAGAGTTAGTCAGATGAATCACATGTCACAGATCGAGAAGAGAGTTGAGCTATTTAAGGGATGACGATAAATCGCCTATAGCTCGACAAGGTATATCGTGAGGCAAAAGGGACTAAGATGTAAATCACATTGGAAGGTATGTCGTCATGACTCAATGGGACTTGGGAGTCGGCACGTTCTTCTAGGAGCCGCTACCGATTGATCGATTGAGAGTCGGACTCCAATCGTGTCCAAGTCGCCATGAGCCTGCAGGGTCGCACACTTAAGAGCGGGAGCAAGTATTGGTCGGGTTGGACCCGAACCGGAAATGGACTGGTTTTGTGAGTCAGACTCACAGAGGGAATGGGCCACAAGTGTTGTGAAGCCCATTACCATACGCTATATAAAGAGGGGCGCAGGTTGCCCAGCGGGCACGTTAGTCCACTCCCATGCGTTGGGAACCCTAGCCCCACTCAGTCCAGCCGTCGCACCAGACCTAGCAGTCTGGCGTCGGAGCTCCTCCTCGTACGTGTGGATACCGGCAGAGGTGATGTACGTTCAGCACTTCGACGTTCGCGGGATCGGATCGGCTGGATCGGATCGTGGACTGCACTGCCCCGACGCGTTTCATCGATAATCCGCAACCGCGCGTCTAGTGGTAATCATCATGGCCTTCTACCTCGGCTAGATCTTGGAAGCATCGCGTAGAAAAAGTTTTTGTTTATCTCTACGCGTTCCAACAAAATGGTACTAGAGATCACAAGTACAATTTATTCTTGAAGGAGATTTGAATACAAGATACTTCCATAATGTTGCTGATGGGGGACATAGGAACAAAAATATTCGTTCTCTTAATCAGGAACAGGGCCTGATCGAAGGACATAAGGTGCTGAAGAAATATATTGCAAAGTACTATAAAGGTCTGTTCGGGACTCCGAAGGGAGGGAATTTTTATCTTGACGAGTCTCAAATAGATGATATTCCCCAAGTGTCTACCGAGAGAAACACCTTTCTTACAGCTCCTTTCACTAAGGATGAGGCTAGAAAGCGGGTTTCTGATGGAGCATAATAAGGCACCAGGACCGGATGGCTTTCGTGATGAGGTTTATCAACACTTTTGGGATGTCATTAAGTCTGGTCTTCTAGTTTTATTTAGATGCTTGTATGTCAGACAACTAAATTTGTTTCGCCTTAAATTTGGGGAAAATTGTTTTGTTACAAGGCAGAGAGGATACATCAGTATAGACATACATGTCTTCTTAATGTTAGTTTCAAAATTTTGTGGGAAATTGTTTTGTTACAAGGCAGAGAGGATACAACAGTATAGAGGTACAAAGTGATGCGTCCATTTCATATAGAATTTTTACTTACTGAATTCATACGTAGAGATAGAGATTTCGGCATTTTACTGTGTAATCGCACACCATTTATGTTTGTGTACGCGGGAATTATAAAATCAAAAGGAGAAACCTCATATAAGGTAGGAATGCCTAGTATGGGATGAAATATGATGATTAAAGGCTTTAAAAGTCATTCCTACGAAGACATAATTCGCTAAAATAAAGGAGAAGAAGGAAACATCCAGGAGGTTGTTTCCAACTTAACGACCGTGGGTACGGTTGCTTGCGACCACACCAGCCCCCAAAGCTAGGTACGGGTGCGGAAGAATTATTCACGTCAACTAAGGAGGCCGAACCCCACGTAACAACCATGGGTATGGTGACAAGAGACGATGCCATCCATCGTACCGTGGTTCATTGGAACCGTATTTTCAACTATTTTTACCTTGTGGTCTCATATGTCCAATACAAGAGACAAAACAGCTCCAGCCGATGAGGCAGTTGTTGGGAATATGCCCTAGAGGCAATCATGGATGATGCAATTCCCAATGTATTCATAAATTTATTAAGTTGTCCTTGTTTTGAACATCTGATATATGTCATTGAATATGTGATTCGATTGTGGAACTATATATTCATGTTGTTCATACTAGATTGTCCTTGGTCATTAAGGTTGTGCTGGACACACACCCTAGACTAATGTGAGTGTTGGCTGATGACATGGTTCCACTTGTCATGGGCATGGTGATGCCATTCCAACGATCACAGACTTGGCTAAAGAGTTTAGCAAGTCAGACTGACCCACATTGAGATGCAACGAGCAAGTCGTCATTTGCATGTCTCAATCAATGTAATCCTTAGACCTGAGGTTGTCGCACAATCCGAGTTGTGGATCACCGACTTAGGTTCTGTTAAAGGCTGCTCTGTGACAAGGCAGTTATAAAGGCAGAGTTCGGGTCGAATGAAAAAACAAGCTGCGTGATGTGGATAATCAAGATGGGATTTTGCCCCTCCGAATGGAGAGATATTCTCTGGGCCCTCTCGAGTGATATGATTCAGGAATCATGGCCATGCGCGACTCATTTAAGTGTTAACTGTGTCTGTTGACTAAGAGTTAGTCAGATGAATCACATATCACGGATCGAGAAGAGAGTTGAGCTATTAAGGGATGACGATAAATCACCTATAGTTCAACAAGGTATATCGTGAGGCAAAAAGGACTAAGATGAATATCACATTGAAAGGTATGTCGTCATGACTCAATGGGACTTGGGAGTCGGCACGTTCTGCTAGGAGCCGCTACCGATTGATCGATTAGGTGTTGGACTCCAATCGTGTCCAAGTCGCCATGAGCCTGTAGGGTCGCACACTTAAGAGCGGGAGAAATGGACTGGGTTTGTGAGTCGGACTCACAGAGGGAATGGGCCACAAGTGTTGTGAAACCCACTACCATTCGCTATATAAAGAGGGGCGCAGGTTGCCCAGCGGGCAGTTGAGTACACTCCCATGCGTTGGGAACCCTAGCCCCACTCAGTCCAGCCGTCGAACCGGACCTAGCAGTCCGCCGTCGGAGCTCCTCCTCGTACGTGTGGATACCGGCAGAGGTGCTGTACGTCCAGCACTCTGACGTTCATGGATTGGATCGGCTGGATCGGATCGTGGGACTACACTGCCCCGACGCGCTGCCTCGATAATCCGCAACCGCGCGTCTAGTGGTAATCATCGTGGCCTTCTACCTCGGCTAGATCTTGGAAGTACCGCGTAGGAAAAAGTTCTGTTTATCTATACGCGTTCCAACAGTGGTATCAGAGCGGTAGCTTCTGGTATTAGGCCCGAGATCCGCACATTTATGATACGTACTTAGCATTAGATTGGATCTAAGTGCTGTTTTGGTGGTCGGTCTATGAGATAGATCGGTTTTGTACAAGGTTTATTGGATCAATCGTACTCGGAGTTAATGTATGATCTGGTTTCCGTGATCGTACTGCTAAGGTCGTGAAACAACTTACCCCTACCGGTCGGTTTCCGCCATCGGGGTATACCGTGACACATAAATCCAGTTGCGGTGATCGAAGATCAAAGAGTTTGATCAAATCGGAATATGGATCAGATTTGGGTAAAATCGTTTTATCCGATGAAGAAATCCATGATAGCGGGACCGCCGGCTTCGCCCTGTCGTAGCGTCTCGTTACGAGTTTCACAACGCCGATAGATATCGTGTCTATGCATAACTTGTTTTTGCAGGAAGTTGTGAATGGTATGGCTTATATGCATGTGATACGTGTAATCCATACATGATCTGCGTATCATGTTCTTGTCAGCCGGCTGGAGCCTAGGTGCTGTAATTTTATTGTATAACGACCTGCGTGTTGGATTCTCTATGTAAATTTTCATTTACTAGCTAGTGTAGCTTCTTGGAGAACCCGGATGACATGCAAGTCGATGTACAAGTCGGCTACATGGAGTAAGATGGCACGTGACAAGAGTTGGCACGAGTCGATTTACAAGCTTCGTGGATATGGAGATCACCATGAAGAGAGCCATACCATTTCACATTATAATTGCTTTATTTGTGTTATTGTTATGTCTCTTTTTACCTCTATTTAGATAGTTGGTAGATTTTAATCCTTCAAAGAAGGTCTAGTCGGTCGCCCCGCCAGTGCTGCACCATCACAAGTCGGACATTCTTGGTAGTGGGCTCATAAAATTGAGGTGCTACCAATTCTTTCCGATTAGGTGGGTTTGAGTCGGACTCTTACAGCGGAAGCACTTGGTAATCTAGACGAGTCCATCACAAAGGTTGTGGGGCTCGGGGCTCGGTAGGTTGGGAGCCGGGGCATGTGATGCCACCCAACTAACAGGAGTCGTATTGGATCCGATTGGCAAAGTGTTGCCTACCTAGATCACTTGACGGCTAGCGGTGATGCTAAATCTCACTAGTCGGCTTGCTTATTTAGGATCTTGAATCACTTAGCAACCATCGGAGGGGTGTTGGTTCTAGTGGGAGCATAAGTATTAAAACGTTTAATATGCCTGCTCTTTTATGAATATGTGTCTTAAGTGTTTTGCATATTTTCTGTTGTATATCAATGGCACCTAGCAATCTTCCTCAGTTGTCCACTTTTGCGTTGAGATCAATCCTAGAGAAAGATAAGCTTAATGGAACTAATTTCACCAACTGGTACCGTAATCTGAGGATAGTCCTCAAGCATGACAAGAAAGAACATGTTCTAGAAACTCACTTCCAAAAGAGCCAGATGACGATGCGACTGTCGCAGTCATGAATGCCTACCGTAAGACTAGAGATGAGTCTACGGAAATTAGCTGTCTTATGCTTGCACACATGGAACCGGACTTGCAGCAGCAGTTCGAGAATGTTGAGGCCTACGATATGATCGAAAGCCTCAAAAGTATGTTCCAGGCTCAGGCAAAGACCGAGAGGTATCAAGTCTGTCAAGCTTTGCTGGGCTGTAAGCTTAAAGACGGTGATCCACTGAGTCCGCATGTAATCAAGATGACTGGTTACGTGCAGTCTCTGGATCGGCTGGGCTTCCCAATTAACGAAGAGTTCGCTATTGATATAATGTTGAACTCTCTTCCTAGTGTGTATGGTCCGTTCATTTCAAACTGACATATGCATGGTATGGATAAGAAGATCACTGAATTACATGGGATGCTCAAAACGGCAGAGGCTGATCTTAAGAAAGGAGCCAGTCAAGTGTTGATGGCGCAGAATAAGGCTAAGTTCAAGAAGAGTTCTTGGACTAAGAAGAAGAAGGATAAGTCAGGAGGCAACGCCCATGGCCCTGTCCAGAGCGCTTCCTAAAAGACTAAGCCTTCTCCTACAGCTGGAGCCAACTGCTTCTATTGCAAGTAGGATGGCCACTGGAAAAGGAACTGCACCAAGTATTTGGCTGACAGAGCCAAGAGTGGAGGTGTGACTTCCAACTCAGGTACACTTGTGTGCAATGTTATAAACATTTATCTTGCTGATGCACCTAACAGTTCTTGGGTATATGATACCGGATCAGTTATTCACATATGCAACTCGTTGCAGGGACTGGAAAGAACTAGGAGCGTGGCAAGAGGAGAGGTTGATATTCGGGTCGGCAACAATGCGAGAGTCGCTGCGTTGGAAGTCGGCACGATGCAACTTCATTTACCTTCAGGATTTTTAATGGAATTGAATAATTGTTATTATGTTCCAGTGCTTAGTCGAAACATTATTTCCGCCTCATGTTTGATGAGACAAGGTTATGAGTCGAATATTAAGAATAATGGTTGTTCTTTATATTTGAAAGATATGTTTCATGGCTTTGCACCCGTTCAGAACGGGTTTTTTATTTTGAATCTTGATAGTGAATCGGTCTATAACATAAATGTTAAAAGGTTGAAACCAAATGATCTGAATATGACTTACTTTTGGCATTGTCGGCTTGGTCATATAAGTTGGAAGCGCATGAAGAAGCTCCATGATGATGGACTTCTAACTTCGTTCCACTTAGAGTCATTTGAGACATGTGAATCATGCCTACTCGGCAAAATGACCAAGACACCTTTTCTAAGGAGTTGTGAAAGGGCGTCTGAATTGTTGGAACTAATACATAGTGATGTATGTGGTCCAATGAGTGTAACATCCCAAGTATGAAAATATCCCTTAGAATGTTTTTTTTCCTGTTTAATCAAAGTATTGCATCATGTCATCATGTTTATTCCTTTGTTGCATTTGTTTCCTTTTGTTTTGCATCTGTTCTTAATTGTTTTCATAATGAAACTCAAACAATTTCAAATGGTTATTTCATACTTGCTCTGTTACAACATTTCAAATAAAAATCTCAAATAAAAACAACCCACTCATCAGTGGCTCACACTGCCACGCACGCGCAGCACGCCACGCTGGCCCCCCCAGGCCCACGCTGCAGTGGCAGTGGCTAGGTTCCAGTGCGGTGTAAAATGATTTAAACAGTTTCTGTTTTAAAACCAGCCCCTTAAAAATTACAGAATGGTCCCTCAAAGTAATTTGTTAATAACTTTAGTTTTATAACTCCAATAAATGAAAATAAAATATGTGTGCTAGTCTAAATTAAATTGTCTACCTTTTGGTATCATTTGTTTCCTGTTTTGTAATTTCAAAATGCAATTCAAATTTGAATTCAAATAATTCAAATGCAATTTGTTAAATTCAATAACTAATTCATTATTAATCCAATAAATGCAAATAAAATATGTTTTCCATGCTATTTCAAATAACCTTTTCAAATATAAATTTTGTTTCATGTTTGGAATAATTTAAATTGCCTAAATAATTTAATCCTTGTTTAATTCATTTAAATTTGATAAAATCATAACTTGCTCCAAATAAATTTTTTTTGAACATGCAAAATATGTTTTCAAACTAGAATAATATGAATTTTTCAAATGTGAATTTGAATTTATGTTTTAACCAAATAAAATTCAAATAATATTCAAACTTGTTTTAAATTCATTTAAAACTTGTTTAATATTGTTTAAGTCATAATAAATTCAACCTAACTCCTATTTCAAAATTTGAAACATGTAATCCAACTAAAATTTGGTATTCTTTTCAAATATGAATTTTGTTAATTGTTTTGCACACTTTAACTTGATGAAAACAACAATTGTTTCTGTGACATGTTTAAGTAACCCAAAATTTCTAAACTTAATAAATGATTTCCAAACATGTTAAAATCCTTTTTCACTTGCATCTATTATTGTTACTTGTTGTTATTTTGTTGTTATCATCATGCATGCATCATGGTAATCAATTTTCACATGGTAACTAAATTGTAGATCATTTGTTTCCACTTAATGCATGGGCCTTTTCCATATGCAATCCAATTGCATAGGGGTCCATTTAAATTGTGTCACTTCATCAACTAGTTTATTTTGATGCATCTATTAAATTGACATGCATCATCCCATGATTGTGCACTATGCCATGATATTGATTGTTTATATTTCTGTCTTGTTTGTTTGCTTCTTCTCGAATAGACGACAACGTTGAGTGAGACGATCTTTACAGCACCCCTTCTGAGGATCTAGCTCAGTACCAGGCTGCTGAGTTTGCAGGCAAGTTATCACTCACATGAACCACTGTGTTCCTTTCAACATTGGTTACCGATACTTTCCGTTGTCTATTCTGCTAGCCCTATGAATAGTTGCTTCTGTTACGAACCTATCACATGTATCCTTTAACCCTGATATTGCCTCACCTCCATACCTATAACCTTTTGTTTGAGCTCGTGTCTTACTAGCATGCTTAGGTTGTTTTGCTCGAGTCTGTTACCCGTTACTTTCTGTTACTATTTCATTATGTTCTGGGGGGCTCGATGTTTAATCAATCAATCATGCTAATGTTGTTACTTAATAATAATTTGATGATAAGGCACCGGCAGGAGGCCCTGTGTGGTTTTGAGGCCTGCTAGTGTCGACCCTAATAGGAAAAGGGTCTTGTCTACTGATCCATGATGAGCGCACTACCCGCATGTGGGAAGCGAGTATGGGCGCCCCCCTCAATTTGATTCGATTCGCATCTCGTCCAAATCATCTCATTTAGTTCGTGTTTTCCATTTGCCGCATGCATGTTTTTGCGAGCCCAGCGCAGGGTGGAACTTTTGTAGTCGGCATATAGGGGGACACGTTCTTAGAGTGCTATGAGGGTCCATTTTCTTCTGGGCTCGATTAGCCGTGCGCCCAAGGTGCTTTGGGCTTGATGCGAAGAAGAGTTGAGTTGTGTTGAGTGCCCCGCTTGGTGGGAGGCATCCCATCTGGCGGGTTATTCATACGTGTACGGCCAAATTGGTGCAACCCTGCAGGGATAATCTTCTCGAGAAGCCGTGTTTTCCGCGGTTATGGTTAACTTGGTGAAAGTACTAGCTAACAAGTACTCAGGACAACTTAAACCTAATGATTCACAATCTCACACCCCATGATTAACAACTTGACTAGTAATAGTATTATTGTCACAATAACTTGATTCATCTTTAAGCCAACTGTGTGAGTTATCCTCGGATTGCTTCTTTGGATAAGGGGCGAGATCCAGGATGGGTTTGTTTGAAGTTATCTTTCAGTTGGTTACAATACTCGATCTTATATCCTTTCTGTTAGTCGGAAGTGGTAGAATCTCTGTAGTTGGTTAGCGCAGCCAGTTGCAGCATCTTTTATATCCCCCCTTTCTTCCGTTGAACCCAAGGCATCTGTGCTTGGTGTTGACGGGTTACACTTTGGTGAACTGTGAGTCTTGCTTGCCAGTACTTGGATGTACTGACCCCTTTGGGGCTGTGGTTTCCGCAGACTACGCTTACGAGGATCCAGGTGACGACTACTACGTGGATTTTGACGAGGTTGCTGACGAGTAGTTAGCGGACCCGGGCAGGATCCGAGACATCGTGGATGGGCTCCGTCTTTATTTCAGTTTCCGGCTTCTTAAGCCTATTTGGATTTGTCTGTACTCAGACCCCTTTGAATGCTTCCGCTGAGATGTAATGATGTTATGTTGGGACATGTGTCCTCTGGATGATTGTATTTGCTATCTCTGCTCTAGTGAGAGCTATTTGCAACTTATTTTAATGTTTTGTGTCGTAGAGATATGTTGTGCTATCATTTTGTTACAAGCCGTTGACGTACCATGTGTGTATGGTATGAAGTACGTCAATGGTAGTGTCCTGATTTCTATGGGATAGTTTAGGTCGACGCTGAACAGATAGGGGTTGGTTGTCACACATACGTGTGTTGGCCTACTCGTAAGAGGACGCGGGTGCCGGTAAGCCCCGTAATCCAATCTACTACTGTTCAACGGAACGGCGAGTATCCTTTAGAAGTCCGGGTGCGACAAATGGTATCAGAGCCTGTCTGCCTGTAGGATCCCTTTTTACTGGTCGCAGTTGAGTCTAGAAACTATTTTGTAGCTATATAGGAAAAATGAAACGGGAGAGTAGGAATTCTGCCATTTTTCTTCTTTCCCCACCCACCCACCCTTTTCTGGTAAGGAAGTGCAACGTTGTTTTCTCTTCTCACCTAAACTTTCAAGTTAGGATTTCACGTGTTTTGGGTTCTCCGTAGTACCTCAGGAGTTTTGGTCTCGTGTTTCCCGATGTTGCTTCAATATCCTGTTCTTTTCAACATCCTTATCGTCCGTTGAAATCTTGTTGTTGCTTTCCACTTCAGTTCTCTACCGGCGTCTAATCAAAAACCTCCCAAATCATCTGCAGATGGATCTCAGGTTCTACCCGCAGGTGGTTCGGATGACTCGTTGTGAGAGCACCGCCGGTTATCCGGAGATGCTGAGAGACATGGTCACTTATCTGGGGTTCCATTGGGCACCAGAGTACCAGGTCTACAAGCAGCAGCGAGAGTTTGACCAGACCTACTACCAGGCTATCGTCTACATTCTGTCAGATGATGGCATGAGCGTTGTCCACTGCTACGAGGCAGTAGGTTCCACAGTGGATATGGCCGTGCAGCAGGCAGCTTACGTGAGTCTCACCGTCCTCCGTGCTGACTACTGGGGGTTTGACGATTCTAACTATCGCCACATCCCCCGTGGTTACATCACTTCAGCGGGAGCTCACTTCACCCTCTATGACAACCTGGATGTCTACGAGCATGATAACACCAGGCTGCACACCACCGCTCAGTTTGTGAGGCACAGTGACGCTGTTGCCACCACACTTTCTCAGGAGTTGGCCTCAGTCAGGGAGAAGCTCTACCTTGCTTTGACTTGTCTGGCTACGTACACCACAGACTTTGTTGGAGATGAGCGCCTTGCACGTTTCCATCAGACAGTTGGACGTAGTCTGCCAGATGCTGGAGGTTACGAGCCGATCAAAGGCCCACTCCTCAACCTCGGAGCTGGTTACACTGGGATTCCACGCTTTGGAGCACAGGGACACGACGCTTTCTACTTCACCACACCGAGAGTCGCTCTCAGAGCAGTCCCGATTTACGTGGATCGTCGTTCTACCTACTTCCGTGGGATTCCTCCTCACCGTATCTCTCGTCGTACTACTCACCGCCGTCCTGCGTGATGAGCATGGGAGTATCGATGTATCCATTCCTAGCTATGTTTAGTCATCCTTTGCCTTTCGAACCATGTATTGGTGTGTTGGATATTCTGATGTATTTGAACATGTGATGATGTACCTGTTGGTTATCTATTCATGCGTCGGAATAATCTCTCTTTCGGTTACCAAGTCTATCCTTTTCTGTTGTTGTGCTAAAATGCATGTCTATTCAGGATGCCGCCAACAAGGAGCAACCCGCCTGAACCACCTCCGCTCACGGAGCTGTTGACTCAGATGACTCAGGTCGTGGCTCAGATGGCCCAGATCCAGGCTAACCAGCACAACAACCAGAATGCTCCGCGAGTCAGCATCAAGGAGTTTCTGAGTATGGGGCCGAGAGCTTTCGTGGCAACACGTGAGCCTCTGGATGCTGATGAGTGAATCAGGGAGATGGCCAGGGCTCTGGACATTGCTCACGTTGCTGAGGAGGATAAAGTCAAGTATGCCACCTACCTACTGAAGGGTCAGGCAGCTACCTGGTGGGAGAACTACCAGACCATGAGAGCTGGATATCCTATCACCTGGGGTTGTTTCAAGGATGCCTTCCTGAAGCACCACATCCCAGATGGTCTCATGGAAAGTATGCGTGAGGAATTTTGCTCTCTCAAGCAGGGCAAGCTGGACGTCATTGGCTACCAGAACGAGTTCAATCGTCTCGCTCGATACGCTGGTGATGAGGTGTCCACTGAAGCTAAGAAGATGGCAAGGTTCCGCCGAGGTTTTAACCCGGAACTGAAGTACGCTCTCACCAACATCAAGTGCAAGGACTTCGAGGAGCTCGTGAACACCGCGCTCAATGAGGAAAATGGGCGCAAGGCGTTCGAGGAGTCCCGAAAGCACTCGCGTGAGGGTGGTTCCTCCTCCAACATGACCACCCCTCCGCAGAAGCGCCGCATCTGGGTGCCAAATGCTGCTGTCACTCGGGCTCCATATGCCCAAGCTTCTCCAGGCTTTGCTCCCCGCCCACCCAACCCAGCTCAGATGCAGAGTCAGAGGGTTCCAATGGGGCAGCCAAGGCCAGGTCCTCCTCGTGTCATCACTTGCTACAAGTGCAAGGATACTGGACACTATGCTGATAAGTGCACTCAGAGGCAGCTACCTCCACCTCCTCGCCCCAACACCAACTAGGCAATGGTTCGTGCTCCCCCGGCAAAAGCCTTCAACTCCAACAACAGGCCTGTCGGGAGGACCGCGAGGGTGAATCATATCAAGGCCGACAAAGCTGAGGAAGCTGTTGATGTCGTTCTCGGTATATTACCCGTAAACTCTTTTCCAGCTAAAGTGTTGTTTGATACCGGAGCATCGCATTCTTTTGTGTCAAAGATTTTTGCAAAAGCATACAACCTAGTTCTGGTTCCACTAAGCAATCAAATGACTGTTCACTCTCCGGGACCGCAAATGTTGACTTCCAAGATAAGTATGGACAATCAAATCCTAATTGGAGGTTGCATATTCCTTGCTTCACTCATGTTGCTGGGAAATTCTGACATTGATGTCATTCTGGGCATGGATTGGTTGAAGACCCACAAAGCAAAAATTGACTGTGCTCAAAAGTCAATAACTCTCTCTCACCCTTCGGGCCAGATAGTCTATTCTCCATATGGATCAAGTTCTGTTCAGCTGTTCAACCTAGATGCAAAACCCCTTCCTGCAATTGAAAATGTTCCGGTGGTTTGTGAATTCCCTGACGTCTTTCCAGAAGAGTTGCCAGGGATGCCTCCGGACAGAGCAGTTGAGTTCGTGATCGAGCTTGAGCCAGGTACTGCTCCAATCTCTAAGAATCCATACAAGATAGCTCCTCCTGAACTGAAATTGTTGAAGGAGCAAATCGATATGTACATGGAGAAAGGTTACATTCAGCCTAGTTCCTCCGCTTGGGGTTGCCCAACTCTGTTTGTTGCCAAGAAGGATCAAACAAAAAGACTCGTGGTTGACTATCGTCCTCTCAACGAGAAAACCATCAAGAACAAGTATCCAATTCCTCGTATCGATGATCTTTTTGATCAACTTGCTGGAGCCTCAATATTCTCAAAGTTGGACTTGAGGATGGGTTACCATCAAATAAAGATAAGAAAGGAAGATATTCCTAAGACAGCTTTCACCACTCGTTACGGTCTATATGAATACACCGTCATGTCCTTTGGTCTCACCAATGCACCGGCAACATTCTCAAGACTCATGAATTCTATCTTCCATGAATACCTCGACAAGTTCGTTGTGGTATATCTTGATGAAATTCTAGTCTACTCAAAATCCGAGGAAGAACATGGAGAACACCTTCGTCTCACTCTCATGAAACTTCGCGAGCATCGTCTGTATGCCAAGTTCTCTAAATGTGAGTTCTGGATTCCAGAAGTTGCTTACCTTGGTCATATCATCTCTGCCAAAGGCATAGCCATTGACCCAGAAAAGGTTAAGGCAATTGTTGATTGGAAACCCCCTAAGACGGTGAAGCAAGTCAGAAGTTTTCTTGGCTTAGCTAGCTATTGCCGTCGTTTCGTCCAAAACTTTTCCAAGATTGCCAAACCTCTAACTGATCTCACAAAGAAGGACAAGAAGTTCGTTTGGACTCCACAGTGTGATGAGAGTTTCCACCTCCTGAAGGCTAAACTCACTTCCACCCCAGTTCTGGTTGGCCCAGATACTACCAAACCTTTCCAGATATTCTGCGATGCATCTCTCCAAGGTCTAGGTGCAGTTCTTATGCAAGAACGTCAAGTTGTGGCTTATGCTTCACGTCAGTTGAATACACATGAGCAAAACTATCCTACTCATGACCTAGAACTTGCAGCAGTTGTGTTTGCCCTCAAGAAATGGAGACAATACTTGTTGGGTAACAAAACTGAAATCTTTTCCGATCATAAGAGTCTGAAATACATCTTCACTCAGCCAGATCTGAACCTCAGGCAAAGGAGATGGATTGAGAAGATTAAAGACTTTGATCTCACCATTTCTTACACTCCAGGCAAGGCTAATGTTATGGCCGATGCTCTCAGTCGCAAGGCATATTGCAATAATCTCATGATCATGGAAAGCCAACCTCCACTTCATGAAGAATTCCAGAAGCTGAACCTTGGTCTTGTTCCTCAAGGTTATATTGCTAGCTTGACAGCCAGTCCAACTCTCGAGGACAAGATTCGTTCTGAACAACTTCGTGATACTGAAATCAAGAAGATTGTAGAGCACATCAAGGAAGGCAATGATAAATTCAAGTCCTTCTCAATTGATGACAAGGGAACTGTGTTCTTCGAAGGACGCATTGCAGTTCCTCAGATTCAAAGTCTCAAAGATGTCATTCTCAAGGAGGCTCATGAAACTCCTCTCTCCATCCACCCTGGAAGTACAAAGATGTACCAGGATCTCAAGACTCTGTATTGGTGGTCTGGCATGAAACGTGAAATTGCTCAATACGTTTCTGAATGCGACGTTTGTCAACGTGTTAAGGCAGTCCATCAGAAAACAGCAGGTCTACTCCAACCTCTGAAAATTCCTGAGTGGAAGTGGGACATGATTGAAATGGACTTCGTTACTGGGTTTCCAAAGTCCAAGAAGGGCAACGATGCAATCTTCGTTGTCATTAATCGTCTCACTAAGGTAGCTCACTTCTTTGCTGTCAAAGAAACAATCTCAGCTAGCCAGTTAGCAGAGCTATACACATCAAAGATTGTTCCTCTCCATGGTGTTACATTGGAAATAAGCTCAGACCGTGGAAGCATATTCACTTCTCATTTCTGGAAAAGCTTTCAAGAAGCATTGGGCACCAAACTTCTGTTCAGCACAGCTTATCACCCTCAGTCTCAGGGGCAAGTCGAAAGAGTCAATCAGATTCTCGAGGATATGCTCAGAGCATGTGGTATCTCCTTTGGCATGAAATGGGAGGATTGCCTTCCATATGCTGAATTCTCCTACAACAACAGTTTCCAGGCAAGCCTAGGCATGGCACCATTTGAGGCACTGTATGGTCGCAGATGCAGGAGTCCAATCAATTGGTCTGGAGCTGGTGACCGTTCACTCTTAGGCCCTGACATTGTTAAGGAAGCCGAGGAGAAAGTTCGTATCATTCGTGACAATCTCAGGATTGCTCAGTCTCGTCAGAAAAGCTACTATGACAGCAAGCACAGGGATATGATCTATGCACCTGGTGACAAGGCATATCTCCGTGTAACTCCCCTCAGAGGCACTCATCGTTTTGGTGTGAAAGGAAAGCTTGCACCAAGATACATTGGTCCTTTCAACATTCTATCAAGGCGGGCAGAAAATGCTTATCGTCTTGAACTTCCAGAAAAACTATCCAAGGTGCACGATGTGTTCCACGTGTCACAGCTCAAGAAGTGTTTCAAAGATCCAGATCGTGCAGTTGATCATGATTCCATTGAACTGCAAGATGATCTATCTTATGAGGAGCACCCTATTCGTATTCTCGATGAGACCGAGCGTAAGACTCGCAACAAGAGCACCAAGTTCTTGAAAGTGCAATGGTCTCATCATTCCGATAAAGAGGCAACGTGGGAGATCGAAGAGGATCTTCGCAAGAAGTATCCGGACCTTTTCGCTTCTCAGTAAGGAATCTCGGGGCGCGATTCCTTCAAGGGGGGGCGTTTTGTAACATCCCAAGTATGAAAATATCCCTTAGAATGATTGTTTTCCTGTTTAATCAAAGTATTGCATCATGTCATCATGTTTATTCCTTTGTTGCATTTGTTTCCTTTTGTTTTGCATCTGTTCTTAATTGTTTTCATAATGAAACTCAAACAATTTCAAATGGTTATTTCATACTTGCTCTGTTACAACATTTCAAATAAAAATCTCAAATAAAAACAACCCACTCATCAGTGGCTCACACTGCCACGCACGCGCAGCACGCCACGCTGGCCCCCCAGGCCCACGCTGCAGTGGCAGTGGCTAGGTTCCAGTGCGGTGTAAAATGATTTAAACAGTTTCTGTTTTAAAACCAGCCCCTTAAAAATTACAGAATGGTCCCTCAAAGTAATTTGTTAATAACTTTAGTTTTATAACTCCAATAAATGAAAATAAAATATGTGTGCTAGTCTAAATTAAATTGTCTACCTTTTGGTATCATTTGTTTCCTGTTTTGAAATTTCAAAATGCAATTCAAATTTGAATTCAAATAATTCAAATGCAATTTGTTAAATTCAATAACTAATTCATTATTAATCCAATAAATGCAAATAAAATATGTTTTCCATGCTATTTCAAATAACCTTTTCAAATATAAATTTTGTTTCATGTTTGGAATAATTTAAATTGCCTAAATAATTTAATCCTTGTTTAATTCATTTAAATTTGATAAAATCATAACTTGCTCCAAATAAATTATTTTTGAACATGCAAAATATGTTTTCAAACTAGAAAAATATGAACTTTTCAAATGTGAATTTGAATTTATGTTTTAACCAAATAAAATTCAAATAATATCCAAACTTGTTTTAAATTCATTTAAAACTTGTTTAATATTGTTTAAGTCATAATAAATTCAACCTAACTCCTATTTCAAAATTTGAAACATGTAATCCAACTAAAATTTGGTATTCTTTTCAAATATGAATTTTGTTAATTGTTTTGCACACTTTAACTTGATGAAAACAACAATTGTTTGTGTGACATGTTTAAGTAACCCAAAATTTCTAAACTTAATAAATGATTTCCAAACATGTTAAAATCCTTTTTCACTTGCATCTATTATTGTTACTTGTTGTTATTTTGTTGTTATCATCATGCATGCATCATGGTAATCAATTTTCACATGGTAACTAAATTGTAGATCATTTGTTTCCACTTAATGCATGGGCCTTTTCCATATGCAATCCAATTGCATAGGGGTCCATTTAAATTGTGTCACTTCATCAACTAGTTTATTTTGATGCATCTATTAAATTGACATGCATCATCCCATGATTGTGCACTATGCCATGATATTGATTGTTTATATTTCTGTCTTGTTTGTTTGCTTCTTCTCGAATAGACGACAACGTTGAGACAGACGATCTTTACAGCACCCCTTCTGAGGATCTAGCTCAGTACCAGACTGCTGAGTTTGCAGGCAAGTTATCACTCACATGAACCACTGTGTTCCTTTCAACATTGGTTACCGATACTTTCCGTTGTCTATTCTGCTAGCCCTATGAATAGTTGCTTCTGTTACGAACCTATCACATGTATCCTTTAACCCTGATATTGCCTCACCTCCATACCTATAACCTTTTGTTTGAGCCCGTGTCTTACTAGCATGCTTAGGTTGTTTTGCTCGAGTCTGTTACCCGTTACTTTCTGTTACTATTTCATTATGTTCTGGGGGGCTCGATGTTTAATCAATCAATCATGCTAATGTTATTACTTAATAATAATTTGATGATAAGGCACCGGCAGGAGGCCCTGTGTGGTTTTGAGGCCTGCTAGTGTCGACCCTAATAGGAAAAGGGTCTTGTCTACTGATCCATGATGAGCGCACTACCCGCATGTGGGAAGCGAGTATGGGCGCCCCCCTCAATTTGATTCGATTCGCATCTCGTCCAAATCATCTCATTTAGTTCGTGTTTTCCATTTGCCGCATGCATGTTTTTGCGAGCCCAGCGCAGGGTGGAACTTTTGTAGTCGGCATATAGGGGGACACGTTCTTAGAGTGCTATGAGGGTCCATTTTCTTCTGGGCTCGATTAGACGTGCGCCCAAGGTGCTTTGGGCTTGATGCGAAGAAGAGTTGAGTTGTGTTGAGTGCCCCGCTTGGTGGGAGGCATCCCATCTGGCGGGTTATTCATACGTGTACGGCCAAATTGGTGCAACCCTGCAGGGATAATCTTCTCGAGAAGCCGTGTTTTCCGCGGTTATGGTTAACTTGGTGAAAGTACTGGCTAACAAGTACTCAGGACAACTTAAACCCAATGATTCACAATCTCACACCCCATGATTAACAACTTGACTAGTAATAGGATTATTGTCACAATAACTTGATTCATCTTTAAGCCAACTGTGTGAGTTATCCTCGGATTGCTTCTTTGGATAAGGGGCGAGATCCAGGATGGGTTTGTTTGAAGTTATCTTTCAGTTGGTTACAATACTCGATCTTATCTCCTTTCTGTTAGTCGGAAGTGGTAGAATCTATGTAGTTGGTTAGCGCAGCCATTTGCAGCATCTTTTATATCCCCCCTTTCTTCCGTTGAACCCAAGGCATCTGTGCTTGGTGTTGACGGGTTACACTTTGGTGAACTGTGAGTCTTGCTTGCCAGTACTTGGATGTACTGACCCCTTTGGGGCTGTGGTTTCCGCAGACTACGCTTACGAGGATCCAGGTGACGGCTACTACGTGGAGCTTGACGAGGTTGCTGACGAGTAGTTAGCGGACCCGGGCAGGATCCGAGACATCGTGGATGGGCTCCGTCTTTATTTCAGTTTCCGGCTTCTTAAGCCTATTTGGATTTGTCTGTACTCAGACCCCTTTGAATGCTTCCGCTGAGATGCAATGATGTTATGTTGGGACATGTGTCCTCTGGATGATTGTATTTGCTATCTCTGCTCTAGTGAGAACTATTTGCAACTTATTTCAATCTTTTGTGTCGTAGAGATATGTTGTGCTATCATTTTTTTACAAGCCGTTGACGTACCATGTGTGTATGGTATGAAGTACGTCAATGGTAGTGTCCTGATTTCTATGGGATAGTTTACGTCGACGCTGAACAGATAGGGGTTGGTTGTCACACATACGTGTGTTGGCCTACTCGTAAGAGGACGCGGGTGCCGGTAAGCCCCGTAATCCAATCTACTACTGTTCAACGGAACGGCGAGTATCCTTTAGAAGTTCAGGTGCGACAATGAGCACGACAGCCAGAGGTGGTTATGAGTACTTCATTACCTTCACTGATGATTTGAGTAGGTATGGATATATATATTTAATGAAACACAAGTCGGAAGCCTTTGAGAAATTCAAAGAAATTCCAGAGTGAGGTACAAAATCAACTCGGCAAGAAAATAAAGTTTCTACGGTCGGACCGTGGAGGCGAGTACTTGAGCCATGAGTTTGATGCCCATCTAAAGAGTTGTGGAATAGTTCCTCAACTCACTCCGCCGGGTACACCGCAGAGAAACGGTGTATCGGAACGGAGAAATCGAACCTTGTTGGACACGGTACGATCAATGATGAGTCGGGCAGATCTACCTTTATCATTTTGGGGTTATTGTCAAGAAACTGCAGCATTCACACTAAACAGAGTACCATCAAAGTCAGTAGAGAAGACACCACATGAAATGTGGATTGGCAAAAGGCCAAGTTTGTCTTTTCTTAATATTTGGGTTTGTGAAGCATTTGTCAAGCGACTTCAGTCGGACTCACGCCCAAGTCGGATAAGTGTATTTTCGTGGGGTATCCGAGGGAAACCTTGGGGTACTACTTCTACAACCGAAAAGAGGGCAAAGTGTTTGTTGCTCGGAACGGTGTCTTCCTTGAGAAAGAGTTTCTCAGTCGGGGAGTCAGTGGGAGCACAGTGCAACTCAAAGAAATTCGAGAGGAACCAGCTAGGGGCGAGTTGGCAAGGGCCTTGGAGGCTGAGCCAGTCGTGGTACCTACGCCGGTAATAGCACCTGAACCACGGAGATCTGCCAGATTACAAAGTGCTCGTGATGTTTTACTGTTAGACAGTAATGAGCCGGCAACTTATTCGGAAGCGATGCTGGGATCTGATTCCGAGTCATGGCTTGGAGCCATGAGATCCGAGTTAAAGTCCATGGATGAAAACCAAGTTTGGAATTTGGTTGATCTGCCTGACGGTGCAAGACCCGTCGAGTGCAAATGGGTCTTTAAGAAGAAAACTGATATGGATGGAAATATTTCCTTCTATAAAGCACGACTTGTCGCGAAGGGGTTCCGACAGGTTCAAGGAGTTGACTACGACGAGACCTTCTCGCCAGTAGCGATGCTTAAAGCAGTTTGGATCATGTTAGCCATAACAACCTATTTCGACTATGAGATATGGCAGATGGATGTCAAGACGGCTTTCCTTAATGGAAATTTAACTGAGGACATGTATATGATACAGCCCGATGGTTTTGTCGATCCGGCTAATGCTGACAAGGTATGCAAGCTTCAGAAATCCAGTTATGGGTTGAAGCAAGCATCTCGGAGTTGGAACATTCGCTTTGATGAGGTAGTCAAATCGTTTGGCTTCATCAAGAGCGATCATGATTCTTGTTTATACAAGAAGTTTAGTGGGAGCAAAGTAAATTTTCTAATCTTATATGTGGATGACATATTACTGATTGGAAATTATGTCATGATGTTGCAAGAAACCAAAGAGTCATTGGAAAGGAGTTTCTCAATGAAGGATTTGGGTGAAGCGACTTACATATTAGGAATCAGGATCTATAGAGATAGATCAAGGCGGCTCATTGGATTGAGTCAGAGTACATATCTGGACAAAGTTTTGAAGAAATTGAAAATGGAAGAGTCCAAGAAGGGATTCTTACCGATGTCCCATGGCATAAAACTTAGCAAGACTCAATGTCCTTCGACGACTGGTGAGAGAAGTCGGATGAGTGTGATCCCGTATGCTTCGGCAATCGGATCCATCATGTATGCCATGATTTGAACTAGGCCAGATGTTTCCTATGCTCTAAGTTTTACGAGCAGATACCAGGCTGACCCTGGCGAAGCCCACTGGGCAGCGGTTAAAAACATCCTTAAGTACTTGAGAAGGACTAAGAAAATGTTCCTAGTTTATGGAGGTGATGAGGAATTCAGTGTAAAGGGTTACACTAATGCAAGTTATCTCACCAACTCAGATGATTCTTGTTCACAATCTGGATACGTGTTCGTAATGAACGGAGGGGCTAAGAGCTGGAAGTGTTCCAAGCAAGATACGGTGTCTGCATCTACAACAGAGGCTGAGTATATTGCTGCCTCAGAGGCGGCAAAGGAAGTTGTTTGGATCAGGAACCTCCTGATAGATCTTGGTGTGGTTCAGGGCGCGTCCAATCCTTTGGACGTATATTGTGACAACAATGGTGCTATCGCACAAGCCAAGGAACCTATACAACACCAGAAGAACAAACATATATTCATGCGGTACCACCTCATTCGCCAGTTTGTTGAACAAGGTGATATCAAGTTATGCAAAGTACACACGGATGGAAACATTGCAGATCTGTTGACAAAGGCGCTACCACATCCTAAGCATGAGGCGCACACGAGAGGTATGGGCATTAGATGCCTAGACATATGATACCAAGATGATTGACTCTAGTGCAAGTGGGAGACTGTTGGGAATATGCCCTAGAGGCAATCATGGATGATGTAATTCCCAATGTATTCATAAAGTTATTAAGTTGTCCTTGTTTCAAACATCTGATATATGTCATTGAATATGTGATTCGATTGTGGAACTATATATTCATGTTGTTGATACTAGATTGTCCTTGGTCATTTAGGTTGTGTTGGACACACACCCTAGACTAATGTGAGTGTTGGCTGATGACATGGTTCCACTTTTCATGGGAATGGTGATGTCATTCCAACGATCACGGACTTGGCTAAAGAGTTTAGCAAGTCGGACTGACCCACATTGAGATGCAACGAGCAAGTCGTCATTTGCATGTCTCAATCAATGTAATCCTTAGACCTGAGGTTGTCGCACAATCCGAGTTGTGGATCACCGACTTAGGTTCTATTAAACGCTGCTATGTGACAAGGCAGTTATAAAGGCAGAGTTCGGGTCGAATGAGAAACAAGCTGCATGATGTGGATAATCAAGATGGGATTTTGCCCCTCCGAATGGATAGATATTCTCTAGGCCCTCTCGAGTGATATAATTCAAGAAGCATGGCCATGCGCGACTCAGTTAAGTGTTAACTGTGTCTATTGACTAAGAGTTAGTCAGATGAATCACATATCACAGATCGAGAAGAGAGTTGAGCTATTAAGGGATGACGATAAATCGCCTATAGTTCAACAAGGTATATCGTGAGGAAAAAAAGACTAAGATGAATATCACATTGAAAGGTATGTCGTCATGACTCAATGGGACTTGGGAGTCGGCACGTTCTGCTAGGAGCCGCTACCGATTGATCGATTAGGAGTTGGAATCCAATCGTG
Source organism: Alopecurus myosuroides (assembly GCA_028641055.1). Classification (NCBI taxonomy): domain Eukaryota; kingdom Viridiplantae; phylum Streptophyta; class Magnoliopsida; order Poales; family Poaceae; genus Alopecurus; species Alopecurus myosuroides. The sequence continues at coordinate 244,822,492 of CM054060.1, read as the reverse complement.
TCCAAGTCGCCATGAGCCTGCAGGGTCGCACACTTAAGAGCGGGGGCAAATGTTTTGGTCGGGTTGGACCCAAACCGGAAATGGACTGGGTTTGTGAGTCGGACTCACAGAGGGAATGTGCCACAAGTGTTGTGAAGCCCACTACCATTCGCTATGTAAAGAGGGGCGCAGGTTGCCCAACGGGCAGTTGAGTACACTCCCATGCGTTGGGAACCCTAGCCCCACTCAGTCCAGCCGTCGCACCGGACCTAGCAGTCCGCCGTCGGAGCTCCTCCTCGTACGTGTGGATACCGGCAGAGGTGTTGTACGTTCAGCACTACGACGTTCGTGGATTGGATCGGCTGGATCGGATCATGGGACTACACTGCCCCGACGTGCTGCATCGATAATCCGCAACCACGCGTCTAGTGAAAATCATCGTGGCCTTCTACCTCGGCTAGATCTTGGAAGTACCACGTAGGAAAAAGTTCTGTTTATCTCTACGCGTTCCAACAGCAGTACCAAACCCTAGCCTCTGGAAGGCATCCATAGGGTGAATTCACAGAAGGGCATCCATCTCCCTCACTGCTATCAACATGAAGGCCACCACATCGATCTCCATCACCATCATCATCGAATCCTTCATCTACATGATAGAATTTCTCACCCATCTCGTTGTGATTCTTGAACTCATAGTTACAAATTTACACGTATATTCATTCATACATCCATTTACCATTTGCAGTACGATCATGATGATTTTATATGAGTATTTTTTATTAGTTCTTGGGGAGATGTGGAAATCCTAGCACTACTAAGAATTGAGATAAAGATGCAGTGTTTTCTATTGGTTGTCTTGTGGTAACAATCCTCATGGTATTGTGTGAACTCGACCACGTCAATACGTTGCCTACAGGACATGAACGGTTGATAGTTAGGTGTAATGCGGAGGAGCTAAATTGGGAACTACTGTGATAGAATTTTCCTCTTCTCTTAGTTGACCATCAACGTGGGAATTATGTGGATCCAAAGTATCTCAACCGCATACACTAGGAGACCATTAATTACGACCTATTTGGGCTATTAGTGTTGTGTGTGGTGAGTTGCCTGATACTCCCAAATGAATCTATAATTTTTGATTGCTCCATGCTTGTTTTTATCAATTGTTCCATGTTTTCTATATGATTTTTATCATTTTCAGATGTTTCCATGACTAACCTATTAACCCAGTGTACAGAGCCACAACTCACTTTTCAAGTACAATAGTGATTATAGCATGATGATATAAAATTAATACAAAACTTGGAGATAGAATAATAACTAAATATTATTATCTCTAGGGCATATCTTCAACAGGAGGTGTCCTAACACTTATGTTTTGCTATTCCACGAAGGACAAGCGGGATATCACTCTGCCATGATTTTATTATGGTCACTATAACCTTATTGTTATTTGCAATCCCCCATTATTTATTTTTAGTTCTTTGCGGTATTTTCATGAGGCAACTTAGTTCCTAAGTTTCGTTATTATTATAACATCCAACATGCCTTTGTTAAAGTTTTGATCTCAGCCCACAAATGCTTTACATTTTAATGATCAAGTTTGTATTGCAACATGTCACCTCAAACATTATATTTGTTATCACTTATCTACTCGAGGACGAGCGGGAGTTAAGCTTGGGGATGCTAATACGTCCCAAATGTATCTATAATTTTTGATTGCTCCAGGCTTGTTTTCTATCAATCCCCCCATGTTTTCTATATGTTTTCTATCATTTTCAGATCGTTTCGAGGACTAACATATTAACCAAGTGCCCAGAGCTAGTTTCGATTTTCCGTTGTCCTTTTGTTTCAATTTTTTACAGGAAATATTTGTGAAAAGTCCTGGGAATCCCCGGAGGCAAGTTTTTTCCCGAAAAAATATGGAGCCTGAAGGAGAGCACCATAGGTGGGGCCGCCCCACCACGAGAACCCACGGAGCGGCCTAAGGGGGGTCGCGCCATCAGGTCGCCCGGTGACTGTGGGCCTCCCCCGGCACCGCCTCTTCGCCTATAAATTGCCTTCTGGCTAAAAAAAACATCGAAGACGACGAAATTTTTCACGAAACAGATACGGAGGCGTCGTCACCTCGAAAGTCCAATCTACAGCTTCTCGAATCATGCTCCGGCACCCTGTCGGAAGGAGGAATCGTCACCGGAGGCCTCTATTGGTATACATACCTGAATTTAAAAATTTCCGTCCTACATTACACGCATGATCTACTATGCAGGTAAAGGCTAATGGTGTACGTACCAGAATTTTAAAAAATTGTCCTACGTAGCACTGATGGCTAGGTTGAGACTCCAAGTGCAGAGTGTGTAGCTAGTGGCAAGCCTTCTTCCCCATGAGGGTGACTCGAGGGTTTATATCGAACTCTTGGGGAGCCAGTATTTCAGCAGTTGTCTTCCAAGCTTCCTCCAGGATCCTGCAAACAAGTAGAGAATTTTGTGCCCTCAACCTCACCAAGTGGTTGTCAAGCACAAGGTGTGAGACTTCTAAATTGCAATGCAAAACTGAAAGTAAATGTGCAATAATTAAATCTACTACTAAATGCAAATGAGAAAATAAATATGCAATGGATTGTTTTTGTATTTTTGTGATGCAAGTGGTGATGGAGATAATGTAAATTCGAATTGGAGATGCAAGTAAAGTAAAGTGCAAGTAAAGTAACTAGAGTGTTTTCTTATATTTAAAATCGGACCGGGGTTCATGGTTTCACACTTGCATTCTCTCAAATAAAGTAGTAGACGGTGGACATAAAGAATTACATGTGAGATTACAATAACATGTTTAACATTGAGTACTTTCATATGGGCATCACGTCCTAGCATAGAGATCTCTACGGTCATATTGATCCCTCTTATACTCCACCAAGATGCGAAATAAATCATAACACCTCGATAATTAAGGAAAAACCAGAGTATAGCTTTAAGCAATGTGACATGAAGTTGAAGTAAGAACTTGCTAGATCTAGTCATGGAGATTGATTAGTGTCACTTCAAATCCCCGGTAACAAGGTACTCCTTTTTATCCCTAGTGAGGTAACTAAGAAAGGTTTAACAAAACCTAAGTGGATCGCTGAACTTCTGTCACTTTCACAGCACTAGCCACCCCCCGTTACTCCAACTAATGCACCCATCACCCCACACACGCTCTCAAGAACTAGATTGATCAAAGCTAGCAAATAAGAACGGGGTACATAAGATACATCTACTCAAATAACTCAAGAGAAACAATTGCAATCTCAGATTCAATAACTCATAGAAAAGATCCACCACATAGGAATTAGAATGGTGCCCGTAATCATGTGAGGCAGCTCATACGGATCTAATTAGTGAAGCACATAGAGAGAGAGATACAAGTGCTACTTCCACAAACCCATAGCCCTGGGGTGGACTACTCCCTCTTCATGGAGATGTCGATGGAGATGACGTTGGAGGGGTAGGAGATCACACCGGCGGCGCCCCGCTGGAGTTTTCCCCCTCCAATCTGGAACTTTTGGTCTCTGTTTCGGTGTTTCGGCGACGCTCTCCTCCGTAAGGGTACGGGGGACCCTTTTTATAGTCGGTTTTAGGTTAAGACGGGGTCGGTAAGTCGAAGATGGAAGGAATTGGGTCCACAGGGGCCAAAAGGGGGCCTCTCACGCGGCCAAGGAATCTGGCCGCGTGGAGGGTCCTCTTTTGGGCCTCCTTGCCCAATTCTCGTGGATCCTTCGCCCGCAAGTCTTCTCCTTCCAAGAAAATGACCCCCGCAGATTTTCAGGTGATTTCGCGGAAGTTTGCCCCCTGAAACGTCAAAAATATAGAAAACGGGGTTTCTGACAGGCAGGGTTAATTCCATAAAAGTTGGGGGACTTTGTAATTTAACCCCAAAATACTATAAAACATTGAATTATACCCTTATATGATGCAATATGTAATAGAAAACCATGTGAAAATATGCAAAATTCATCTATGCATTTTACATGCATCAACATCCCCAAGCTTAACCCATGCTCGTCCTCGAGTATGAAGGTGATAAAACTAAGATGGGTTTTGCATATTGAAACAATCATGGGATATCAAGGAGGATTATTCATGCTTCATATAATCAAACGATTACTACTAGAAATGAGTAGCAATATACAATTCATGTTATAAGAAATATCAAATATGCAAGCAAAGATGCTTTATGAAAGTTCACAAAGTGTATAATCAAATAAAAGCACTATGGACCAAATGCATACACAAAATGAAAAATAAAATCCTATATTGGTCAAAGAATAGCATAATGGAGAATAGAAAATATGGTGGACACTTTGGAGAAAATTGAGTAGAGGTAAAACATGATCAAGTCTTATTTAGCCTCTAAATTATTCAACTAAAATTACTAATTGAAATGTGGTATCCATTGATCTAGGACTCTCATTGCCCCTTTATAACTAGCATCTTAAAATTGTGAGTATTGAAGTAATGAGAATGACAAGGTGGTTGAAAGCCTCATGCCCCGTGAGTGTGAAAACCTACTCCATGATTACTCAAATTAAGATTCCTAATAAGCTTTGTACAATTATAATAAGTATTAATGACATCATAGAGAACCGCAAAGAGGTACCTCTTTCCCCATGACATGGAAACAAGCCCATGTTACAATGACAAGATGAATAAACGGAGTAGACTCATCATCCTTTTTATTTTTATTCACTATTATGCATAGCTTATTATTTTATTATAGGATGTGTTGTAGAGTCACTCAAGCTGTAAGTAAATTTCCACCATGATAAAGCATGGCTTGGGTTAACGGCCCAATGCGTTTCTCTAGTCATATAGATACTTACTCATCAAAACTTACTATTCCTCTATTTCATTTCGGCATGGCAGGAGTCCAAAAACAAAAGTACATGATATCAACCAAATGTAAATTTTTTTGTGCAATGTTTAAAGCTTTCCGGTGACACACGTTTATAGCTAGCTCCCAACCACACACTTGTCAAACGCAAAACTTGTGGCTCCCATTATTGGGTCATGTTTATTAGATGCATAAAGAGTAAAGTGTGCCTTCAAAAGTTCGTGAGAGTCCTATCCCAAGTTCTACCCATGACAATTAATAAAGTGAATATCTTAATTTAGAACATAAATAACACAATAACATGTTGAACATACTCGTAATAGCAATGAAGCTAATGGGAAGATATGATGGACTCACTGGAAATACTTGGCTAAGGAGTGTTGGAAACAAGTTTTTACTTGTTGGAATTTTTACATTTTTAGGCTAGCAAGAGGGAGATAGTTGACCAGCTACTATGCATGCATATGTCCATAGAACTACTCATTTCATGACAAACTAAATAAACCAGCAATTAACATCAAGGACAAGAATAAGAGATAGCTCAAGACAACATTATTGCAAATTTCTACACATAAAAAGCCTATAAATCATGCAAACATATGTAGCTCTTCAAATCAACCATGGCATCCCTATTCCAAGTCATAATACTAGCATCCAATACATTCCAACCCCAAACTCCAGTAGCTCAATCTCATAAAATGATGGTGGTGGTCTTATCAAAACAAAAATAAAAACAAAAACTAGACGCTTCAAGTCTCTACGATAAATGCTTTGCTTAGAAAAACAGAAAGTAGACGTGTGCTAACCAAAAGAGTGTAGCTCCAGTGGGGTGTTCATCACATCCCCAAGCTTATGGCTTTCACCATTCTTGGATGTCTTGAGGCGCAGCTCCTCTATTCCGTGTGAAAAAAACTTCACAAAACATGTTTCTCCCATTCTTTTTCTGTGGGGTGAGATTAGCAAGGACAAGCAAATCACATGCTTGCTGTGCAAACTTCCAAATCAAATGCTCCAGTAGATAAACAATAAGGTTCATTATGTTTGATGTTCACTCTCTTGCTTGAAAGAATCATGGAAATTCGATTCCCAAGCCCAAAGAGTGCATAAAACAAAAGAAAGCAGAATCTGTCTAGAAAAGCTGCAGCAGCAAAACAAACGTTTTTCCCTAAGCTAGACTCGTCAAACAATTAAGACAATGTTTGCGCTTACATAGGACGAAAAGTTTCAGAACATACTAAAAATTAGCTCAATACGACATACCAATAAAAAACGTAAAATCATACGGTGAGCAGACTCGTGCTGAAACAGAAATTTCATGCACTAAGATAGCCACTTATAAGTCCAAATGGGTTTGACTTGACTCTTCATTGAAAACTCCAGAATTAAAACAAAAAAACTAATCTCTTGATACAGCAAGAGGACACTAGTAAAATCCAAACAAAAACAACCGGGTTTCCTCCCGTAAAGCGCTTTCTTTATAGCCATATAGCTAGGCTTTACTTACTTGATAATCAAGAGGGATAAAGCTCATGAGGGAGCTTGTTCTTCAGCGTGCCCCTCTTCCTTGGGAAGTGCTCCATGATTTTCTTGTGAGGGAACTGAAACTTCACATTACCTTCCTTGGATTCTATGATTGCACCTGTAGTACGAAGAAAAGGTCTACCCAGAATAATAGGACTAGGGGATTTATCCCCCATATCCATAATAATGAAATCAACGGGTACGGAAGTCATGTGCAATTAAATCATAACATCTTTTACTTTTCCTACAGCCTGTTTAGTAGAGTTATCAGCAAGGACAAATTCACTTGAGCACTTTTCTAAATTTTCTAGTTCTAGCAATTCATATAATTCTTTAGAGAGTACCGATACACTAGAACCTAGATCTAACATAGCATGGTGAATTTATTTTCCAATTGAAACTAGCACCTTGGGGATCCATGCATCCCCAAGCTTAGGAGGTATCATGGCCTCATTCTTGTACCTAGCAATTTTTTCTTGCAAGACATGATTAGCAATATAAGATCCAAACCCAGGTTGATTAACATTTATAGTGGGGTCACTAGCAAATTTTTGTAGAGTAGCAATAAGTTCTTGCAAGCTACGTTTTTCTAAATCAAGCAATGGGTCCTTAATTTCAGTAAGCATCATAATTTCCTCTACTTTACTCTCTAATTTAGCTAGCATGCTTGATTCATGAGGAATAATTTCATCTTTGCTAGCAAGATAAGACATATATGGAAGTAAATATTTAGGGTACTTCACTATTTCATTCAAAGTTTCTTCTAAGCTAGTAGGGACATGCTCACTTGTATTCTCAGCAATATGATCAATATTTTCAATAATAGGAGCAGCAATAGTAATAGAATTCATTCCTACACTAGGTTGTGCTTGTGGCTTTCCTGCTGACATGCTTAATAGAGTTGCTTGATTATCAGCTAATTTTGACAATGCTTTATCTAAATTCGAAGATTGAAGTTGCAATCCTTTAATATCACTACTAATGGATGCAACAGACTTATTTAACTCATGTATCATAGCATTGTGACTAGCAACTTGTTTCATAAGCAATTTATTAGATTCAGAAATTTCACTAGAAGGCTTCTACTTATTTTCATTAGCATTAGGATATGGAACAAAAGGTTTATTTGGCACATAAGGAGGTCTACTATATGAATTGTAAGCATTACCAAAACCATTGCTACCATAATTCCTAACAAAATTAACATCCACACTTTCAGAATTACTACCAACTAGCTCCTGCAAAGGCACATTCTCCATATTTTGTTTATTAATAAAAGCAAGAATAGTGATGGGGGGGGATGGTAACCCGGTAGGCCAACTCCAAGGTGTGATCCGGCCCAAAGGGTGCTGCACAGGATCCGGCTAAGAATAAAGAGACTTCTGGAAGGCCCAAAGTGTGTAGGCCTCGTAACCCGGATTGTGGGTTGCGGTAAGGAAAGCTAGGGTTTGTAAGTAAAGTTCGAATAGGACTCAAGATGTGCCTTGAAGGGCAAGTTAGGGGTGTACGGGTGCTTTATAAACCGGCCCCTAGGTTTGGTTTGCCAGAGATTCAAGTCATAGTTGTAACACCTATTATCGAGTATCCAGCATAATTCATATTGAGATCCGGCGAGTTATTTTCCGGTTCTTAGATTGCTTTCCGCCATGTCTTCCTTCGAGCTAAACCCTCTCCCGAATACCTATGTCGACTTGCCCCAAGATCAGTTACCCCCGGTAACGTCTGCCGTGATTATCCCACGACAGTTGGCGCCCACCGTGGGGCCTGCGTCCAAAGGTGTTTGCATCACGGGAGAAGCTCGGAAAAGCATGGAGAACCTCGTCGTCGGTGAGATCTACGATGACCACGAAGGAAAGAAGATGGTGGACGATTCCGGCTGGGGGCCTGAGTCGGATCGCCTCGAATCTGGATCGGTCGTGACGATCGGCCGAATCAACGTCTTCATCGGCATGGTATGTACCTCTGGTTCGATTCCTGACAATTTTTCTGATCCTGTATCAGGGGAGGCTGCGTACGCCCAACCCGATAGAGAAGAGTCAGTCGGAACAACATACCAGGCAGAGGAGCCTATTACACGTTGGGAACAGCCGGAGGAGCCGGCATGGACTCCGTGCGACCCAAGCGATGGAAAGGATGACATTGCATCCATTAAGGACTTGCTGGAAGATCGGTATGAGAAGGAAAACAGCGAGGAAGAACAATACGAATCTACACCGGGCATCATGCGCCGGGTTGCAGTTTATGCGGCTCCCGCGATCAACCTCAATCAAGAAAACGCAGCCGCGGCGCCAGTCGGGGCGGCTCAGGCAGTGGCTCAGCAGCAAGGTACAGTTGACCCGGTCTTGGTCCAGGTCGATGGAGAGTCGGCATCAATCACCAGTCGCCCAGCAGACGAGGAGCGACACGCAAATATGTTTGGGTTCCAAGCAAACCGGACACCGGGGGCGGGCCCCTCGAATCCGCGCCACCCGGCTCTGTTTGATAATAATTTGATCTTGGACCCCACGGTCTTGGCCACAGTTATTACCCCAGAAAACGCGGCAGAGCGCGTAAGAGACCTGGACGTGGCTCGTTCTGCATTGGAGCAGCAAAGAAGGCAAGTAGAAGCAGAAAGGCAGGGGATGGCCGCGCGGCAGCGCGAATTGGATGACCGAGAGACCCGGCTCCGGGAGGAAACGACAAGGATGCACCAAAGGCACCGAACTATGCTGCCGGCAACAGGAGGGGTTATTAACCCGACTGCCCTGGTGTTCACGCCTCAAGATCAGCCGATTCCACCGGTGAACCAAGGGACCATACCGCGACCGTCAACAGGAGCACAGCCGGTAAACGCGCCAGCCGGGTTACCTTTGCCGCAGACGGGGGTGACAGCCGGCAATACCATGCCACCACCACCATCACGATTCCACACACCAGCAGGCCATTACAACAATCCCATGGACAACGTGTACGCAGCAACGCTCGCATTAAACCAGATTCCTGTAGGAGATTCGCCTCATGCAGAGGGAACCCGACGAGCGATCGATCTGCTACACACCGCGGTAGCACAGCAAGCCAATTATCCGGATCATAGAAGCGGAATGCATGGGACGCCGTACGTCAGTCAGCAGCAGGGCAATGTCCAAGCAAGTGCGGCACGACGAAGGGAAGAGCAACAGCAAATGCCGCCTCCACCGCGTATCCAGACAGTACCAGTAGTATCAGCAGCGCAGGCGGTGGTGGACAGTTCCAGAGCCAGAAGAGCCGGGGCCGGGTCTGTAGGGCACGAATTGCCGGTGGCGCCGCACCTCGTGGCACCCCCAGCCGGGTCACGTGTCTCCCGAGTAAGACCAGCCCCAACCACCCTGGCGGGACCCAAGTGCCTCTCGGACGATATCAGAGCAGAACCTTACCCGGAGAAGTTCAAAGAACCGGGGAAAGTAGTAAATTATGAGCCAACAATGGATCCAGAAACGTGGCTGAGCAGCTACGAGATGGCGATGTCAATTCGCAACGCATCCGAGAATCTCCAAGCCAAATTCATGTACTTAATGATGTCAGAGGGAGCAGCAAAGTTATGGTTCACCAATTTACCGGAAAAGTCGATCAAATCGTGGGAGGAACTAAAGACCGCATTTATCAAGCACTTTCATGGGACGTGCAGAAAGTTATTTACTATTGATGATTTAGAAAGATGCGTTCAGAAGAAAGGAGAGTCAGCACGCAGCTGGGTACGCCGGGTTATGGAGATACTCCACTCGTCTACAGATATCCAGCCTAAGGACGCGCTGCAAGCTATGGCAAAAACATGTAAGTATGTTCCTTTAGTGCAAAAGCTAACTCGCATGAAATCTAGTAGGAATGCAGCGGAGGTTACGATGGGAGAGTTAATGGATGCATGCAACAAACACGCTGCAACGGATACCACAGAGGAGGAAGTTGATGACAAGAAAGCAAAAGCAAACACAGGTAACAGTGGGAAAACCGGCAATGGATCGGCGCCAAACAATAATGGAAATAGCCAGAACAAACGCCCGTTTGAAGGGAATTCCGAGTTTGTAGCCAACACGGAGGCCGGGTCTTCAAGACCTAGATCCGAAGGAAATTTTAATACTGGAAATCACAATGGGGGACACTACCAAGGACCTCCAAGACCAAGCAACAGTTGGGACATATTTAGGATGGCATGCCCGAAGCATAGCAGGAACGGCAAGCCGGCCAATCATTCGTTGGAGCAGTGTGCCGACTTACAAAGGTGGAAGAACGAGGAAGTGAACAGAGCCATGCGAGGTGCAGGCCGAGGAGGAGGCCCGGGCCTAGGTGGAAATTTGGGCAACGGACCGCCCCCAGCCGGCAACCCGCCAGCTGGAAATCAAGGTAACAATCAAGGGGGAGCGGGAGGTTTTCAAGCTAACCCCAAACAGCTGGGTCAATATCACGTGCACACTACGGGAGGCTCTAACAAGGATAAGAAGATACTGAAACAAGCAGTTAATTCGGTCTCTTCCGCTGTTCCAAGATATTTGAGGTGGTCAGAACAAGAGGTAACATGGAGCAGGAAGGATCACCCGGACAGAGTTGATCACCCGGGAGTCTTAGCTTTGGTAGTGGCACCACAGGTCAACGGCTACGAGCTGAAAAAAGTCTTGATGGATGGAGGAAGTAGTATCAATATCCTGTACTGGGAAACTTTTCTGCGTATGGGCTTAAAGGAATCGCAGCTGCAAAAGAGTACAACAGTTTTTCACGGGATAGTGCCGGGTCATTCGGCATGCCCCGAAGGAAAGGTGGCACTGGAGGTAGCTTTTGGAGAGTCAAAGGACAATTACCGAGTCGAGTGGCTTACCTTTGAGGTAGTAAAGTTGCGCAGTCCTTATCATGCATTGTTTGGAAGGCCGGCTTATGCCAAATTCATGGCAAGACCGTGTTATGTGTACCTACAGCTGAAAATCCCGGGTCCTAAGAAGACCATTACAATACACGGAAATCGGGATATAGCAGCTGAATGTGATGAGGGAGATGCGGCAATGGCCGAGCAATCCTGCAGGAAGGAAGAGCTCAAACATTACCGTTCTCAGGTGGACCTAGAAGAGAGGACAACGTCAAAAAAGCCAACTCCTGAGGGGGACAAAGCAGAAATTAGGGCAGAACAAAACCCTAAGATGGTAGGCTTCATCAGGAGCGATCCTTTCAAAACTCCTAGCAGGAAAGAAGAAGACGTACCGCCATCCGCAGCTGATCACGCTTCAAGGACGATATACCCGGATTGGCTAGCAAATCCGGTACTCATTATGAAAGGGCCTAGCAAATGGAGAATGTGCATCGGCCGTACCAACACGAGGCCGATTCTCGAGAATAACTAAAGCAGTGTAATGGACGGCAGGTTTCATACGCACTCTTTTCCTATCCAGGGTACCTAAGGGGACTGGAAGGTTTTTAATGAGGCGGCCTGCTGATTCAAAAAAGAAATTTTTATCGATAAAAGAAGATGGTCTCGAGTCTTATCATGGTCTTTGCTTCAGTTACAAGTAAGTAATGATTGTTATTATCAATACGTCAATATCATTGAAATACGTCACGTGCATATAGGTCTTCGGGGATTGGTGTGCTTAAATAAGTAATCACAAACCCGGAGACTCGGCCTTGATGCCTATGAGTTATGAGGGCTGATTACTCGAAAAAACGGGTACGGCTGCAATCTTATAACCGGACAAAGGAGCCAAATTTCTTGATTATTCTTACTTAAGCTTGATGTGACTCGCGCTAAAGTGGCATGATCTGTTCGCTTACGATTACAATCAAACTATGCAGCCCAATGGGACTTGCTTGACCCTGTTTTTCGTATAGATGTAACAGCATGGTATCCACGCGAAAGCCGGCTTACAGTACAAGATAATCAAAAGGGTCATCTAAACCACAAGTCCATGCAGAGTATAAGGCTCAAATAGCCGGAAACTCAACAAGTATTAAGCATGACTTCAGTATTTATGTGAATAGCTATTGGTCTTCAGCTTGGTAAAGAGCAGTTTGTCATCTGAGAAAGGCCACGCCCCCTTAGCTCGTACTTTGGGTCATGGGGACTGGTGACTTCGAGACAGAAGCAAACTGCTTAACTACTAAAGCTCGTAAACCTTAGTTTCCGAGTCTTGGGGACTTAAAGAAAAGTCCGTCTATCAAAACCTACGATACTCGGTTAGCCGAGTCTCAAAAGGGAATCAAAAGCAAGAGTTCAAAGTATCGAGAATAAGCTTACATGTAACACAAGGATCGAGATTATCAAAAGCCGGGAGAGGCAAAGAGTTATCATAAATTAACAAGCACAAAAGTCTTAATATCAGTATCAATGTTGCACAGGCGCACCGCTAAAGATCATATCAGTCTCGAGAAATGCAAAGCACTAGGTATCATCCTATTCGGCATCCTGGGAGTGGTCCTCCGGGTCTTCGTCTTGGACTTGCTCCTTGGCTTTGCCAGCAGTTTTACCCGGACTCTTCACGTCAGGACGGACAGGAGGAGGAACGGCTGGTGTTGAGGTAGACGGCTTTACGCCTAGTTCGGTTTCCCTCTTCGCAGCCTCTTCTTTCCTCCTGGCCAGGTCAGTCGACCACTTTTCCAGCATATCAAAAGGAGGGGGTGCCTCCACCAGAATAACCTTGCCCTCAGAGTCATATGAGCTCATAATTGTGTTTAGATCCATTTTATCTGCCAAAGTTGTGGCCGAGTGACGTACCGAAGATTGTATAGCTTTGAAGTCCTGGGGTTTAAACTTAGACCCGTCAGCCTTGAATTCTGGGAACCCGGATACTACCTTGGCCGGGTCAAGCTTAGGAAAATAAGCCTTCGCCAGCGTCAAAGCCCGGGTCATCCCAATCCGGCAAGACGAACACTTCAATATTTCAATCCATCCAGGCGCTGTGGAAAGGGCCTGCACGAGATTTTCTTCGCCCGGGTATACCTCCGAAGGCCACTTTATAGCATCCAGCAAAAGTTTCGTGCCGGCAAAAAATGTCCGGAGCACAGTCTTTAGAGTTTTGGCCTGAGTAACGGCGTTCTCCTCCGGAGCAGCAAGGTTAGCACCTACAATCGAAACACACAAAAGCATATCAGTAATATTGGTTATTACGACGGCAAGATAGAGATACGCAAGTTAATTGCAAATAGCAAACTTACTTAGCAAGATACGGTAAGTGTCCGTAATTTGAGTCGACAGGTTATTCAGCGAGGATTGGGCAGCATTGTATTTGTTCTTGTATTTGGAGACATCTTTTTTCAAAGTCTTTATCTCCGCTTCAAGGGTTTCCCTACGCTTTGTTTCCGCAAGCAAGAGCTGCTCAGTTTTAAGTAATGTTTCATCCGACTGAGTTATCTCCGCCTGCAAAGAATGAGTGCAACTGTAAGCCGGATATCGCGAGAATATTTCCTTCTGAGAAAATAATTACAGAAAATTATTATGCGAAGTACCGAGAATAATTACAGAAAATTATGCTCGGAACTTGGGGACTGGATGTATAGTAAGAAGTGTCAAGTAAGATTACCTGATGTGCTGCAGCCATACGCTCTAGGATATTTCCTTCCGAAGCTTTCATGGCGAGAAGAGCGCTCATCAGCTGGTTAAAATCAGCGTTATCCGAGTTAGATGACTCGGGTACCTGGAAAGTGGGAAAAGGAGCTTTTCTTGTAACAGGAGGTGGCACCCGGGTCATCCGAATGTCGGAGTCTGGTCCCCCTCCCGCGCTCGAAGCTGCTCCCTTCTCCTTCTCGCCTGCGTGCGAAGCGATTGGATACCCGGTGTCATGCCTAGCTGGCTCCGGTGGCGACGCTTGCTCGTCGCCAGTTGTGGTGAAGGCATCATCAGCCGGCTCGTTCTCGACCCGGACCTTAGCCTCAGTGTCCTCCTGGTCGCTAGTAACAACCGTGGCTCTGAAGAAGGTGCGAAGGCGCAATTAATCTTTGGTTATGAAAAAGGCGATAAAAGCTCGGTATAATGTCAGGAAAAGGCGTTTACCCGGTGTTCACCGGGAAGTCCGAAGGAAAGCCGCTGCTAGATCCGGAAGATACTGAAAAATGCCAAGCAAGGTTTGAGATTATGTTGCAAAGGAATGTCCGGAAAGAGTTTTTATTTACGATATAAATACCAGAGTGTCGAGCCGGGGGCGATGAAGTGCCCGGGTTAAGGGCCTCGTCGCCTGGATGGTTCCGGGTTACTCGGCGCCTAGTCGCGGGTGGCTCCTTCATTTATGATCAAAAGGGGTGAAGGTGGGGTTAGCCCCGAAATGACGTTATGGGAACAAAAATTAAAGTGCAAGGGAACGAAATAAAAACCTGGAGGGCGATCCTCTGGGATTTCCTTTTGGATCCAGCTTTGATGGCCGGCTCCGGCTCGTCCTCCTCGCTGGCGGACTCTTCCCAGCCATCTGTCTCTTCTTCCTCGTCTTGGTCCTCTCGTTCTGAAAGGTATTGAAGATATAGCATAAGGAAAAAGAGGAGACGGGATATAATGTGTGCAAGGGGGTTAAGTATGCACCTTCGTCCGAATTAACGGCGTCATCTTCCTCCTCCGCGTCTCCAGAATTGGGAGGAGTGTCGATTGTCCAAAAGTCATTATCGGCCTGAGGTAAAAATGCCAGGGTAAGGGCCAATATTGAGTCAAGAGAAGCGGATAAAAGATGGCTTGTTAGAATCCAAAATCAAAGGGTATAAAACTTACTGCGGGGGCCGGGTTCTCGAGGGTAAAAGGCTCTAATCCGGCTATGTTCCGGATTACCTCGAGCTTCTCTGTTAAGAAACCTTTAATCGTCTTGTTTGTATCGTTAGGAGCGAAGGTGCTGGTGGAGTATCGGATCGGGTCCGTGTTTTGACCCGAATATTCGCACATCAGTTTTTCACGAATAGAGTTGGGCTGGATGCGGAAGCTAACCCAGGTCTTCACCAAGTTTAGCCCGATGAGGCCTCGGGCTGATAAGATGGAGATCTTAGCCAACGAAGGCAAGATCGCCTCCCTGTCCGAGTCAGAGGCGAAGGCATTGAAAGACTCGGAAATGTCAAGCTGACCCTCCGAGTAACCCGGCAACTTCTTCTCGCCGGGTGGGGAGGTATCCTGGCAGTAGAAGTATGAGAGCTGCCAGTGCTTTACATGAGAATTGAGAGTGAGGGGAGGCATCAAGGAATTCTTGCGGCGCTGGATAGAAACCCCGCCGCAAGTAAGAAGTGCGCCGTCACCGCTTTCGCGGCACGGCTTGCACTGAAAGAGTTCAACAAAGAGAGCCAGACTTGGCGGAGTGCACAAGTAAGACTCGGAAAGAACGATAAAGTGGGTGATGTTCAGAACGGAGTTTGGGCCTATATCGAAAATACGGAGGTTGTAGTGATCTAGGACGTCACGAAAGAAAGGGTGACCCGGAGGCCTGAAGCCCCGGGTCACGTGTTCGACGAAACATATTACCTCATCCGTTGCTGGAGAAGGCCGGGTTTCGTTGCTTGGTACTCTCCAGCGGATAGATTCCTGGGGAGAAAGGATTCCAAGCTCGACCAACTCCTCCAGTTTGGCCTTGGTAACGGAGGATCTCCCCCAATTGGCTGAAATGGAGTTAGTGGATTTAGCTTTAGCCGACTGTTTCCCCTGCCTCTTGGGTGCCATGGGGTTGACCTGGTGAAACATCAAAGGAAAGGAGGTGAGAAGCGAAAACTCGGAAATTAATGAATAATCAGTTACCGGTAATTTAAACATGATCCGGGTATTGCCTTGCTGGATCAAGTACGATCTGTCCGGGTATCGCATGTCGTTACGGAAGCTGTGAAGTTTTTCCGTAAAGCAAGTGTCTGGGGAAGGTAGTGGGATACCCTTATGTCTATTATCAGCAAGTGAGCCGGAGAAGTGAGATTTTCCGGATGATAAGAACAAGGGCGGAAATTTTTGGTGGTCCGAGCCCAGATGGGAAATCCAATTTCTGTATTTAAGGCCAAGCTAATGATACTTAGTGGTAGGGGAGTAAGATAAGCTGCGCATCCTATCTATGGGAGTGGTTATGGTAAACACTAGTGAGTCAATTCGGCAGGGCCCGAGAAGCTGCAGGCGACTCGATTCAGATCTGGTCTAAGGAAAAGCTAAGAGATTGCAAGGTTAGGTTGGAGGATATCAAGAACTTACCGGAGGAGGTTGAAGTAGGGATTTGCGGAGACAGATGGCGCAAGATTGATGCCCTTTCGCGATTTCTGGCCGGCGAATCGGGGGCTTAGTGGTGGATTTGGGAGCTGGAGCGGGTTGCGTGGTGGCGGAGCGCAAGTGATGGCGGATGGGCTTCGGCGATGTGCGTAGGGCCTCCGTGGTGGCACTCCGCGAACTCGAGCTTGAGGAGAAGAGGAATGGGGGAAATGAGCCGTTAAGGTTGAGTTTGCTCCTTGGGGTCTATTTATAATAGCCCGGGTGGAAAAGCCTAACCTAACGGGCGAAACCCGGGAGGTGCGGAGTAATAGTTGGCTATTTTGAAATTTGAAAGACGCGCCTTGTGCACAGATCGATATAACCCAGAGAAAAAGGAAGGGGAAATCTCTTTCCTGGTATTAGCGACAGTTATCGAGGAAGATGTGAAATCATCGAGTTTCCTATTAAGACTCAAGTCTGGAAGATTGAGGGAGAGCCTTTGGGGGAGAGCCGGGTTGTTACCTGATCCCCTTGGTGCTAATCCCAGCCATTCGTCAACATATTGTGTCTTGATCTTCATGTGTTTTTGTATCCAATATTTCTGCAGGGAATAGCCAGCACTTCGAAGAGTAAATCTTGGAAGCCCAGGCTATTCTGGGGACTACTGATGGGGGGGGATGGTAACCCGGTAGGCCAACTCCAAGGTGTGATCCGGCCCAAAGGGTGCTGCACAGGATCCGGCTAAGAATAAAGAGACTTCTGGAAGGCCCAAAGTGTGTAGGCCTCGTAACCCGGATTGTGGGTTGCGGTAAGGAAAGCTAGGGTTTGTAAGTAAAGTTCGAATAGGACTCAAGATGTGCCTTGAAGGGCAAGTTAGGGGTGTACGGGTGCTTTATAAACCGGCCCCTAGGTTTGGTTTGCCAGAGATTCAAGTCATAGTTGTAACACCTATTATCGAGTATCCAGCATAATTCATATTGAGATCCGGCGAGTTATTTTCCGGTTCTTAGATTGCTTTCCGCCATGTCTTCCTTCGAGCTAAACCCTCTCCCGAATACCTGTGTCGACTTGCCCCAAGATCAGTTACCCCCGGTAACGTCTGCCGTGATTATCCCACGACAAATAGTGTCCATTTTAGAAGACAAATCATTGGTTTCTTCAATTGAGTTTATTTTCTTAGTGGGATTGGGTGCTCTTTCAGTATTCCATTGACTATAATTTTGCAATATGCTTTCTAATATGCTCTTAGCCTCACCTACAGTTTTACTCATAAAGGCACCTCCAGCAGCAGAATCAAGTATATTTCTAGACATGTAGTTTAGACCATTATAAAAAGAGTGTAGTATGGTCCATTCATTTACTCCATGTGATGGGCATGTTCTAAGCATTAATTTAATTCTATCCCATGCCATGGCTACATGTTCATTATCATTTTGCCTAAATGAGAGGATATTATTCCTATTTTGCAAAATTTTAACGGGAGGATAATATTTCTTAATGAAAGCTTATTTTAAATCACCCCAAGACTTTATACTAGCTGTAGGTAGTGAAAGTAACCATTCTTTAGCCTTTCCTCTAAGTGAAAAAGGAAATAATTTCAGTTTTAAAACACTACTTTCCACATTTTTAAATTTTTGCATATCACATATTTCCATGAAATCATGAAGATGCATAGAGGCATCCTCCATAGCACTACCACCAAATTGCTCTCTAGTAATTAAATTCAATAAACTAGGACTTACTTCATAGCTTTCAGCTTGTATTTCAGGTGTAGTAATTGACCTAGCAATGAATTGGTCAGCTTGTATTAGTTCTATCACCCATTTTAACAGTTTCCATGTAGTTTTTAATTTTTTATGCAAAACTAAAAAGTTAAGTAACTAGGAAAATTCGAAATACTAAAATAAACTAGATAACTAAATGCAAAGCTAAAATGCAAACTAAAATAAAATATGCAAGACAAAACAAAAACAAGAACAAAAACAAAACAAAAACAAAAACAAGACAAGAAACAAAACAATCTACTTTAAAGAAGGTGGAGATAGAAAGGACGGTACTCACGTAGGTGCAACCTCCCCAAGCTTAGGTGTTTGCACACCTTGTTGGTGATGAAGACTTCTTGTGAGCTCCCTTGGACAACTCCTTCACCTATGGCTCCCCGGCAACGGCGCCAGAAAAACGCTTGATGGCTAGGTTGAGACTCCAAGTGCAGAGTGTGTAGCTAGTGGCAAGCCTTCTTCCCCATGAGGGTGACTCGAGGGTTTATATCGAACTCTTGGGGAGCCAGTATTTCAACAATTGTCTTCCAAGCTTCCTCCAGGATCCTGCAAACAAGTAGAGAATTTTGTGCCCTCAACCTCACCAAGTGGTTGTCAAGCACAAGGTGTGAGACTTCTAAATTGCAATGCAAAACTGAAAGTAAATGTGAAATAATTAAATCTACTACTAAATGCAAATGAGAAAATAAATATGCAATGGATTGTTTTTGTATTTTTGTGATGCAAGTGGTGATGGAGATAATGTAAATTCGAATTGGAGATGCAAGTAAAGTAAAGTGCAAGTAAATTAACTAGAGTGTTTTCTTATATTTAAAATAGGACTGGGGTTCATGGTTTCACACTTGCATTCTCTCAAATAAAGTAGTAGACGGTGGACATAAAGAATTACATGTGAGATTACAATAACATGTTTAACATTGAGTACTTTCATATGGGCATCACGTCCTAGCATAGAGATCTCTACGGTCATATTGATCCCTCTTATACTCCACCAAGATGCGAAATAAATCATTAATAACACCTCGATAATTAAGGAAAAACCAGAGTATAGCTTTAAGCAATGTGACATGAAGTTGAAGTAAGAACTTGCTAGATCTAGTCATGGAGATTGATTAGTGTCACTTCAAATCCCTGGTAACAAGGTACTCCTTTTTATCCCTTGTTAGGTAACTAAGAAAGGTTTAACAAAACCTAAGTGGATCGCTGAACTTCTGTCACTTTCACAGCACTAGCCACCCCCCGTTACTCCAACTAATGCACCCATCACCCCACACACGCTCTCAAGAACTAGATTGATCAAAGCTAGCAAATAAGAACGGGGTACATAAGATACATCTACTCAAATAACTCAAGAGAAACAATTGCAATCTCAGATTCAATAACTCATAGAAAAGATCCACCACATAGGAATTACAACGGTGACCGTAATCATGTGAGGCAGCTCATACGGATCTAATTAGTGAAGCACATAGAGAGAGAGATACAAGTGCTACTTCCACAAACCCATAGCCCTGGGGTGGACTACTCCCTCTTCATGGAGATGTCGATGGAGATGACGTTGGAGGGGTACGAGATCAAACCGGCGGCGCCCCGCCGGAGTTTTCCCCCTCAAATCTGGAACTTCTGGTCTCTGTTTCGGTGTTTTGGTGTTTCAGCAACGCTCCCCTCCGTAAGGGTACGGGGGACCCTTTTTATAGTCGGTTTTAGGTCAAGACGGAGTCGGTAAGTCTAAGATGGAAGGAATTGGGGCCACAGGGGCCAAAAGGGGGCCTCTCACGCGGCCAAGGAATCTGGCCGCGTGGATGGTCCTCTTTTGGGCCTCCTTGCCCAATTCTCGTGGATCCTTCGCCCGCAAGTCTTCTCCTTCCAAGAAAATGACCCCCGCAGATTTCCAGGTGATTTCGCGGATGTTTGCCCCCTGAAACGTCAAAAATATAGAAAACGAGGTTTCTGACAGGCAGGGTTAATTCCATAAAAGTTGGGGGACTTTGTAATTTAACTCCAAAATACTATAAAACATTGAATTATACTCTTATATGATGCAATATGTAATAGAAAACCATGTGAAAATATGCAAAATTCATCTATGAATTTTACATGCATCAAGCACACATGGTCTACTATGTAGGTAAAGGCATGGATAGATCTGATATGTTACCGACACAAAGCGAGGAAGTGGTGTCGATGGCGATGTCGATGAAGCCCGACGAAGAGTCCCATGACTAAGCCTAGCGGTGGGACTGTTTCTAATCCCTCGTATCCCACCTTGTGAATCCAACAGAGTGAGGGTATCACATGTTACCTCTCTGAGAGCTTGGACACATACGTCCGTCAAAATCCTGCATCGCTTCGCCGTCCAAGACTAGGCACCGCAGGTTTGCAATTGAGGCGGAGAAGTTCCTAACACATGGGAGAGAGAGGGAGAGAGATTATAGCTAGGTCTAATCGGGAGTGGATCACCTCAGCCTAATTAGAAGAATCTATAATTCTATTAGAGGAAGTTCTTATTCTGTTAGAGGAAGATCTAATCCAATTAGAGGAAGCTCTAATCTAATTAGAGGAGGTTCTAATCCAATTAGAATATCTCTAAACCAATTAGAAGGGTTGTAATTAGATTTCCCTAATCATCTTCTAATTATTAGAGAGGTTCTAATCCTATTAGAAGTGTTCTAATTAGAAGATCTGATTAGTTCTTCTAATTATTATAGAAGTCTCTAATTCAATTAGAAGTGATATAATTAGAAGCTCTAATTAGTCATCTACTTATGAGAAAGAGAGAGGCCAAACGCTCTATTGTGTGTCAAAAAATAGCAGGGGTGGGGATTATATAGTGGGTCAAGGGAGAAGACGTGCCAAAGGGAGGGGCTCAGTTTCCCCCTCCTCTTCTTGGCCGCACCAAGTCTCCTAGGAGACTTCGGATTGGACTCCCTTGTGGTGTCCAATCCCACCTCTCTTTTTTTTCTTTTCTTTTTCTCACTAATTTATTTCTCAAATAAATTCAGATAAAAATCCTACAAAAAGCCTTTGAACTTTGTGAGACCATGAGCCCCACCTTGCATTCCCTAAAATTAGGCTTTTCCCATAAGAGGAAATCTGCCCCCTCCGGCACTGCTTCCATATAAGGAAAGTCCCCCGGAACTCTTCTAGAACCCCATGACACCTATAGATAAAATCATAGACATTATCTAACAATGTCAGAAACATATTCCCGACATCCCGGGACATCTCATATCCTCCATTATATCTCATATAACATTCTGCCTACACCGGCATTATTTCTCTCTTAGGGTAACTTCCTGAAACGACTCCGATTGACACCAGACTTGTTTCTGTGATATCGTAATGAAATCAACCATTACCTATTGATGTTAGAAACATATTTCCAATATCTCTTGATATCTCATGTCCTGCATAATCTCTCTTGAATATTTATTCTATCATGTTAGAATTACCCGGATGATACCCTACTCTCCTCCGGACCAATCCAATGCAAACAACAAACTTTGGCGCCTTAAGTATGTGACTCCTACAGGTTCGATAACTAGTAGACATGATTGTAAAATATTTTTCCCGATCAATAATAAACATTAGGACCATGGAAGTCCATATTGATTCCTACAAGTTATACGAAGAAAACTGTTGAACCTGTTGGTTGTTAAGTAAGTTATTATTACTTTGCAATACCAATCAATACCTCGGGATGTGATAAATGATAAGACCGTGATTTTTTTTAATAACCTTATCAAATTATTCCCGATATCTGGTATGATTCCTTTTAGTCGTTAGCATGACATAGCATCCCCGTGACTAGTGTCATGTCCTTGTCTGCGCAAACTTATTTATCAGTACTATTTCACCGAGTGGATCCTCGATGTATCTCTCTATTAAATAGAGTATTAATTTCAAATCTTGAACTATCATAATGAATGAATACTTTCGTGACCACCCAGTGTTAGACTTTTTTATCACCTAGTTTACGGTGTGATACTTTACTATACCAAAATGATCCTTACGGTAAACATCATTGAATATTCTCATGGTCTAAGAAAGAAAACAAGACAACCATTCTGCGATGATACTATTTAGCAAAACTAATCTCGTAGTATCTCAACTACTTGGGTCTACCCAGCCACAATGTTGAAACAACAATATGGTCCCATTAATATTGACATAACAAATGTCCCTGACCAGGAAAACGTGGTCATGTAATATTAATGAGTTTGTCTGTGATACATGACAAAGGGTTATAACAGCGTGTTTATGTTTCTACAAGTGCATATGGTTTTCCTCTGAATCTCATATTCAGTGACCATAGGAATTATAGTATAAAAACATAATACATTAATCATGAAACTGATGTATTTTATTGTCTCTTGGGCATACATCCAAAAGTCTCCCACTTCCACAAGACACAATAATATGGTACCTTTGATCAACACCCCCATGGAATTGCGGTGTTGATTGTAGTGTAGAATCTGTCCTTGGATCTGAAACTTCGGGTCCATGTGATTTTCATATCTTGGAGAATCACTTCTCCCTTTTATCACAAATGATCCTTGCGGTTTAAATGTTTGGTGCTTTAACTAAGATGACAGTATGTTTGTTCACAACATTGTTGCACCTTTTGTAAATTACCCTATCGAGTTGTTTCAAGAATTTAGATCAAAATGTTTAATCTTCACAATTCCAAAGTGTATCCCATCTTACCGCTATTACTATAGATTCTATCATAGTGTTAAACTTCAGAATTTTTCCCTCCAAGTTTAATCATGGAATTTATTTCATCTCACTATGCCACCTTATTGACACTAAGTTGATTAGTTTTGTGATTATGCAACAAACCCTTTATTGGTGTAATAGTTTACACTAATTTGTTTTTGCATTTATCGCAAGCATGAAGTGTACCTTATATCATAAGGTTATCTTCTCCTTGATCATCAACATGATCATATGTATGTTCATAACACTTAAAACATAATTCATCTGGTTGGTGTACATATTATGGCATACATGACTGATCCGATCATTCATACGTATCGCCCATCATATGTCTCTTTTTATATTCACTATGAATAGACATGGCTTGTATAAGTATTATATTTCAAAAGAAATCCTTCTCTTGGATTGCACGGAAATGCTAATTGTTGTTTCCAACAATTCAACAATGTGATTTTAACACATTTGATCCAACATAGAAAAGTGATAGAAAACGACAACCACACTCTGTCCCATGCAGGTAAGTTCTATCATGAACTTCCGAATCAAACGTTTATAACCTATCCACTTCCAAAGTGGAAATACTTATATGACCTTTCGGCGTTGCTAATTTGTAGATCTAGTCAACTGTGATTAGAGCTATATGAAAAACCCTGATTAAATGAAGCTCTAACTCAATTAGAGGGGCTATAATTAGAGGATCTAATTCTACTAGAGAGGGATAGGCACGAGGGCCGATTGTTGTTCTGATGATCTCTCAATGAGAGAAGGCTTTGGTATTATATAGGTGGGTCCGGCCAAGAGGCGTCCGCCATAGGGGGAGGTCAGTTTGGGGCCTCCCTCCCTTGGCTGCACCACCTCCTAGGGGAACTCGGATTGGACTCCCTTTGGGAGTCCACCCCACCCCCACACTAGTAATTTTCCTCTTACTTTTTATATCTTCAACCAAACATGGAAAATGCAGGGAGGTTTAATGTGCCATAGATAGTGGCCCTTGGGCCCACCTGCCAGTCACCAAATAATGGGTGCATCCATGGGGGCAGATCTACCCCCTTCGGCACTCCCCCTCCCTTTGGTTTTTGCCTGAAAATTTTCGAGAACTATATAATCTCTATAGATAAAATCATCAACCTTACATGCTGATGTTAGAAACATATTTGTAATATTTCGGGACATCTCATGTCCTCCATAATCTCTTCGATAGAATTCTGCCCTCTCCTGGCATAATTTATCTCTTATAGTAACTTCCCTGAAACACTTATGATTGACACCAGATTTGTTTCTGTCACATCGTATCGACAACAACCATTCATAAAACCATACGATCTAGTATGGACACACAATGAACTTGATAAGTTCCTAATAATTCTTTGTTGAAGATAAATAGCTAGGTGAACCATTTAGTACACCCTTTAGTGAAATGTGATTTATTTGTTGTTTGTCCTACTAATGCATTTTATTTAGATAACAATGGTTTATATTTTCATATGTTAACAGTGTTAGCTACAATGATACCTAGAGTGACAGGTGCTATTTAGAACATTGCTGATATGGAGGGTTAACTCCTAGGGTGGCCCAATCTTCACGAATTGACCAAGAACACGAAGAACGAACGATGAACATGATGAACACGAGAGGTGAACGAGGGGAAATCGGGTGAAATCAAGGGGGGAAAACATGGGGAATCGAGGGAAGATAAATAGTAAGAACCGAAGAATCCCAAATCTCCCGTCAACTATACCCCGAGGGACGCCGACGAAACGATCGATCCAACTGAACTCACCTTGATTGAAACCGCTTCACACCCATGGCCGGTCCACCATGCCAATAGAATATCAAGGATTAGTTGAGGAAGATTGGGAAGTCCCTAACTGAATCCCAAGGGGAAAGGATAGGTAACTCGGTGAATCTTGATACGGTCCTAGATACAAATCATAGGAGTAGCCTTGATACGGTCCTAGGTACAACCATAGGAGTAGCCTCACAAGAGGGATACAAGAGCAAAGATCAAAGTTCTAATTCATCTCTAAAACCTAGATCTAGCTCGGGGGAGTCCTTATATAGCCAAGGGGTCGGAGGAGGTGAAAAAGGGGCAAAAATCCCTTCCGTTCGCGTGTCTTCAGGGGAGCCGTCCTGGGATGCCGGCCTGGCTAGACCTTGAGGCCGAGGTGGGAGCTGGGGCGCCCCTGGGCACGGCGGCTTGAGGCTGGGGTGGAGAGAGGGCAGGCCGACCTGAGGCTGAGATGGGGAAAGGGAGCCGGCCTGGAGGCCGGCCTGAGGCCGGGGTGGAGGCCGGTTCTCTTCGAAGGGGGTCTGGCCTGAGGCCAAGGTCGAGGCCAGAGGCTTCTGTTGGGGGTCCGGCCTAGGGGCCGGCCTAGCCGGGGTTTGAGGCCGGGACCCCAGTTTTCCCCTTTCTTCCTCCTTCTCTTCTTCTTCCTTCACGGCATCTTCTCGTACTTCTTCCACAGGTTCTTGGGCATCGTCTTGGGCACGTTCTTGGGCATCCATGGTGGGGTCAAACCTGTGTACACAAAGGGAATTCCATGAGGTAGCGCACCATTCACCAAGTCACCGAAAGCATGAAGAGAGAGGAGTGAATTCACCTTGTCATGTATTGCTTTGGCTCGTGATCTTGTCATTGGTCCACTTGGTGATGGGATTGGTGGAATGGGGTGTGCTGCATCATCTCTCCCCCTAGAAAAGAGTCGACCTCGACTCGTGATCTTCCTCATCACTTGGGTATCCATGGAAAGGAGAGAGATCCTTGACGTTGAAGGAGTTGTGGACGAGGTACTTGGATTGCGGTAAGTCGAGCTTGTAAGCGTTGTTGTTGACGCGCTTGATGATCTTGAAAGCGTCGTCGCCTCTTGGCTTGAGCTTGGAGTTGCGCTCTTGGGGGAAACGGTCCTTGCGCAAGTGTAGCAAAACGAGGTCACCTTCTTGGAACACCATGGGCTTCTTGTTCTTGTTCATGACGGAGGATTGGTGCTCGGAATGCTTCTCTAGCGTAGTTCTTGTGGAGTCATGTAGCTTCTTGATGTAGCCGGTGCGCTTGTCGATGTCCATGCTGACTTGCTCGTAGAGAGGCAATGGTAGTATGTCGAGAGCGCTGTTGGGGTTGAAGCCGTAGCCATCTCGAAGGAGCTCTTCTTGGTAGCTTGGTGTAGAGCACGGTTGTAGGCGAACTCGGCATGTGGGATTCATTCCTCCAAATTCTTGAGGTTGGGCTTGATCAATGCCCGTAGGAGTGAAGAGAGCATGCGGTTCATCACTTAGGTTTGTCCATCCGTTTGTGGGTGGTAGGCGGTGGAGAATAGTAGCTTGACGCCGAGCTTGGCCATCAATGTCTTCCAAAAGTATGATGTGAACTTGATGTCTCGATCCGACACAATTGATGTGGGCAGACCATGTAGATGCACAATTTCCCTGAAAAACAAGGTGGCAACATGTGAAGCATCATCCGTTCTATTGCATGGAATGAAATGTGCCATCGTAGAGAAACGATCAACAACGACAAAGATTGACTCCATGTTGGTTTTAGTGCGTGGGAGTCCTAACATAAAGTCCATACTAATATCACTCCAAGGTGCATGTGGTATAGGTAATGGCAAGTAAAGACCATGAGGGTTGGAAGTAGACTTAGCTTTGAGACATGTAGGACATCACTTGACGAGGCGTTCAACTTGGTGCCTCATCTTTGGCCAATAGTAGTTGTTGGAGAGCATGGCATAGGTCTTGTCCCGGCCAAAGTGTCCCATGAGACCTCCTTCATGTGATTTCTTCAATAACAACAAACGAAGAGAGGACTCGGGAATACACAATTTGTAAGCCTTAAACAATAAATATTTGTGAATATAGTAGTCATCAAAACCTCGATTGGGCAAGAATTTCTCAAAAATGGGTCCAAACAAAACATCCAAAGAGTATAAGTCTTTTATCTCATCCAAACCAATTACATTGATGTTAAAGGCGGGTAAGAAGACACTCTTTTCTACACAAAGCATCCGCTACAAAATTTTCTTTACCTTTCTTGTACTTAATGACATAAGGAAAAGATTCAATGAATTCTACCCATTTAGCATGTCTCTTGTTCAAATTAGCTTGACTTTTCAAATATTTTAATGATTCATGATCGGAATGAATGACAAATTCTTTAGGCCAAAGATAGTGTTGCCAAAATTCTAAGACTCTAACCAAAGAAAATAGTTCCTTGTCATATATTGGGTAATTAAGTCTAGCACCATCTAATTTCTCACTATGATAAGCAACGAGACGTCCATTTTGCATAAGAACGCCACCAATGCCTATGCCACTAGCATCACATTCAATCTCAAAGGTTTTCTCAAAATTCAGCAAGACAAGCAAAGTAGCTTCGGTTAAGCATTTCTTGAGGGTATCAAAAGCTTTTTGTTGCGCATTGCCCCAAACAAAAGGTACATTTTTCTTTGTAAGTTCATTCAAAGGACAAGCAATTGTTGAAAAATCCTTCACGAAACGACGATAGAAACCGGCAAGGCCAAGAAAGCGCCTTATCTCACCCATGGAAGTAGGCTTAGGAAAATTCCTAATTGCCTCGACTTTCTTGTTGTCGACTTCAATTCCATTTGAAGAAATGACAAATCCCAAGAAAACAAGATTGTTGGTGCAAAAATTGCATTTGGAAAGATTGGCAAAAAGTTTTTCTTTGCGAAGAGCCAACAATACTTGAGAGATATGATCAAGGTGATCCTCCAAAGAGTTGCTATAAATGAGGATGTCGTCAAAGTAAACCACGAATTTTTTTCCAATGAAAGGACGCAAGACTTCATTCATAAGACGCATAAAAGTTGAAGGGGCATTCCAAAGACCAAAGGGCATGACAAGCCATTCATACAAACCAAGTTTTGTTTTGAAAGCCGTTTTCCATTCATCACCTATACAAATGCGAATTTGGTGATATCCACTTTTAAGATCAATTTTGGAAAAGATAATAGCACCACTCAATTCATCAAGCATATCGTCAAGTCTAGTGATGGGATGTCTATATCTAACGGTGATAGCATTGATAGGGCGACAATGCATGCACATGCAAGAATTATCATCTTGCTTAGGGACAAGGATAACCGGAATGGCACAAGGGCTAAGAGATTCGTGAATGAAACCTTTGTCAAGTAGTTCTTGTATTTTCAGCTCGATCTCCTTAGTCTCCTAGGGGTTGGTGCGGTAGGGAGCACGGTTCGGAAGTGGAGCACCCGGAATGAGGTCGATGCGGTGCTCGATCCCACGTAGTGGAGGTAGACCCGGTGGTAATTCGTCGGGAAACACGTCTTCAAATTCCTCCAAAAAGGGCAACAAAGACGGAGGGAAGCTTGTTATGTTGTTAGTTTCAAGTGCTTCTCCTTTGCACACGAGGACAAAGTGAAGGATGGAATCTCGTAACTCTCGCATATCTCTTTTGGTGGCAAGTAAGGCAAGGTCTTTGGGAGCACTCGAAATTTTTCCACTCATATTTGGCTTGTGGATCTCACTCTCTTTGAGGAGGATCACTCTCTCACCACTCATCTCACGAGATTTGAGCTTTGCTTGTTTACGTGCAAGGGTCTTGGCGTTGTCGGCGATCACTTGGCTAGGAGACATGGTGCGAAGCACAAACGTCTTGTTATTCCACTTGAAGCTATAGTGGTTGGTACGCCCATCATGAATAGCACTCTTGTCGTATTGCCAAGGTCGTCCAAGAAGAATAAGACACACGGTCATAGGCACAACGTCACATTCAACCGTGTCTTCAAGAGCCAATCTTGAATTGCGCGGAAACCATATGTTGAATCTTGAAGGTGCCGGGGTCACTAAGCCATTGGACATGGTATGGATGCGGATGTTGCTTGTAAGGCAATTGGAATTTGTCGCAAAGATCTTTGCTAGCTAAGTTGTGGCAACTACCTCCATCGATGATAACCTTGATTTATTTGCCATTGATGCTGGCTCTAGTTTGGAAGAGATTGCAACGTTGGCCATGCTCATCTTGAGGAGAAGTGGTAAGGACTCTT
This sequence comes from Alopecurus myosuroides, assembly GCA_028641055.1. Taxonomy (NCBI): domain Eukaryota; kingdom Viridiplantae; phylum Streptophyta; class Magnoliopsida; order Poales; family Poaceae; genus Alopecurus; species Alopecurus myosuroides. The sequence goes on along the minus strand of CM054060.1, from coordinate 244,793,486 downwards.
GTCACCACTAGCGATGGATTCTTGTCCTCATCGCAATAGACACTTTCTTCATCATCATTGGGCACGTCCAAGGAGTTGAGAGAAACTTGGTGCAAGGCATAGTATTCGCCTTCACTCATGGAATCACATTCACCATCTTGGTTGACAATCATGATCATCTTTTTGTAACACTCAAAGGACTTGTGTCCACTTCCACCACATTTGAAGCAAGTTATAGAGCTTGACTTGACTTGAGTAGTACTCGAAGAGGTGGTGGGAGGCACTTGTTTCTTGAACGGTTGTGGATACTTGTTGGTAGCATTGGAAGCTCTAGAGGTGCTCTTGTTGTTGGTTGGTGTAGTAACTTATGTCATTGGGGATGAAGAAGAGGAAGACCTTGAGGAAAAGTAAGCCTTTTTCTTGTTGTACTTGAGGTCTTCCATAATTTGGCGTTCGGCCTTGAGAGCTTGATGCACAAGGGAAATGATGTTGTCATATGGTTAATACTTGACAATCTTCCTTATATGATAGTTGAGGCCATTGAGGAAACGGGCCATTGTTTGCTCTTGAGATTCCATCACATGAGCTCGTATCAAAGATGTCTCAATTTCCTTGTAGTGCTCATCAACGGACTTCAAACCTTGTCGAAGTTCTTGAAGCTTCTTGAATAGGTCACGCTTGTAGTGTGGAGGAACAAAACGAGCATGCATGAATTGCTTCATCTCATTCCAAGTGTCAATAGGAGCAAGCCGGTTTCGAACTCTTTCCGCTTGGATACGATCCCACCATAAGAGTGCATAGCCTTCGAACTCCAAAGATGTCATAGCAACCATTTTCTTGTCACTAAAGTTGTGGATGCCGAAGATCTTGTCTACCTTGAGAGCCCAAGCAAGATATTCTTCGGGATCATTTTCACCATTGAACTTTGGGACATGGAAGCGAAGGGAACTCATGTTTTTGTCTTCATGTTGTCGATGGGGACGCTCATGTGGGTCTTCATCATAGATAGGGGGTGAAAGCTCATATGGGTCATCCTCATTGTCTTGGCGTTGGCGGTCATGATGGGGAGGATGACACCGGTGGTCATTAGGAGGAGGTTGTTGGCGGTGATGTAGTCGTGCTTCTCGGCGTTCACTATCATCATTGTCATGTTGTTGTTGTTGAGGACGTTCTTGTTCTCGGGGAGGGCGTTGCGGAAGTTCTTGTTGAGGTTGTTGAGGACGTTCTTGATCTTGGCGGTCATTGTGGTTGGGACGCGCATTGTGCCTTGGTGGCCTTCGATGTTGACGAGCACCTTCCACGAAGTCATTGTGACCATAGTCATGAGAGTGTCCTTGTGGAGGTGGTGGATGGTGTTGTTGAAGGTCCGGGTGTTGAGCTTGTTGTTGAAGAGGGTCACCATGGCCTTGGCGATGTTGAGGTGGTGGTGATGGTGAGCTATCATCATACCAATGTCGTCGAGGAGCTTGTGGCGAAGGAGGTGGTGGTGGTGGTTGATACGTCTCCAACGTATCTATAATTTCTGATGTTCCATGTTGATATTATGACAATTGCTACATGTTTTCTCCCTTCTTTATAGCATTTTTACACGTTTTCCGGGACTAACCTATTAACAAGATGCCAAGTGCCAGTTCCCTATTTTCTGCTGTTTTTGATTTCAGAATAGTTGTTCTAGAAATATTCTCGGAATTGGACCCCACGAATCCCGAAGTTCATATTTACGCCGGAAGCATCCAGAAGTCCGAAGACACTACTAGGAGAAGGCCTATAGCTGCATCCCATAGCGCCGAGCACCAGGGTGGGATCACCATAGCCAGGTGCGGCCCCACCCTAGGCCGCGCCTGGGGGTGGTGAGGGCCCCCTGGTGGCCCACCGATGTTGCCCTTTCGCCTACATAATCCCCCCCGATGCAAAAACCCTAGGAGAATCGGCGAAATTCCACGAAACCTTCCGCAGCCGCCGTCATCGCCAGCCCAAGTTTCGAGGGACATATCTCTGTTCTAGCACCCTGCCGGGACGGGGAACTGCCCCTGAAAGACATCTCCATCGACTCTAACGCCATCTCTACCACCGTTGCTGTCTCCTATGACGAGGAGGGAATAGTTCTCTCCCGAGGCTAAGGGCTCTACTGTAGCTATGAGGTTCATCTCTCTCTCCCATGGTGTGATCTATATGTGATCTGAGCTTTGTAATCTAGTTGAATAAGTAGATGTTACTCTTCATCTTGTGCTACTCAAGTGTTTTATTAATATGAACTTTGGAGTCACTTTGTCCCGCGGTGTGAAGGTGACAGTGTGCACATCGGGTGTGTCTCCTCTATGAATTGTGGTGTTTGGCTAGTACCTTCTAGGGCGCTCAAGTTGATAGTGTGGGGCTAACTAGACATGGGAATGCTTACTTTAAGGAATGCTTTTTGCAACCCTACGCAATGATTAGTGTTCGTTATCCAACCGGAGAGGGTTAAGAGTAGCATAGTGAGGATAACATATTTAGTTATTCAATTATGTGATCATTGTTGAGAGTGTCCATTAGTGAAAGTAGGATCCCTAGGCCTTGTTTCCAAGCATCGAAACACCGTTTTCCGCCTGTTCTGCTACATGTTTGCTTGCTGCCATATTTATTTCAGATTGCTATTATTACTTATAACCATCCATATTACTCGCATTTTACTATCTCTTCGCCGAACTAGTGCACCTATATACCTGACAAGTATATTGGGTGTGTTGGGGACACAAGAGACTTCTTGTATCTTAATTGCAGGGTTGCTTGAGAGGGATATCTTTTACCTCTACCTCCCTGAGTTCGATAAACCTTGGGTGATCCACTTAAGGGAAACGTGCTGATGTTCTACAAACCTCTGCACTTGGAGGCCCAACACTGTCTACAAGAATTGAAGGGTGTGTAGATATCAGTGGTTGTTGTTGAGGTCCTTGTTGAGGTTGACCACCATCCTCCATGTTGGGGTTGTGATCATGGCGACGAGCTTGGTGATGATCTTGAGTGTGGCGGCTTGAGCGTCGAGACCTTGAGGACGATGATGATCCATGACGTTTGGAAAGGTTTGCCAAGTTGATGTTGATGCACGTTATTTTATCATTCAATCGAGCCTCTTGAGCTTGGAGTCGACGTTCATAGCGCTCCAATCCGTCCTTCACAAGTTGGTGGAGTTGGAAATGGTCATTGTGGGTGAGGAAGTTGTGGTAGGCATTATCGTTGTCGTTGAAGAATGGGTTTCCTTCATCTTCCGGGCTCGGACTTGTGAACACTCCTTCCCTAGCCATCTCAAAAACACACAAGGGTGATATGAATAAATGGATGTCACACTTACCCAACGTTACCTCCTTTTGGTCCTATTGAGGCTAGTGGACGAGCCTAGGTGTAGGGAGGTATGTCAAAAGTGAGTCCAAAAAGATCGAAAGAAAACCGCAAACAACAACACACACACACTTTATGTGGAAGGAAAATGGGCGATAAAGTGGCAAGGAAAAACAACAAATCCAAGGAAAAGTTTGTTGTAAAACATGGAGAAGAACCGAAAAGAAAAGTTAGCATGAAAACTAAACCAAGATGATATGGTGGAAACTAAAATGGAACACACACACACATAAGGGATAAATGGAGTTAGTGCGGCCAGTGGACGAGCGGAGAGGAAATGTACCTATCGAAGACTAAGCTCAATGCCACACCAACGCAAGGAGGACGCTAGCTCAAACCAAAAACTATAAGAGGCAACAAGATTCGCACCGTGGCAACCGGTCACTCGCTTCTCTTTTGCGACGCGAAGCTACACGTTCCTACAAGTGATAGCAATTGGCATCGATCTTTTGCTCTTTTTGCTCGTTCTCCTTTTTTTCTCTTTTTGATGATGATTCCGAAATGCCAATGCCTACTCGAAGCTATTCTCTCACAAGCGCAAAACTCGCACTCTCTGTGCCACTAATGCGATGCCAAGCGATGTAAAAGATCTAGTCCGAATGGGCAAGGTGCACGAACAATGGGTTAGTTCAAGCAGAAGCAAGTTATACCTATGTTGTGGAGTATCTCGGACTTGCGGCCGATGGGTGTCGATGTCGTGTCGATCCATTTATGTAGTTGTGTAGATGATGTTGTTGGCTTCGCGTAGAAACTTGAACCACTCAAATCGGATCAACAACGACAAAGAAAAACACGTTTGAAATTTTGTCCAAGAATCGAAGAGCGGGATTTTTGTGGTTCTTGGTCAATTTCGAAATCCTTCCCAAATCAAGAAAACATTTGGACAAATTCGAGAAAAGTGGCTGAATAGAAAGGTGGGGAATGGTCTTAGGCAACAAATCCACGGATCAAATCCACAAAAAACTCAACAAATCGACAGATCGTTCGAAGTCCCTTTTTGGCTATTTTTGGTGAAATTTTCGAATTTATGGTGGAGAGATAAAAAATTGGTGGAAAGGAGGGTAGTGGGGGTCGAATTCATGTCAATCTAGATCTGGATACCAGATGATATGGAGGGTTAACTCCTAGGGTGGCCCGACCTTCACGAATTGACCAAGAACACGAAGAACGAACGATGAACACGATGAACACGAGAGGGGAACGAGGGGAAATCGGGTGAAATCAAGGGGGGAAACATGGGGAATCGAGGGAAGATAACTAGTAAGAATCAAATAATCCCAAATCTCCCTTAAACTAAACCCCGAGGGCCGGCTACAGAACGATCGATCCAACTGAACTCACCTTGATTGAAACCGCTTCACACCCGCCGATCCACCACGCCAATAGAACCTCAAGGATTAGTTGAGGAAGATTAGGAAGTCCCTAACTGAATCCCAAGGGGAAAGGATAGGTAACTCGGTGAATCTTGATACGGTCCTAGATACAAATCATAGGAGTAGCCTTCATACGGTCCTAGGTACAACCATAGGAGTAGCCTCACAAGAGGGATACAAGAGCAAAGCTCAAAGTTCTAATTCATCTCTAAAACCTAGATCTAGTTCGAGGGAGTACTTATACAGCCAAGGGGTCGGAGGAGGTGGAAAAGGGGAGAAATTTCCTTCCGTTCGCGTGTCTTCAGGGGAGCCGACTTGGGAGGCCGGCCTGGCTAGCCCTTGAGGCCGGGGTGGGAGCTGGGGCGCCCCTAGGCAGGCCGGCCTGAGGCTGGGGTGGGGAAGGGGAGCCGGCTTGGAGGCCGGCCTAAGGCCGGGGTGGAGGCCGGAGGCTTCTGTTGGGGGTCCGGCCTAGGGGCCGGCCTGGCCGGGGTTTGAGGCCGAGGCCCCTGTTTTCCCCCTTCTTCCTCCTTCTCTTCTTATTACTTCATGCCATCTTCTCGGACTTCTTCCATAGGTTCTTGGGCATCGTCTTGGGCACGTTCTTGGGCATCCAAGGTGGGGTCAAACCTGAGTACATAAAGGGCATTTCCATGAGGTAGCGCACCATTCACCAAGTCACCGAAAGCATGAAGAGAGGAGTGAATTCACCTTCTCATGTATTTCTTTGGCTCGTGATCTTGTCATTGGTCCACTTGGTGATGGGCTTGGTGGAATGGGGTGTGCTGCACCAATTGTGTTCACTGACATTATTAGTGTCACTGAGCAACACATGTGTTTTGTCAATTTTGCACTTTACAAGATTTATTGTACAACACCTAATACAGAACTTGAAGATGATGAATTCTACCAGAAGACCAATGACAGGAATTACTTGGTGCACAGAATTACTACACAGAATGAGCTTGTCGTCGTCCTGGCGAGTTTGGAAGTAGATATTGCATCATATGTAAATTAAAATCACTTTAAAACCTACTCAGTGCATCTATTTTATGTTTCTGTCAGTGGATTCCTCATTGACTACTTGATGACTATGAGTATGTTAATTTTTGGAAACTCGCTCTTGTGGAAGAGATGCTCCAACAACAAATTACACCTTAGTATATAGCTAGCTTGGATGCCTTTTATTTACATAAGTCATGCAAGATTTTATCATGGGTGAAGATATTAAAGTTGATAGCACGACGGTAATGGTGAAGGATTATCCAAGTGGCGATGCAATTCGGCTAGACTTGGTTAAGCTTATTAACTGTACTGTTTGGATGTGCAAGTTGAACATTCTGAAGTTGTTTAGTTGGTTGTATCTCTAATACTATGTTCATGAAGATTACAGTTGGCTTTTGGATGCTTATTTAGATTATACTTTGGATGGATGTTAGTTATTTTGAATTCTTATTTAGATTGTACAAGTTAGGTTATGCTTATTTTGGATGTTTGGATGCTTATTTGCAAGTTTCCTATATAGCTATTTCGGGGCACTTAGCTAAAGTGTCCCAATAGTTATGAACATTTAGGGCACTTTGCCAACGTGTCTCAATAGATAATGAACTTTGGAGAAACTTTGGCATAGTGTCCCAATAGTTCTGGACATTTGAGGGCACTTTACCAAAGTGTCTCAATAGGTATGATATTTGGTGGCACTTTGTCAAGGTGTCCCAATAGATCTTAATATTTCAAGGCAGTTTGCCAAAATGCCTCAAAGTGCCCCAAATTTCATACCTATTGGGGTATTTTGGAAAAGTGCCCCAAACATAAGCTTTTAGAACATTTTTTAAAAGTACCCGCCCAAAGTGTTCTCAAATATAGACCGTGGTGTAGTGCCGATTTCGAAGGAAACAATAGGGCTAGGTGTGACGCGTCCATCGAAGGCCCCACCGTTCCGATGTCATTTTTCTTGTGGGTGACAGGGTGATCAGGGCCACAGGTCAGATCGACATTGTCGTTTGACCTCACGGCGTTGCCACCATTTCTCAAAATAAAAACAATGTTGGCTTAATTTTCTTTCTCCATTGACTCCTCGCATATGGTGCAAAGCGTTCTAGCGTCTTTAGTGTTATTTAACCGCTAGATGATCGAGAGGTCCTCAAACAAATTCTTGGTATTCATGTAGAGGCCTTCAAGGAGAAATATATCGGTCTTGCACCTGCAATAGGAATGATTACGAGTGATACCGTTGCACATATTGGAGAGATATGCCGAGGAAAAAATGCAGTGGTGGTCCGAGAAAAACCTTTGTGCAAGTGATGCTCGTGATGCACACGTTAGTTGGGAGACCCCAAGAGGAGGGTGTGATGAGAATAGTGGTAGGTATTTCCCCTTAGTTAAGAACTAAGGTTATCAATCCAGTAGGAGAAAGAGGACCTTCGGAAGGTTGATGCCACTGACGGTGTTGCTGGCGCTTCACCGGTGTCAGCAACAACGTGGAACCTGCACACAACACAACCAAAATACTTTGCCCCAACGGTACAGTGAGGAAATTGTTGTGGTTTGTTTAACAGTGTGGAAAAATGGACCGGGGTTCACAGTTTCACTAGTGGTGTCTCTCCATAAAAGATAGCATGTTAGGTGAACAAATTACAACTGGGCAGTTGACAAATAAAGGTTGCACCGTAGTGCACAATATGACATGAAGATTACTATGCTAATTAGTGCGGGCATTACTACAAGATACATAGACCGACATCCATCTGCATCTATGACTAATAATCCACCCTCGGGTTATCATCCGAACCCCCTCAGGTATTTAGTTGCAAGCAACCGATAATTCCATTAAACAAAGTGTGTAATGTAAGCAATGATTATGCACGCGGGCACTCTCACCGCTGTTTTCTCCCTAATGGCAACAACACATCCTCCCCCTTCACGTTTCTGTCACTCGAGCAAGGCAACAAGGAGGCATGAACCCACTATCGAGCATAAATACTCCCTCTTGGAGTCACTAGCAACTACTTGTCCAGAATAACGACTAGCAACGGAGAGCATGCAAGATCACAAATAACATATGCAAATAAATACTATAATCAACTTGGCATAAGGTCAATATTCATCGGATCCCAGCAAACACAACACAGAGATTTACATAAGATCAATCTCGATCATGCTCACGAGATCTAAACATGGAGGCATATGAGGAGAAGACAACCATCTAGCTACAGCTACGAACCCGTAGTCCAAGGATGAACTACTCACGCATCACTCCGGAGGCATGCATGGTGATGTAGAAGCCTCCGGTGATGATCTCCTCTCTGGCAGGGTGGCGGAAACAACTTCAGAACCCCCCTGACGGTGACGGCGGCTGCGAAACTTTTTCGTGGATTTTGATCAGGTGCCTAGGATTTTCCATCTGGGGGGTTTAAATAGGCGAAAGGGAAAAGGTGGTGGAGGCCGAGGGCCCCACACCCATAGCTGGCGCGGCCAGGGGGCCGGCCACCCTATGGTGTGCCCCCCCTGCTGCCCCTCTTCGGCTCCTCTTCGGTCTTCTGGATGCTTTTGGGGAAAATAGAACTTCCAGCCTTCAAATTTTCCAATTCAGAGAATATTTCCAAAACAACTTTTCTAAAACTAAAAACAACAGAAAACAGGGAACTGGCTCTGTGGCATCTTGTTAATAGGTTAGTCCGGAAAATCGATAAAAATGACATAAAGAAGGGAGAAAACATGTAGCAATTGGCATAATATGATCATGGAGCATCAGAAATTAGGGATACGTTTATGACGTATCAAGCATCCCCAAGATTAGTTCCTACTCGTCCTCGAGTAGGTAAACGATAAAACAATAATTTCTGAGGTGACATGCTACTAACACAAACTTGATCAATCTAATGTAAAAGCATATGCACGTTGAGATCATAAAACTTTAAACACAGGCATGATAAATAAATCTTTAATAATAAAGCATAGCAATTACTTTGCATCACGAAAAGTAACTCAAAGAAAGGATCATGAATAATAATGCAAAGAAAGGTAAACGTTTGTTTTAGGTATGGAGAAAGCATGGCAAAGTGATATTTCAATAGTCCTTTAGAGTGGGGCAAAACATAAATGCCAGGACACCTTCAAAGTTCATGAGGAAGACTAGAACAAATAATTTAAGAACAAATGATATCACATCATGAAGTAATTATTGATGCTTATGGGACAAATGCACATAGAACTCAGAATGGCAAAAATGCTCTCTCAACTGTACATAAAGTTAGACGATGGAGAATCAACATAAAAGTAAAACAAAGGCCCTTCGCAGAGGGAAGCAGGGATCACTCATGTGCTAGAGCTTTTATTTTATTTTACTAAACAGAGGTATTAAAATTTTGACACTCCTCCCATCCATCTTTCACAAACCATGGCTAACCGAATCCTCGGGTGCCTGCCAACAATCACATACTTTGGAGGAGTCTATATATTTTGGGAGATGTATGCTAATGTCAACGAATGGTAAACATAAAATACAGTACGTCACAAGTCAACTGGATTCACAAGAGCGGCTCCCATGGTGAAGGACGCAACTGGTATAGAAGGTCATCCCTCTTTCTCTTTTGTTTACACAATTATGCTTTGACTGATAAATCAGGGGCAAAAATAGTGAAGAGAATTTGTATGCATTAATTTGGGGCTGGGCACCCCGCTGCTAGCTCTTCTATCATTTGGATAAGCGGATGAAGCCACTAGTCCAGGGTGTGAAATCCAATCAACAAGTGAGATAAAGATTCTCTATTTACGTCCTCGTGAGCAAAAATAGGAACATAAAGCAGGAGTAATTTTAAAGGTTTTAAAGGTAACACATGAGCAATTTACTTTAGAATGGAAGTTAAATACCACATGTAGGTAGGTATAGTGGACACAATGGGAATTTGTTTTTGGCTTAAGGGAGTTTGGATGCACGAGTAGAGCTCATACTCAGTACAGGTGGAGGCTAGCAAAAGACTGGGAGCGACAAATCAAGAGAGCATAAGAGCCATAATCATGCATAGCGACATAAGCATCATTAATTAAAACATAAGCAGTATCACAAGTTCAAAAACTAAGTGATCATGGAGGATATTCGTGATTGGTTTGTAGTCATAAACATGGTGTGAGCATGCGCCAAGTCAAGCAAATAAAACATTCAAAAGAGAATACCATATATTGATGCTTTACTATGACAAGAACAACTCATGAATCTTTCAACACATATTAGAAACTCTTAGCTATTTGAGGCTAATCATGCTACTCAATAACCACAAGGCTTTAAAACTAAAATAACATTTAGCATGGCATGAAAAAGTCATAGTCACAGTCTATACAAGCTTCTACGAGTACTGTTATAAATTCTACTTCAAGCAGCAGTTTTCGTTTGTTTCTCCCAACAAGCACCATACAAAACATGCTTTAACAAAAGTACTATTTATGATACAGACAGCAAACATGAGAGTACTCAAATAATACTACGAAAACTAACATCGCTATTAAGAGAAGCATGCAAAACAGGAGCTGAATAAATGCAGCAGCTAGACAGAGACTAAGAATACAACGTATTCTCATCAAAAAGCGGAGCGTGTCACTCTCCAATAAATAAAAAATGGGTTCCAACCAAGCTTATTATGAAAGTAAAAAAAAAACTGAAAGCAAAAGAAAAAGCAAACTGAAAACAAAAATAAAAGACGCTCCAAGCAAAGCACATAAGATGCGACCGAATAAAAATATAGTTTCACTAGAAGTGACCTGATAATTTGTTGACGAAGAAGGGGATGCCTTGGGCACCCCCAAGCTTAGAAGCTTGAGTCTTCTTGGAATTTTCTTGGATGTACCACCGGGGCATACCCAAGCTTAAGCTTTTCACTCTTCTTGCTCTTCTCTTGACCCTTGAAACTTCCTTCACATCAAAATTCTCACAATCTTTATTAGCAACGTTAGTGCAATTGAAATAATAAATCCACATGGTTCAGTTTCAACACAAGTCTAACACTCAAAAACCTAATGTCATAACTTCTTTCAAAACTCTTTTTCTCAAAAGAACACCAAAAGAAAGAGATTAAGATGCAAATGCGATAAATGGCAGAAATTTGTCAAAAACAGAACAGCAGGTAAATATCGATTTTTTCAAAATCTTCTGTTGCTCAAATCAAAAAGTGGCTTATATAACTCAGGATTAAGCACAAAAATCTCAGGTCATTTTTATTTTTTTTGAGATTTTTAATGGAATTAACAGTGGACAGCAGAAATCTGTTACCTGCGCAGAAATCCGAAATATAGGCTCAACTTTCCACTAGAGGCTTTACTTGGCTCAACAAAAACTCAAAAGAAACGATACAGAGGGGTTTCTAAGGAAATAGAAAACACCCAGGTGCAAGCACACCAAAGAAAACAAAGGATTGAGAGTGAGAGACTCCCCTTTCCAGAAGACTTCTTCTCCCCGGCAACGGCGCTAGAAAATTCCTTGCTACTTGTGATGGCGACCGTGGCGGGAGGAAGTCTTCTTATATATGTCTGTTTGGTCCCCGGCAACGGCGCCAGAAAATATCCTTGATGCTCGTGATACACACGTTTGTTGGGAGACCCCAAGAGGAGGGTGTGATGAGCACAGTGGTAGGTATTTCCCCTTAGTTAAGAACCAAGGTTATCAATCCAGTAGGAGAAAGAGGACCTTCGGAAGGTTGATGCCACTGACGGTGGTGATGGCGCTTCACCGGTGTCAGCAACAACGTGGAACCTGCACACAACACAACCAAAATACTTTGCCCCAACGGTACAGTGAGGTTTTCAATCTCACCGGTCTTGCTGAAAACAAAGATTAGACGTATAGTGTGGAAAACAGCGTATGCTTGCAGAAAGTAAAGAAAGCAGGAAATTGTTGTGGTTTGTTTAACAGTGTGGAAAAATGGACCGGGGTTCATAGTTTCACTAGTGGTGTCTCTCCATAAAAGATAGCATGCTGGGTGAACAAATTACAGCTGTGCAATTGACAAATAAAGGTTGCACCGTAGTGCACAATATGACATGAAGATTACTATGCTATTTAGTGCGGGCATTACAACAAGATACTTAGACCGACATCCATCTGCATCTATGACTAATAATCCACCCTCAGGTTATCATCTGAACCCTCTCAGGTATTAAGTTGCAAGCAACAGATAATTGCATTAAACAAAGTGTGTAATGTAAGCAATGTTTATGCACGCGGGCACTCTCACCGCTGTTTTCTCCCTAATGGCAACAACACATCCTCCTCCTTCACGTTTCTGTCACTCGAGCAAGGCAACAAGGAGGCATGAACCCACTATTGAGCATAAATACCCCCTCTTGGAGTCACTAGCAACTACTTGGCAAGAATAACCACTAGCAACGGAGAGCATGCAAGATCACAAATAACATATGCAAATAAAGACTATAATCAACTTGGCATGAGTTCAATATTCATCGGATCCCAGCAAACACAGCACAGAGAATTACATAAGATCAATCTCGATCATGATAGGCAGCTCACGAGATCTAAACATGGAGGCATATGAGGAGAAGACAACCATCTAGCTACATCTACGAACCCGTAGTCCAAGGATGAACTACTCACACATCACTCCGGAGGCAGGCATGGTGATGTAGAAGCCTCCGGTGATGATCTCCTCTCCGGCAGGGTGCCGGAAACAGCTCCAAAACCACCCTGATCTGGAGTTGACGGTGACGGTGGCTGCAGAACGTTTTCGAGGATTTTGATCAGGTGCCTAGGGTTTTCCATCCGGGGGGCTTAAATAGGCGAAAGGGCAAAGGCGATGGAGGCCGGGGGCGCGCGACCCTATGGTGTGGCCCCCTTGCTGCCCCTCTTCGGCTCCTCTTCGGTCTTCTGGATGCTTCCGGGGAAAATAGGACTTCCGGGCTTCGAATTTTCCAATTCCGAGAATATTTCCAGAACAACTTTTCTGAAACTAAAAAACAGCAGAAAACAGGGAACTGGCTCTGTGGCATCTTGTTAATAGGTTAGTCTGGAAAATTGATAAAAATGACATAAAGAAGAGAGAAAACATGTAGCAATTGGCATAATATGATCATGGAGCATCAGAAATAGGGATACATTTATGACGTATCAGCAAGACGTGCGATGCTTCTTAAATCGGTCATTCAATCTATCGCGGTTTACAACATGAGTTGTTTCTAGATTACAAAGGAAGTATGCAAGCAATTGAAATTGCACATGGAAAAATTCTTTTGGAGCAGCTCTACTGATAAAATGGCAATGCACTAGTTGTATTTGGACGAATTACCTACTCCGAAGATAAAAGGCGGTATGGGTTTAAGGACTTGGCCTCCTAGGTAAACATGGATGACGTTTATTAACTAGCATGGATACCCTATGTGCGGGCGGGGGTTCTTAAAGGAAAATATTTTCCAAATTGTTCCTTCACGGAGGCCACAATTCCAGCATCGGCATCAAAAACATGGAGGGCTATTGTGGCAAGAAGATCATCGTTGGAGAAGGGTCTCATTAAACGTGTTGGTGCTGGAGCTTGTACTCCATCCGTTCAGGTGTATTGGGCTCCTGCTAAAAAACTATTTGTTCCCTTTTTATTGCTGGAATAAGACCCATTTGGCTAATCGAAAATGCTTCACATACGACATTTCTCGTCCGATAAACGTACGACGGTTCCATCTTACACCAGGCAGGGGTCTGGTTCCTAATTAATCCTGCCATTGTGACCCACGGTCAAGCCCAAGCCCAAAACCCGTATTAGAGTATTGTTTCCTACCCCGTAAAAACTAGGCCACTTCTTCGCTCCATAGATTTTTATGTCTCCTTCTCTTCCCTCCAAAGCACGATGGCTCATCTTCTTCACGCTCTCTTCCATGTTGATATGCTCCACTGCAGAGAAGTTTGATTAGAGAGGAAAACAGTCAAGTCCAACGAGGTATGATCTATTGCATTATTTAGATCAGATCTGTACCATATCATTTTCTTCAGGAGTTATTTGTCGTTGATTGCAGATACGTCTAATTCACCTCTAATATTCACCACTACATAGAAGTTTCATTAGAGGGGTTAACATTCAGGGCCAGCAAACATTACTAGGCATGTATCTGTTGCATCGTTGAGATCGAATCAGTACCATATCCTCTTCAAGAGTTCTTTCCTTCTAATTATCAAATCTGCATTTTTTCCTTTTTATGGTGTTACGAACGGTTTATGCTTACTAATATGTTAATATTTAATTTTTAGGCTCACAACGCATCTTTGATCTTTAGGTAGGTAATGGAGTCAAATTTAACTTTGGATGAAGTGATAGAGCAGAACCTGGTATTTCACGAGGATGATGATGTTTTCATTGCAGAGGAGATTGGGGATTCTTTGGATTTCTAGCAAGAACCGATCATGATGCTGGAACCTAAGAAGGGGCTCATGTTTGATACTGATGATGATATTTTCAGGTTTTATAAAGGTTATGCAAAAAGAAAGGGCTTTGGTGTAGTAAGAAGAACCGTTAGACAAGTTGAAGATAACAAGCTTAATTATTTCACTCTTGCTTGTAGTAGACAAGGGAAGGCTCAATACTCATCAAATAACTCATTCAAACCAAATCCATCAACAAGGATGCAATGTCCATCTAAGAGTAATTTCTCTCGTCATGGAGAAAAGTTTTGCATTACTTCTGTTACAATTGACCACAATTATCTTATAAGTCCAAGCAAAGCCAGCTTTCTGAGGTGTCATAAGAAACTGGACTTGCATGCCAAAAGAATGCTAGAATTCAATGATCAAGCAGGAATCCGTATGAACAAGAATTTGGTTCTCTTGTTGTTGAAGCTGGTGGCTATGATAAACTTGAGTTTGGTGAAAAGAGTGCAGGGACTATATGCAAGAGACAAGAAGGTTGAAGCTTGGTGTTGGAGATGCGTATCAGTACTTTCTCCTTATGTATTTAAAAGATCCATATTTATTTCATGTCATTAATGTGGACGAGGATGGACGAGTGAGAAATGTCTTTTGGGTAGATGCAAGAAGTAGATCTACATATGAATATTTTTGCGATGTCATCACATTTGACACCACATACTTGACAAACAAGTATAAGATGCCTTTTGCTTGTTTTGTTTGCGTAAATCATCATGGTGAATCGTTTCTGTTAAGTTGTGGTCTTTTGTCTAATGAAGATACTAATACTTTTGTGTGGTTATTCAAATCTTGGCTATGTTTTATGTCAAACAACCCACCAAATTCTATAATGACTGACCAGTGCAAAGCGATGCAGAATGCAATTGAAGAAGTTTTCTCACAAGCTCGTCATAGATGGTGTATATGGCATATCATGAAGAAGATTCTCGAAAAGCTTAGTGGGTATGAAAAGTATAAGAATATTAAATATACGCTATCAAATGCGGTGTATAATTCCTTGGCCAGACATGACTTTGACGAAGCTTGGATACATATGATCAAGAAATATGACCGTCATGACAATGAATGGCTTAGTGCATTATACGACAATAAAAATCTATGGGTGCCATCATATGTAAAAGATACTTTTTGGGCGGGAATGTCTTCAACACAAAGGAGTGAGAGTGTGAATGCTTTCTTTGATGGATATGTCCATGCTAGAACAACTCTGAAGCAATTTGTGGAGCAATATGAAAATTCATTACGAGACAAGGTAGAGAAAGAAAACAAGGCTGATTCTAAGTCATTCTAAGAGATAATTCCATGCATTACTCACTATGACTTTGAAGAGCAATTTCAGGCTGCCTACACCAATGCAAAGTTTAAAGAGTTTCGAGATCAGTTGAGAGGTAAAATATATTGCTATCCAACTTTGCTGGACAATGAAAGGTCACTTTTTACTTGTTGAGTCAGAGAGGACCGCAAGATTTTTTATGAAGGAGAGGATGGAGATATCAAAGAGAAAATGGTTATTTCAGAGTTCGTTGTCTTGTTCAACCAAGGGGAATGTGATGTGCGATGTGTTTGCAAATTATTTGAATTTTGGGGTATCTTGTGTAGCCATACCCTTTATGTGCTTTCTCTCATGGAGATAATAGAAGTACCTTCTAGGTATATATTGCAGCGATGAAGAAAGGCTTTTAAGCGCATACACACCCTTATGGAATACTCCTACGATGATATGCTGAATAGACCAATTGTGCAACGTTATGACAATTTATGCAAGCGTTCCCGTGAAGTGGAAGAAAATGGGGTTGAATCTGATGCATTACATAACTTGGTCATCGTTGTCCTTAATGAGTTACAAATTAAGATTGACGCGTACCACACTAGCCATATAGTTTAGGAGAATGATCCTACTTCAAAACATGAAGATACAACGCTAAACAAAGAGAAAATTGTACATAGCTCAATCCCTGTCCGTAGTGTAGGCCACCCTCCCTCAAAGAGAAAAGGATCTAAAGTAGATCAAGTGGTTAAAAGATTGAGAGAGAAGAAGCAGCAGGTACCAAAAAGTACAAATGGTTTGTCAAGTCAAAAAGGAAGAAATGTATCTAAGTTTATAGAAATTTTTAAGGAACTTCTTTCTTCCTCTTATAGCCTGCTGAAGTGTAAGCTGCCTTATTACAGAAAGATAGCGGCAAACCAAAAAATGTGCAAGAAAGTAACCCTATGCCTTCACAACAAACCGAGGTAATACATATTGTGAAATACATTATTTCAGCCTATTTGCCTTTGTCAGAATGTTCTTTTCTTTAGGGAAATACATATTGTGAAGGACATGATGTTCGAAGTGTTTGTTTCTTTCCAAATAAGTTTCAGATACTTAGTTTTAGCGGTGGTGATTTTACAATACATAGTAGATAACTAATTTATGTGCCAATTAAGCGACGCTACTTGTTCCAGGAACTCCAAACAAGTGAACCTGCTACATCAATTCATATCAATTCCTATATTAACATTCTCTAGGTACTACACTCGTATTTTCAACTATTTGTCCAAAATTATTTGTCAATGACTAATTGGTGTTTTTGAACTTTAAAGGGAAAGAAAGATATCATTGATTTGCTAGATGCTAATTTGAATGGATGAAGGAGTCGTGCTCTCTGCCCTACTTCTGAAGCGATTGAACATTTTTTGCTTATCGCGCTAGGTGAAAGTGTTTATGTTGGCCATTATAACCATCCTTCAATAAGTGTGTCACTATGTTCCATATGACGAAAATATTGTCTGAAAGCTCATATTTAATCAGTAAATTTATATTGATGGATCAAATATATTTACATTGTCAATTACAATATACATCACAATCACATTATACTGCATCATATTTGCTCACAACTAACATATTCAACAATGGCCATATTCAGGCATGAACGGACTACTTCTAAGCATGCTGCCTTGGTCAAGATAAATATGGTCTTAGACACTAAATTTGCTACAAAGGAGATTATAATATTTTTCACTCACCTCTGCCATTGAAGCTTTCAATCCCCAACTATGTTGAGCCAGACAGGTAGCTGGCTCCTTACGTGTAGCCTTGTATCTAGCGCCCTCTCCTTCTCTCCATGTGCATCCCCTTCTCATCTTATCGTCTCAGAAGAGAAGCAACGTCCCACCCAGCATCCAAGCGAGAGAACGCGATGACTTGCGCCTCCGACGAGCTCAACTACAGAGCAACCTCTCCTCGGGCACTAGCTCAATCGCTAAAGTTGCCGTCGCTATTATCTCAAGCTCAGATCTGATTTTGCTTAAAACTTTTACGTTGGTATCAAACGAGATGGCAGGAAGGATAGCAGTTAGAAGACTATGTCCACTGGTTGAGCGAAGGGAATAACCCGATAAGGCAGCTTGCTTTGCAAACAAAGAAAATAGATATGCATTTATATTTAATATAAGGTGGGGCCTACCAGGACTAAAGAGGCAGATCCAGCCCTAGGCCAAACCCATACCCATTTCGTGTATGTAGCCATTCCATTCCGCCTCCGTCACCCCGGTGTGGTTATTCGTTGCCACGTACACTACTAGAGAAAAGATTATTGGAGGCTCGTTTTTTTGTTATTCGAGGCGCATATGGAATGAGCCTCGAACGCCAAGCCTCTGGTATTTGGGTTATGCGAGGCGCATTTCCAAATGCGCCTCCTATACTTGCAGGTATAGGAGGCGCATTTCAAAATGCGCCTCCTATAACATATAGGAGGCGCATTTCAAAATGCGCCTCCTATATGTTATAGGAGGCGCATTTTGAAATGCGCCTCCTATATGTTATAGGAGGCACATTTCAAATGCGCCTCGCATATGCATATAAATGCGCCTCCTATATATCCTCATATGAGCCTCCTATAGTTCCCAATATGCGCCTCAAACATTTTCGATTTTTAAATTTTGTAGAATTTTTTTTTCATGATTTTGTTTCTTGCACTAGCAAAATGCCCGTGCGTTGCAACGGGGGTGTAAATATTTTATTGGTTCAACATAAATCACGTCAAACAATCGAACTTATTCATCGCGGTCATATATACATCTCCAAGAAACTTGTCTGATATGTCTCCGAGGAGAAATTCTTGTTAATATCAGTCAATAGTACAACATGCAACCAGGAAATTTTGACAAATCTTAACCTCAGTACAAACTATAAAACAATCGATGAAAGCATCCCAATGTGGAGTAAACTATTATCAAATACATCATTCTTGTACTAATTCTACCGGGGAGTTCAAATCAATTCTTCGGTAGTTTTCCCAACACCTCTTCAGCATGATGTTCCATTTGTGGTAGATGCCAGTCATGCACTGCAAGAGGGGGGCACCAAGAGGAACTATCATGCTATCGCCTGTTGCAATGAATCATGTCAGATAACAACTTAACAAGGGCATGTAATTGCACTGCAAATTTCAATAGAGCAATGCATAAGTTACTGCGCTGCACATTCAATTACTACGCACTCATAGATAAGAAAGCAATACATATAATATTTTACACAAGAACACTAGCTCCTTCAGTATAAACATCACAAGGAGTATAGCACTGGATACTCCTTCAGTGATGTGCAGGGAGTAGCATGATTACGAGTACAATTATTACGCACTCATAGATAAGAAAGCAATACTTATGATATTTTACACAAGAACACTAGCTCCTTCAGTATAAACATCACAAGGAGTATATCACTGGATACTCCTTCAGTGATGTGCAGGGAGTAGCATGATTAGGAGTACAATTGACAAAGCATTTGGAGTAACCAGGTTCATGTGTCCTCTAAATTGCATACAACGAAATTAGCAAATTATCCATCTTCATCTGACTAAAGAAGCCCCACTCAATAGTTAAGGAACATAAAATCCATCTTGCACTACGCATGCAAGCAATGCACTGCTGCAATATTCAGGGCACGACAAGTTGCAGCCCAAGAAATTCTACAATTAATGGCGGATGGAAGAATTTCTAGAACTAGTCACGAAGGAGCAGATAAATTCTGCTAATGATGATTAGAATGGAATATCTGGTCATGATGCTGTTCATATATATACCATATTTCAGATTTATATATGCACATACTAAATTACCAAACTGAATAGCTAGTGGTAGACTAATTGTAAGTGAACAAGGAATTCAACATGAACATTAGCTGGCAAACAAACCAATAGGTTACATCAGATATGAGTGAATGACATGACCTACAGATATATTTGTAAACAGGACAGGACAAACTCAACGGACTTCAGATATCTGCGACACAGAGCAAAGGAAAACAAAGCTTACATTAGAAAGCATGAAGGGATAAAATTTTGGCTTCTCTCTACATCCGTACTTCAACAAGTATGCTCTTTCTCCAGAGCAGTGATGGTGATGGCCTGCAGTAACGTTGGGAATAAGTATGTATCAAGCATCAACTAACTAGTGTCAAATACTTCCTGCCAAGCTAGATCAAGAAATGGTTTAGTTTTACATGTCAAAGAGAAGCCTTACATACACCATGGAACAATCAAACACGCTCTATACTGCCCATTGATGTCTTCTATTTAAACTTGCATTTCAAGCATTACAAATGAATTTAGAAATGGAACAAGATATTACAGGTTGCAGTACCACTCAATTAAGATGAGCGAGGATCAAAGCAATATTCAAGATTCTCTATACACAATAAAACGGATAAACAGTAAACCTGGAGCAGTACATTTGTGTCTCTGTCTTTGACGTTTTATTTCTTTTTGCTCTTCTTTGCGTATGAAGCATCCAAGTTACAAATGACTGATATAAGAAAAAGAAATGAAGAATAATAACTAAGCATGCTGGCTTCATTTCAAAAATCCAGGGATATTAATATTGCTTCCAAGATCTGAGCGTATGAACGAACTCGAACTATAGCTACCAAATCAGAATAAGGCAGTTTGTGACGAATGATTCAATAATTTCATGGAAGAATTGGGAAGGCAACAATATTAAATTTTACCTCGCCGTCGCTCCGCGCGGCCCGCAGATGCGGAACCTAGGAGAGGTCGCGTGTAGGGGAGTGCCCATAGTCGACGACCGCGCAGTCTCATGCTGGTCACCGGGCGCGGGCGTCGATGAAGCCCGGTGGCGCGCGCGGGCCAGCCTCCGCCGCCGCCGCCTCCTGCACGGTTTAGTATTCCCGATTAAGACGGAGCCTGGCACCAAGGCGTGCGGAAGAGGGACGGCTGCCTAGCTAGTGGGTGCTTACCGTGGTGGCGGAGAGCCTGTTGAAGCCGCTGTGGCCGCGCAGCGAGGCGGCGATGTGGGCGCTGTCGTAGAGGACGGAGACCCCCAGCAGCACGGCGAGCGGGAAGACCGCGGCGATCTGCGTCCGGCGGCTGGGCACGCCGAGCGCGACGCCCGCCACCCCGGCCTTCCGCCGGGGGATCCGCATGGCAACCGCCGCCATGGGGGGAAGCTACGAACCTCCGGCCGGCGCCCGCGGAAGGCGGAACGGAATCAGCCGAGGAAGGGCAGGTGGGGAATTCTGAGGAAGGCAGGCAGGGAAACTCCTCTGCTTTTCTCTTTCCCTCCGGCAGGCGCGCGCGTGTATTAGCCACAGGGCCAGAATACGCGAGGCGCATCGGCAAAAATGCGCCTCCAATAAGTTAGGCGAGGCGCGTATGCAAAGTGCGCCTCCTATAATCCGGGCCCACACAAACTATACGAGGCGCATTATGTAAAAATGCGCCTCCTATACATACATTATAGGAGGCGCATAAGGCCCCGTGCGTCTCGCATAACTTGGGACCGGGAGGCTGTGGGCCCCACATGAAGTATACAAGGCGCATATTTTAGAAATGCGCCTCCTATATATGCATTATAGGAGGCACATCTTGGAAATGCGCCTCGCATAATATATAGGAGGCGCATTTTGCCAATATGTGCCTCGAGCCCTCATTTTCTCCTATAGGCTTTTCTCTAGTAGTGGTAGCATCGGACGTTTATCGTACGAGAAACGTCGTACATATAGCAGCGCCGTTGGCTAATTTATGCTTCTAATTAATTTCTCTGTGATACCCTCAACGCACCCATATTCCTCTCTCATTTGCGTATGCATTATTTAAAACGCAATTTTGACCAATGCATGCACGTTCCTCTCTCACCTGTAATGAATCCAGTAACCTAATTAGAGGAAATAACGTCCAATCTGGGTCTACCTTGGTCGTGATGATTTTTCTACTGAGCCCTACACACCTAAACGGAGGGAGTATTAAAATATGGACAAAATGCTAGATTCCCTCTTCATTAACACATGTACCGATGGGGCAGATTGTCAAGGATCCTTGATACGAGACTTCATCAATGATTACAACCGTACTTGGAGGGTTGATGTGGTCCGTAACAAATTCTTAGGACCAGATGTAGACGCGATTTTAAACCTTCCACTTCGAACCGCTAGTGGCGACGATTTCTTGGATTGGTCTTTTGATAAGAATGGATTGTACTCTATAAAATCAGCCTAATGTTCTCCGGTGACTATTTTTTTAGAAATGGAAACCTTTAGGTCCTAGCCTCTCCATCGAATCGATGCACACAGTTGGTTTTTATTAAAAAGTATCAAATGTATATGTGTCTCACAAATCACGGATCACATAAGGTGGCAACAAAGATTAGCCACTCAAAAATCACAGTTCTAGACATCTATCCTCCTAGCATTGAGCCACCGTTCCCGGCTGTATATAGCCAAAATGACCGCCATCACTCGAGCACAGTCTCTATCCATAAGTCCTCATTGATCTGTCGACAACAGGAAAGATCACATGTGGATAGAATACAACGTCTTGTTGACCACCTGCAAAAAATGAACAACTTATTTCTTGTTGAAAACCACATCATTTCGACTATTCCATATTGCGCAAAGAAAAGCAGACATGCCTACACGAATACGCGACTTCGTGTTCTTGTCAATCTCATTTAACCAACTACCAAACATGTTCACAATGCTAATAGGTGGGTAGATATTAAAAGTAAAATGAACAAGCCTCCAAATATCTTTAGCAAATGGGCATGAAATGAATAGATGTTCTACGGACTCATTCCTATCACAAAACACACATTGCTTACACCCAATGGATCTTCTTTTAATCAAGTTATTTTTTGTTAGGATTACCTTTCGATTAAGGAACCATAAGAAGATTCTGATTTTAAGAGAACCTTTTAACTTCCACAAGTATTCACACAAATATCTTGTTGGAACATGAAGCATATCCGCATAAAGAGACCTGAACGAGAACACTTCATCAAGCGCCAGACTCCAACGAAATGAGTTTTTCTCATTTGATAGTGATGCACCCATAAGTCTGTTTTTCTCGTAGACCGCTCCTGATGTGAGCCGTTAGCCCATATCTAATACTTAGTAAATCCCTTCCCTACAATTATAGTAGGTAGCTAGGAACATCAATAGGGAAAGCAAGAAGCCTTAGAGAGCTTCCAGACAATGAAAGGAAGGGAAGCTAGGTCCCTAAGGGCAATCACTCAGAGAAAAAATCAACCTATTCAATTAACAGAACTAACAACAGTAGTTCCAAGGAACGAAGTAGCTTGGTTGAGACATTCTTACTTGGATAGGCTTCTCCCCTAGCTCGAGGAAGAAAGAAAAACTGCTCCTCAAGCAGTACAAAATGATGATAAAATAGCGGCGGATCCATCTTATAGAATTTGAATCCTACCTGGAGGTGACTTCGCTACACTTCTTTATAGAAGGTAATCATCGCTTACTTTCTCGTGACCTAGATTTTCTTTTCTCCTCCTGACCCAGAATAAATGCTTTTACTGGTAATGTCGAATCTAAGAACGTATTTTGCCCCTGGTCATTCTTATTGGCTTAGCCTTTCTAATAGGAAGGATGCCCTTTTATAATTCAATGCCTGCCTATTATTTCCATGCTAACCATATCACACAGAAAGTCGTGACTAGACCTATTTCATGTCTATATCTTTGTCCTTTCTACCAAATGCAGCTAAATGTCTCTTTTAGATCCCATGATAACTCTTCTAAATTCAATATTAAGATGATTATGAGATAGCACGTTTGCTACTGTAACATGTCTATGAACAATAATATTATATATAATGCTGGATATTGTTGTGATAACGGTTCATCACCAAGCCAAGTATCCTCCCAAAAACGTGTCTGTTTCCCGTCACCTAGCTTGAACGAGCCACAGGATACGAACTCATGTTTAACCCTCATAATCCCTTTCCAAAAAACGACTCCATAGGTTTAGTTTGAACCTGAGACAACATTTTGTCCCCCAAATATTTATTCGTTAAAAGCTCATGCCAAACACCATCCTCATCTAACAAATTATATAGTCATCTACTTAAAAGACACATGTTCTTACATTCCAGATCCTCAATCCCTAACCCTACCTGGTCTTTTGGGCGACAAACTATATTCCACTTAGTAAGACATTATTTCTTCCTCCTGCTATCACTTTGCCAAAAGAACCTAGATCTATAGAATTCCAATTTTACTAACTCCCACGGGAATTTCAAAAAAAGGAAAGACGGAACATTGGTAGGCTTGACAAAACCGAATTTACCAATATGAGGCGGTGCCCATAAGATAATATCTTAGCAACCCACGATACCATTTTTTCTCAAATCTATCCTCCACCAGTTTCCACTCTTTATTAAGAAGTTTTCTATAGTGAATTGGTATGCCAAGATATTTAAACAGAAGACTCCCCACCTCGCACCCAAAAATACAACGATAGTCATCCTGAGACTCCCGCGCCTTACCAAAGCAGTATATTTCACTCTTATGAACATTAATTTTCAACCCTGATAACTGTTCAAACATAGCTAGAATAAGGTTCATGCTTAAGGCTTTATCAATATCATGCTCCATGAATAAAATCGTGTTGTCTGCATATTGCAAAATTGATACTACACCATCGAAAAGGTGGGGTATTAATCCTTCTAACCGACCATCCTCCTTTGCCCGTGAAATAATAACAGCCAACATATCCGCAACAAGGTTAAAAAGTATAGGAGTCAATGGATCTCCTTGCCTTAAACCCTTTAATGTTTGAAAATAATGACCGATGTCATCATTCACTTTTATCCCTATGCTACCTCCTTGAACAAATCTAGCTATCCATTCACACCACTTCGGTGAAAAGCATTTCATTCTTAGGACTTGTTGCAAAAGAGACCAATTTACCTTGTCATATGATTTCTCAAAATCAATTTTAAAAAGCATTGTGTCCATATTTTTCTAGTAAGTTCATGAATTGTATCGTGTAGAACCACCACTCCCTCTTATATGTTTCAACATGGGATGAAAGCAGACTGGGTTGGCCTGATGAGACGACTTGCAATGAATGTCACCCGGTTAGTACATACTTTGGTGAAAATTTTGAAGCTCGCTTAGAGAAGACATATTGGTCTAAACTGCTCAATAGGGCTTGTATCTTCTTTTTTAGGTAAAAGAGGTATAACCCAAAATTTAACTTGAACGAAGGAAAGTCAAAAGTGTATAACTGAGCAAACATATCCATTAGGTCAAATTATATTACATACCGATTTTTTTGATGAAACTCCGTAGGGAACGCGTCTGGTCCTCGAGCTTTATTATGTTCCATATTATTAATTGCCTCCAAAACCTCCTTTTCCGTAAACAAGGTCGGTGCTCCAAATAATTTCTTATAGTACTCAGAAATGAAAGTCCTGAGATTAACTTCACCAACAATAGGGCCCTCATCTTTTTCAAGTTGAAAAATTATTTTCTTACTATGTTTTCGATTAGCTATCAGATGAAAATATTTTGTGTCATTTCCTCCCTCCTGAATATGTTTTGACTTTGCTCTCTGAGCCCATTTGGCATCCTCATCTCTTCTTAATTTTGCTAGATATTCCTCTGCCTCCCTCTTAGAGGCCCGCTCGGCCACCGATAAAGGGGTTGACTCAGCTTTTATTTCTAACTAGTAAACATGTCCGTGCGTTGCAACGGGATAACAATAATTTTAAATTTTGGATGAAAAACTTTGTCACAACCCGCATTTTACACTAAGACCATCACCCATGGAAACCTAAGCTCAGATCATGTATTTTCCACTTTCTTCTCCAATACATTCCAATACATCATAAGTGGGCAGTTTAGTCCAACAAAAATGTGTCATCTGGAGAAATCCTTAAAATGTTTACATCTTCGTTTTGCACCGACAGTTCGACGATTCTCCAATTCTCATTCTCCAAATTACATCAATATGTATTACTAATTGATTTCACGTAACTACCAAATTAACCAACACAAATATCAACATACATGATTCATGTTATGGATTAAAACTACTTATTTTTTAATTTGAAAAATATTTCATTTGATCTTCTATTATTTAAAATATTTTATTTATATTTGCACTACTCTTTTATAATCAGTGTTCTAATTAATCTAATATTTTGGACATTTTAATTTTAATATTACACAATCTTTTTAAGTAGGAAACGTATTATTAGAACAAAATCTGGTCAACGTCTAGTTTCAGCCCAGGGTAAATACCCGCGCACATTCTCACAACAAATTCAGCTTCCTTCTTATCCAGATCTGAAAAGGTAATTTCCTACTTAAGAAGAAAGTATTTTGTACAATATAATTTCTTAATGTTATCAGACTTGACCTTTTGAGTTGCAACTCCATCCATCATATATAGCTCAGTAGTGAAAACTGAGAGTAAAAACGAAATATGTAAGACTCAGACATAAGAAGCAGTTTACCATTTAAGTATTCCTTGGCATAACACGACACTGCCATCCATCCAAGAAATCAAGGAAGTGGGGTACAAAACATGTGTGCTTCACGAATCTTGACACGGCGTGGTCGCTGAGGTTGTCGGCAACCAATACAGCCTTACGGTCATTCTGTCTGCAAGGAACCTCGTTGCTGGACGGATTCTAAGGTATCGACCTCGGTGAGTCTCATGCAGCGGTGGTCATGAGGTTGTTGGGGTTGTCAGCGACCATTACAGCCCTACGGTCGTTCTGTCTGCAGGACATGGATTGAAAGTTATCGACCTCGGTGAGTCTCATGCAGCGGTGGTCATGTCCTGACGTGCCGGGGATGTAAAAGAGAATCGGCATGCGGAAACTATTCTTCTGTACGAGGTCGAACTCCACGATCATGTGCGCTTCTTTTTCATGGCCGTGTAAACTGGATTTCATGGAGAAGTAGGCGTCCCTCTTCATGATGGCTACGAGCTCTAACGGACCATCGCCGGAGGGCATTCTACCTCCCTCCATCGGCCGCCGCCATTGCTTCGGACGGTTGAGCGCCGTGTCCACCATCGCCAAAGCTCGTATGCGTTCTTGTTTTGTTGTCGTCCGCGGATATGTCATGTTTGGAGGTGGCGGCTAAGGCTCGCTGTTCATCATAGCTGAGATTCGCGTCGTAGGACGCATGCTACTATGGCCATGGCGATGAGCGATCCACTTGGTGGCCTGTGAAGTGACAGAAGATCGTCAAGAAGATGGACGCTGTTGATGCCGGTTTTGGCGACGAGAGGACCCGCAGTGCTATCAGCTGGACAGTCATCAAAGGTGGCAGCAGCCCCATGGATGTTTTTGCTACTTGGACATGATAAGGACTCTCGTCTAACACGTCTCGTCTTCGACAGTTTTGAGGAGAGGATCCATAGATTGATCTCGTCGACGGTTTTGACGAGAGAATATCCTCTTCTCAAGGATCGATCGTACTTATATCGGTCAACTCGAGAAAGGAAACACATGCAATTACGTATCCATATAGAATTAGAAACCGGTTGCAGCCCATATTTATTGGATGGGCTGGGCCAGGCCAAGGTGCATGACTTGTCCTTCTTATGAACGAGCCTATCGTGGCCGAGGCGGACAGAAAACATTGTTCGAGCACTGCACAACAACGATGCAACAAGGACACAACGCAGCCGCGGACGGACGACTTACCAAACGACGTACCAAAAAACGTACGAAATATTGGGGGTAAGAAACCTTACTGCTTTTATTATTAGGTATAGATTGGTCAAACAAAAACGTTAACTTTTCTTTTAAAACTCTATATTCACCACTTATATTTTTCGCCTAGCCCCGGAGATATTGACATAAATGAAGAATTTTATTTTGCCACCGTTCAATGGGAATATTACTAGAGTGGACCCACATCCACTTCCAGCGAACCATCTCATAAAAACTTACCTGGCGCATCCAGGAGAGTTCATAGGAGAAATTATTTTTGTTCCCGATATGAGCATGTAAACTTGAATCTAAAAAAGTGGCATGTGATTAGATCCCGAACATGGTAGAGCATGAACTGAGACTAGGGGATATTTCTGCTCCCATTCAATACTAGCTAAAAAACGATATAGTTTTCATAAGTTGGCACATCTTTCCTACCGTTCCAAGTATACTGACTTCCAGAAAGTCTTAATTCCTTCAAATCAAGACTTTCAATAATGGCATTAAATATAAACGGCCATCACGCATTAAAGTTACCGTTATTCTTCTCATCTGGACGTCTAATAATGTTGAACACCCCCCCCCCCCAATAGCATATGTAGCGTTTCATTCTCACAAATACGTACCAAATCAGATTAAAAAAATCTGCTTTCTTCGTTTCCTGATCAGCCCCATAAACCACAACCAGGGACCAAAGAAACCACATGGAATTCAGCACAAAAATCTCCTCACACAACGTTTTGCCCCAATAGAGAAGAATTATTAAAGCCAACAAGTATACTGCCGGATCGACCGTTGTAACACCCGGGGGATTTTCCCCCAAAGTAGAATAGTTTGCTCTCCTTTTTGTATGGCATTGCATCATGACATTGCACTTGGTTTCAAAACCAATTAAAAATTTCGAAAACACTTTCAAAAATTCAAACAATGCACTTCTGCTTTCAAATCAAATTGTTTTCAATACACTTGAAGTGTAAACATAATATTTGTTGGGTTAATTAACACACCTCTTACTAAAACCCCAATTTGAATTTCAAATTCCAATTTAAACAGTAATAAAAACTTTTGAATTTTGGAAATCCATTTGTCATGCAATTGAGCATTTCCATTCCTAAATACAAATAAAATTATTTCATAAAATTTTGAACAAATAAAACTCTCCCAAAATTCCATTCTTCTTCTCACCTTTCTCTTACAAAAAAAAGTGTAAACAGAAAATACAAAAACAAAAAGATGAGAAGGGGAGGCAGGCCAGCCCAAATGGGCCAGCCCACCTTCCTCCTTTCTAGCCCGCTACCCCCTTCTTCTTCGTACGGACATAACAGGAGCACGAGGAGGACGTCACCCTCCACCGATTCCCCCACCTGCTCCCTCCTCCCCTCCTCTTCCTTTTAATCCCCACCGAGGAGGAACCCTAGCCCCTCTCCCTCTTCTTTTCCTCCCGGCCGCCACCCTCTTTCTTCCTCCTCTGCTCCCTCAACTCTCTGTAATCTTTTTCTGAACCTGAAAACAGCCACCATGGCCGGATGTTTGGGGCCATGGCGCCGCCTCTCTGCTCGCCATCGAGCCGTGTACGTCGCGGGAATGGAACCCCCTGGGTTCCCTCTCCGTCCCTGCTTCTTCGCCCGGCTCTGGGAGGCCACAGGGAGACGACGCCATCGAGCTTTCCCGCCGGTGTTCCCTGGCTGCATCGGCCTCGCCAACTCGTCCCCGAGCTCTCCTATCCGTCCCCGAGCCGTCCGCGTCGCGAAGGCTTCCCTGGTGAGCACCGTGTCCTCTCCCCTCTCCCCCTCGTGCTCTGAACGCCGGCCTTCGAGCTGCGCTGTGGGTTTCCTCGACGCAGGTCGCCGTCGTTCTGTCTGTCGTTCCGATCTGCACAACACGTGTTTCTGTCCCAAAATTCAGCTAACCGAGTTTGGGTCGCCTCATATTACACACGGATCTGTATACTAACAAACACACGCAGTAGCCCAGTGGCTAGCCCCGATCAGCGCACCCCCTGGATCGCGGGTTCGAATCTCCCCTTCCGCAGCCAAAGCCACCCCTTTTTCCTCCTTTTTCTTTTATTTCTCGAATTCCAGAAAAACAGATCTTAGCCTTTATTTGTAAAATCAATAACAAATTGAAAAATGCTCCAATTTTAATGATTCAAATTGCTATGGATTCAGAATCTTGTGCTCTTTCTATTAGTAACAAAGTTGCAACATGTTTCTGTAATAAATTTTGCACTAAATAATTAAATACAGAAATGGCTTTTAAAATTTGAAACTTTGGGAATTCATAACTTGAGTTCTGTTCACCCAATTTGAGCAAACTTGGGCTCTAAAAATTTGTCTTAACAAACTCTACACATTGGTATTTTATTTGGTCACAATTGAATTAAATTTGAACATGTTTCCCTCTGTTTACTAAAAAGGGCAGAATAAAATACTTATGAAGAATTGCATAATAAATTCAATAATAATCCAAAAATTATGTTTAATAGCTCAAATTGTTCATTAAAACATTTTATACATGTTTTCAACCTTTTCAATACAATTTGTTTACTGTTTTCCCTAATTAAAGGTGGTGCAATAATTCAATGCTTTAATTACACCTTTTAAATTGCAAAATTCATAACTTGGGCAATTCAAATCCAATTCCAACATGTAAAATATGTTTCCATGCAAAATTGAATAAGCTTTCCAAATATAAACTTTGTTTTCTATTTTGAATAAATTAAATTGCTGAAAACAACTATTTCTTAATTAATGCATTTAAAATTGTCAATTTAATAACTTGCTCATCTAAAATCCAAATTCAACAAATGAAATATGTATTCCATCTAAAATTGTGTGTTCTTTCCAAATATAAATTTGGTTATCTGTTTTGAACATTTAAAATTGGTTAAAACAACAAATGTTTGTTTAAATCATTTAAGGTGCCAAAGTTCATAACTTAATAAATAAAATTCCAAACTTGGTAAACAACATATCAAATTGAAGCTATTGTTGTTTTCTTACTGTTTTCATCATCCATGCATTATTCTAATCAACTTTCAAATGATGGTTATTTGTAGATCATTTAATTCAACATTAATTCATGGGCCTTTCCATAGGCAATCCAAATTGCATATGGGCCCATTTAAATATGTTTACCATGTCAACTAGTTTATCTTTGATGCATCCTTAAACTTGTCATGCATATAAAATAGGATCATGCTGGATCTTTTGCCGTAGTAGTAATTGTTGCATCCGGTGTTTGTTCTAGTTCGTTGCTTCTTCGCGGATAGGACGTTGAGATGATGTGAGCAACGACAAGTTCTTAGGATGTACCTCTACTTGCTGGATCTCAGGCAAGTATACTCACTTGCTACCTATGGCTGCCTTTCATCACTTGTTACCGATTCTCCCCGTTGCCTTTATTCTAGCCTTATGATTCGATGCTTGTGTCTCGATCCTATCATATGTTTACCTTGCAACCATGAGATAGCCTTCCTTCCACTTCCTATTAACTGTTGTTTGTTTACCTTGTCGACCCTCGTGTCGTAGTTGCATGCTTAGCGTTGTTTGCGCTCAAGTCTTGTTGTCCGTCTTATCATCTGTTTAGTTTGATAGTTGGGTTTCAACTTAATCAACAACATGTTAATGTTTTGGGTAATAATAATTTGATGATAAGGCACCGGCAGGAGGCCCGACGTGGTTTTGAGGCCTGCTAGTGTCGAACTTAATTAGGAAAAGGGTCTTGTCCTCCGATCCATGATGAGCGCACTAACCGCATGTGGGAAGCGTGTATGGGTGCCCCCCGCAATTCTGATTCGATTCGCATCTCGTCCAAATCACTACACTTAGTTCGAGCTTTCCATTTGATGCATGCATATGCAGGTGCGAGCCCTTGGCGCCAGGGTGGAACTTTTGTAGTCGGCATTTAGGGCGGCGTGGTCTTCCAGTGCTATGAGGGTCCCCCTTTTCTTCGTGGGGGCTCGATTAGCCGCGCACGCACAGCACGTGGTTCTTTGGGCTTGATGCGAAGAAGAGTTGGGTTGTGTTGAGTGCCTCGCTTGGTGGAAGGGCCTTTCCATCTGGCGGGTCATTCTTACGTGTACGGCCAAATTGGTGCATCCCTGCAGGGTTAATCTTCTCGAGAAGCCGTGTTGTCCGCGGTTATGGATGACTTGGTGAAAGTGCTGGCTAACAAGTACTCAGACAACTTACACTTAACGATGGTAACTTGACTAGTAATATAGATCACCTCCACCATAAAAATGAATGTCACCTTAATCAACAGTGTGAGTTTCCTTGGGTTGCTTCCTTAGTAGGGGGTAACACGGGATGGGTATTGCTTGGTGAGTAGTTATAGTTGGTTTTGTCGCGCTATCTTGTCCCTTTCTTTTAGCCGGATGTTGTAGCGCGTCTCTGTAGTTAGTTAGTGCAGCCCGCTGCCGCTTCTTTGCAATAAATCCCTTCCTTCCGTTGTACCCAAAGTATTTGTATCTTGTGATGATCGGTTACGCTGGTATCTTGTGAGTATGGGTTATCCACTTGCCAGTACTTAACCGTACTGACCCACGAATCCATTTCGTGGCTGCATATTCCACATTGCAGTCAACAGGTTTGAAGTCTGACGACGTTAGCTTGGGAATCCCTCCGGCTTGGCCTGGGCACAGATTGGACGCCATCGGTTATCTTCAGGACTCTTAGTCCAATTTGTATCTTGTCCGTAGTCAGACACTATGTTGTTTCTTCCGCTGTTATTTGGATCTTTGTATTGTATCAGTTGTATCCTTGACTCGTTTGAGTCGTCTTGTATATATCTTTTCTGTTGTTGTTGTGGAATATTCGTGAACTGTTGTAATGTTATCACAAGTGGCAACCTGAAATCGGTTATTATGCGGATTTTGGTGGAAATGCTGAAATCTGCATAGTGCCCGATCTCGGGGCGTCACAAATGGTATCAGAGCATGGTTTCCGATTCCCGATATTGTTTCGATACGAATGGTTATCGAAGCAACGGGTCCGCAAAGCCTGTAGGATAACCTCGCTAACGGTCGTGTTTCTAGAGTGTCAAAACAAACAATTTCTGCTAAACCTGTTTTGGAAACATCTCAATAGGATTCTTGTTTTCTCCTTATCTCTATTCTATTTCTCCTCCTACCTTATTTGTTTTGGAGTCTCTCCCCTTATCTATCTTTCAAAGTTTTAGGATCCTACGTGGGTGGACGTTTTCTGAGCCTTTAACCTAATAGGTTCGATCATAGAAAGATTCCTGGTGGAAGAACATCGTCATCAATCCGAGCAAGAATCTCTTGTTAGTGGTGTCGAGAAGCCTTTGTTAGTGGTGTCGAGGGGATCAACTGGAAGCATGAAGAATCGATAGTCGAACTTCTTTCCCCTCCCGGGTTAGTGGGTGGATTGCGAGGGCGCAATCCCTTGTTAGTGGTGTCGTCTGTAACACCCGGGGGATTTTCCCCCAAAGTAGAATTGTTTGCTCTCCTTTTTGCATGGCATTGCATCATGACATTGCACTTGGTTTCAAAACCAATTAAAAATTTCGAAAACACTTTCAAAAATTCAAACAATGCACTTCTGCTTTCAAATCAAATTGTTTTCAATACACTTGAAGTGTAAACATAATATTTGTTGGGTTAAATAACACACCTCTTACTAAAACCCCAATTTGAATTTCAAATTCCAATTTAAACAGTAATAAAAACTTTTGAATTTTGGAAATCCATTTGTCATGCAATTGGGCATTTCCATTCCTAAATACAAATAAAATTATTTCATAAAATTTTGAACAAATAAAACTCTCCCAAAATTCCATTCTTCTTCTCACCTTTCTCTTACAAAAAAAAGTGTAAACAGAAAATACAAAAACAAAAAGATGAGAAGGGGAGGCAGGCCAGCCCAAATGGGACAGCCCACCTTCCTCCTTTCTAGCCCGCTACCCCCTTCTTCTTCGTACGGACATAACAGGAGCACGAGGAGGACGTCACCCTCCACCGATTCCCCCACCTGCTCCCTCCTCCCCTCCTCTTCCTTTTAATCCTCACCGAGGAGGAACCCTAGCCCCTCTCCCTCTTCTTTTCCTCCCGGCCGCCACCCTCTTTCTTCCTCCTCTTCTCCCTCAACTCTCTGTAATCTTTTTCTGAACCTGAAAAACAGCCACCATGGCCGGATGTTTGGGGCCATGGCGCCGCCTCTCTGCTCGCCATCGAGCCGTGTACGTCGCGGGAATGGAACCCCCTGGGTTCCCTCTCCGTCCCCGCTTCTTCGCCCGGCTCTGGGAGGCCACAGGGAGACGACGCCGTCGAGCTTTCCCGCCGGTGTTCCCTGGCTGCATCGGCCTCGCCAACCCGTCCCCGAGCTCTCCTATCCGTCCCCGAGCCGTCCGCGTCGCGAAGGCTTCCCTGGTGAGCACCGTGTCCTCTCCCCTCTCCCCCTCGTGCTCTGAACGCCGGCCTTCGAGCTGCGCTGTGGGTTTCCTCGACGCAGGTCGCCGTCGTTCTGTCTGTCATTCCGATCTGCACAGCACGTGTTTCTGTCCCAAAATTCAGCTAACCGAGTTTGGGTCGCCTCATATTACACACGGATCTGTATACTAACAAACACACGCAGTAGCCCAGTGGCTAGCCCCGATCAGCGCACCCCCTGGATCATGGGTTCGAATCTCCCCTTCCGCAGCCAAAGCCACCCCTTTTTCCTCCTTTTTCTTTTATTTCTCGAATTCCAGAAAAACAGATCTTAGCCTTTATTTGTAAAATCAATAACAAATTGAAAAATGCTCCAATTTTAATGATTCAAATTGCTATGGATTCAGAATCTTGTGCTCTTTCTGTTAGTCACAAAGTTGCAACATGTTTCTGTAATAAATTTTGCACTAAATAATTAAATACAGAAATGGCTTTTAAAATTTGAAACTTTGGGAATTCATAACTTGAGTTCTGTTCACCCAATTTGAGCAAACTTGGGCTCTAAAAATTTGTCTTAACAAAATCTACACATTGGTATTTTATTTGGTCACAATTGAATTAAATTTGAACATGTTTCCCTCTGTTTACTAAAAAGGGAAGAATAAAATACTTATGAAGAATTGCATAATAAATTCAATAATAATCCAAAAATTATGTTTAATAGCTCAAATTGTTCATTAAAACATTTTATACATGTTTTCAACCTTCTCAATACAATTTGTTTACTGTTTTCCCTAATTAAAAGTGGTGCAATAATTCAATGCTTTAATTACACCTTTTAAATTGCAAAATTCATAACTTGGGCAATTCAAATCCAATTCCAACATGTAAAATATGTTTCCATGCAAAATTGAATAAGCTTTCCAAATATAAACTTTGTTTTCTATTTTGAATAAATTAAATTGCTGAAAACAACTATTTCTTAATTAATGCATTTAAAATTGTCAATTTAATAACTTGCTCATCTAAAATCCAAATTCAACAAATGAAATATGTATTCCATCTAAAATTGTGTGTTCTTTCCAAATATAAATTTGGTTATATGTTTTGAACATTTAAAATTGGTGAAAACAACAAATGTTTGTTTAAATCATTTAAGGTGCCAAAGTTCATAACTTAATAAATAAAATTCCAAACTTGGTAAACAACATATCAAATTGAAGCTATTGTTGTTTTATTATTGTTTTCATCATCCATGCATTATTCTAATCAACTTTCACATGATGGTTATTTGTAGATCATTTAATTCAACATTAATTCATGGGCCTTTCCATAGGCAATCCAAATTGCATATGGGCCCATTTAAATATGTTTACCATGTCAACTAGTTTATCTTTGATGCATCCTTAAACTTGTCATGCATATAAAATAGGATCATGCTGGATCTTTTGCCGTAGTAGTAATTGTTGCATCCGGTGTTAGTTCTAGTTCGTTGCTTCTTCGCGGATAGGACGTTGAGATGATGTGAGCAACGACAAGTTCTTCGGATGTACCTCTACTTGCTGGATCTCAGGCAAGTATACTCACTTGCTACCTATGGCTGCCTTTCATCACTAGTTACCGATTCTTCCTGTTGCCTTGATTCTAGCCTTATGATTCGATGCTTGTGTCTCGATCCTATCATATGTTTACCTTGCAACCATGAGATAGCCTTCCTTCCACTTCCTATTAACTGTTGTTTGTTTACCTTGTCGGCCCTCGTGTCGTAGTTGCATGCTTAGCGTTGTTTGCGCTCAAGTGTTGTTGTCCGTCTTATCATCTGTTTAGTTTGATAGTTGGGTTTCAACTTAATCAACAACATGTTAATGTTTTGGGTAATAATAATTTGATGATAAGGCACCGGCAGGAGGCCCGGCGTGGTTTTGAGGCCTGCTAGTGTCGAACTTAATTAGGAAAAGGGTCTTGTCCTCCGATCCATGATGAGCGCACTAACCGCATGTGGGAAGCGTGTATGGGTGCCCCCCGCAATTCTGATTCGATTCGCATCTCGTCCAAATCGCCACACTTAGTTCGGGCTTTCCATTTGATGCATGCATATGCAGGTGCGAGCCCTTGGCGCCAGGGTGGAACTTTTGTAGTCGGCATTTAGGGCGGCGTGGTCTTCCAGTGCTATGAGGGTCCCCCTTTTCTTCGTGGGGGCTCGATTAGCCGCGCACGCACAGCACGTGGTTCTTTGGGCTTGATGCGAAGAAGAGTTGGGTTGTGTTGAGTGCCTCGCTTGGTGGAAGGGCCTTTCCATCTGGCGGGTCATTCTTACGTGTACGGCCAAATTGGTGCATCCCTGCAGGGTTAATCTTCTCGAGAAGCCGTGTTGTCCGCGGTTATGGATGACTTGGTGAAAGTGCTGGCTAACAAGTACTCAGACAACTTACACTTAACGATGATAACTTTACTAGTAATATAGATCACCTCCACCATAAAAATGAATGTCACCTTAATCAACAGTGTGAGTTTCCTTGGGTTGCTTCCTTAGTAGGGGGTAACACGGGATGGGTATTGCTTGGTGAGTAGTTATAGTTGGTTTTGTCGCGCTATCTTATCCCTTTCTTTTAGCCGGATGTTGTAGCGCGTCTCTGTAGTTAGTTAGTGCAGCCCGCTGCCGCTTCTTTGCAATAAATCCCTTCCTTCCGTTGTACCCAAAGTATTTGTATCTTGTGATGATTGGTTACGCTGGTATCTTGTGAGTATGGGTTATCCACTTGCCAGTACTTAACCGTACTGACCCACGAATCCATTTCGTGGCTGCATATTCCACATTGCAGTCAACAGGTTTGAAGTCTGACGACGTTAGCTTGGGAATCCCTCCGGCTTGGCCTGGGCAGGGATTGGACGCCATCGGTTATCTTCAGGACTCTTAGTCCAATTTGTATCTTGTCCGTAGTCGAACACTATGTTGTTTCTTCCGCTGTTATTTGGATCTTTGTATTGTATCAGTTGTATCCTTGACTCGTTTGAGTCGTCTTGTATATATCTTTTCTGTTGTTGTTGTGGAATATTCGTGAACTGTTGTAATGTTATCACAAGTAGCAACCTGAAATCGGTTATTATGCGGATTTTGGTGGAAATGCTGAAATCTGCATAGTGCCCGATCTCGGGGCGTCACAACCGTGTGGTGGTAGGCACAACCACGTATAGTCCTTACCCAGCAAGAAACTGTAGAAAATGAGTAGCAAATGAAGCTCGCTATGTTCCATCAGCGCCATAAAATCTAAATTGTGCTCTCTCACAAACTCATTAACTGCTAAGTGTTTTGCATGATCCCCTAACTCATCACTATTCCAGATCACCCCTCTCATTTCTTAAACTTAGTTAATCTTAATCTACCACTTCTTCGAGGTTTCGTGAAACCATCAACATTATTCTTATGGTTACGCTTAACGGTAAGAATACGTGGTGTGAGATCCGTATGATCTCCAACCACCTCTAGTCTCTCATCCTTCAAGTCCTCACTTAAATTCAAAACTCTTATTATAACCAAACCGCTATCGTTATCATCATTTATAGAAGTTATGTTATTCTGCACACAAACAAAAGATCTAGAAGTTCCCGCGCCCTTATTTTCAAAATAGAAGAATCTAATTGATACTTCGTTTTTCCTAACAAGATACCAGATCTATCCACTCTGCACTTAATTTAAGACGTAGAAAAATTATGAATAGAATGCTTTGGACAAGAATTTGTACCTGAAGAGAAATCTTGGTCCTTGCGCTCCGCCAGAGCACTGGCCCGCTCAGACTGAGGTAGGTCTGCGTTAGGTTTGGCTTGAAGCATCGCGTTGTGACGGACCTCCTAACTTGCAGCCCCGCCTAGGCCACCATAAGCAAGTATCTCCTCCTCGGATGGACTCCTCGCCTAGGGTGCAACCACTCTAACCCCCAACCCTGCTGGTTGGGGTGAGTGGTAATCCTCCGTTTGAAATCCTCGCCAAGTGCACGGCCCCCCAACCCGCCTGGTTGAGGAGTATGCATCACCGTGTTGGAGAAGTCCACGTCTAGACACCGAGGTGAAAGGACCCTGGGGGGCCTCCCACATGGCTCCAAGCAGGTTGAATCCGCCTGAAGATGCACACCCGCCTCCTGCAGGCGTGGCATGCCACAACCGATCCCCTTCCCATTATCATCGTCCACCCGGCCCAGCCACCTGGGTCGGCTG
Organism: Alopecurus myosuroides; assembly: GCA_028641055.1. Taxonomy (NCBI): domain Eukaryota; kingdom Viridiplantae; phylum Streptophyta; class Magnoliopsida; order Poales; family Poaceae; genus Alopecurus; species Alopecurus myosuroides. The sequence goes on along the minus strand of CM054060.1, from coordinate 244,755,776 downwards.
GGGTGATAGGGTACCCAGCTCCTTGGAAGACGCCACCATACCCATCAGTACCTCACGGGCCGCTTGCACCGTGGATTCCACAAATGGAGAAAGGACTACTCTTGGGGAGAAGGACTTATGTACACCCAAGGAATCCGATCCCTTTGTTGTGGGTGTGCTATAAGTGTTAGGAGCGGTGACCTCCATAATCTTACTCGTGTCCAAAACATCCTTCCCATCCTGAGTAGATTTATCCTTTCTACTATCATTGTCATCACTGTCATGAGCATCATCTGTTTTGTCCACGATCATATCATCTTTTCCATCCAAGTTGGGGTTCTTAACAAAAAAAATTAGCTCATAAAAGCCATTCTTGATGAACACCGCCCACTTATCTGGGACCAAAGTATAGTCCATGCAACCCACTATGATACGCAAAACCCCATGCTTCCTAGTATACTTCATATCAACCTTGAGTTTCTTACCAAACAAACAACCCAAAATCCATAAAATCAAGAAATCAGCTCTGAACAGGAGGTATATCAGAAATGCGAATCCAAATCTCTGGGAGGAGCCATAAAGGCTTCATCTCGGTGGCCCAAGAATCCACCATCAAGATGCATGAGTTATTCGGCACATGACAAGATCCAAAAAAACTTCATGCGATACATCTCAACCCTCGATGTAAACGATACCTTGAAGAAGTTTTCTCCAACTTGTATCACTTCACATTTAAAATTTTCAGACGACACTAAACGTTGCAGCTGAGAGGTAATTTCTTTGACAGATAAAGTCCCTCCAGTAATAGTGAGAAGAGCAAGTCTAGCCGAATCAATCTTGGGTGATAAGAAGCTCTCGGAATAGCTTCATAAAATGTTAGACCCTCATGGATGAAGCCGTGAGAAATAACCTGCTGCTTCGCCACTGATAACAACGGGCACACCTCCGGAGTGTGATCTGAGCCCTCGCAATACTCACAGACCTCCACAGGGAAATCCACACTCATATGACCCTGCACCCCACACTGAAAACAGCGTGCTTTATCAAAAAAAATTGCGGCTCCATCACCCGAGCCAGGCTACTCCATACTAGAACCCTACCCATCAACACCAACCACCGCTTGCGATTGTTGTTTTGGGGCCGAGATTGCTGAAACAAGAGCATTACCAATTGAAGTCTGCCCAGTAACCAAACTGGCCGAACTCCTTCTCGGTAGAACCTGCCCGGAACCACTCGTCGTGATAGACTTTTTCTAGTTTTCTCTGCCCGGCAACACCGCAGCTGAAGGCCCAGCCACCTTTTGTACCACCGGCGTCACCTGTGCTCGCAACCCCTTGGTGACCTGCCGAACCATCGCGGCTACCCTTTCATCTTGAATACCCGGCACCACCGTGATGTTTGGCCTTGGGATCACCGGACTACGCCCATAGCCACGACCCCTTTGATTATTGTTAAAACTTCCATGGAAATATCCACGACTACCGTTATACGGCCATCGGAAGCGATCACCGCCGTGCTGCTGCAATCCATTATTGGCGTTGAACCCAGACCCCACATTGAAATTCCTGAAACCATTGTTCCAGGCGAATCCGTTGCGAGGATGGTCTGGTTGACCCGCCGTGCCGCTAGGGCCGCCTTAATGATAGACATTGGGGCCATATCCTCTTCCCTCCGTACCGCCGCGGTGAGGTGGTGTGGTGTTTCTGCAACCAACATCCCGCCCTTGCCCATCACCCGCCGGTCCACGCCCGCCTCCACCAGACACCATGGACGATGCACGAACAAGAGGCGCCGGGGCAGACAGATGATTGCAAAACCCTACCGAGACTCCACGTTGAAGTGGGACTCGGATAAGGATACAATGAGAACTCACAGGGCCCGTATAGCCCACTTTTTTTGGAATTGACATCGCGTTATAGGCCCAAAATGATGCAATAGAACCGGCCCGCTTGGCCAATCCTCTCTAATTTTGAATTTTCGGATAGAGCTGATCCGCAATTTGCGGCTAAATGCATGGATGCCAGTGATGGTTCACGGGCGAACCAATGCTTTAGAAGATTCCGAGATCGAACTAGACACCATGGACGATCATCACCATCCGTGAAAAAACTAGAGGGATCAATCACCGGCAGCTTTAAACCCTGCTTCAAAGCTTTCAAGAGATTCAGCCTCGATGCCGACATCGAAGAAGATGGAGGCGAGGGAGATGAGAGAAGTGAAGAAACCACATACCTCTGATCCCACCTTTCGCGCCATCTCTTCTCCGCCCTCGAGGTCAGTCCGAGCGGGTTTCGTCTGGAGACGACGACCGACAGATATATCAGAGAGAGACGCCGCCATCCCCGCTCTCTGCGGTAGCCACATGGTCGCGGCCTCCCTCCAACATTGACGTTGGGCCTTCACCGTCACTGTCCTCGTCAGAGAGGACCCATAATCGCACAGTGGCCGCCCCAAACGGGAGACCGGGAATTGCGGATATCCCAAGGTTTTAACTCCAGTGACTCATAATGAGACTCTCGCTCTAGAGGAAGGGTCGAGAGTTGGTGCTTCATCTTCGGATACGCAGATATGGTCCACCTTATGGAAGCTAAAGTTGATTCCAAGAGTCCGAGTATTTCGGTGGCGTCTCATCCGTGGCATCCTACCAGACTGTGTAACTCTGAAGTATAGGCATATTAAGCACCTCTTTGAGAGTGATCTATGCTAAGCAAAAGAGGAAGATCTCCGTCATGCTCTAGTATCGTGTTCTCATGCCCAGAGTTATTGGACAATGGCTCGCGAGACACTTGATCTAAAACTACCAACGCTGCATCCTCTAACCTGGGCTAGAGACATTGTTCTAGATCCTATGCTCTCAGAGGATGAGAGAAGCAACATTACTACCGGATGCATGCCATCTGGAATGCAAGGAGTAGACGGAGTCATGAAAGGGAGAGTTTTAAACCTGAACATATTGTTAAGAAGGTTAGAGAAGATCTCTCCATGTTAGAGGTTCCTTGACATGGTGCCTTAGTGTCGGTGGCACAATGCTGGTGACCTCCTGATGCTAATTGGATTAAAATCATCATCGATGGGGCAGCTGGATATGGAGCATCGAAATGGAGGAGGAGGAGAAGGTGTGGCTCGTTCCCATGATGCTTTCTTGGGTACCTGGTGTACCCTTTACAGGTGTGATGATCCGATGAGTGCGGAAGCCCTAGCGCTGAGAGAAGGGGTGATCTTCGCCCATTTGTGATCGCGGGTTATTACTGAAGTGGATTGCGTAGAGGTAGTCAACCTCTGCAGATCACGCCAGGATTCAAGATCTATTGTGTTGCCTATTTTAGACGATACCGGGGAGTTATCTGCTAGTTCTATTTCCTTTTCGATTGTGCGGGAGGCTAATAAGTCAGCGGATTGTTGTGCTAAGCGTGCTTGCACCCTCTCGGGTTCAGAATGATTGTCCGCCGTTTCTTGTAAGCAGCGCTGTGGTTGATTGTAACGGTTTATCTTTGAATCTTTACCTACTAATAAAAGCAGCAAGGCTTCTTGCGGTCCGTCTAGATTTTACTGATTTACCCTTCATCAAACCACCGTATGCTTCATACCGATTCGTTGTTGTCTAATAAAGAAAAGGAAATAAAGGAAACCGGTGAACCACCAAGGAGAAGGAGAGGGAGCGTGACCCACGTGACCACAAGGAAAAAGGAAAGCGAACCATAACCGGAGAGGGAGAGTGTGACGCACGCGAGCAAGAACCAAAACCGGAGAGGTAGTGTCCAGGACGTTGCATGCATAGAGTACGTCATCCATGTGGGCATTGCTAACCTACGTGAACTCCATATAAAGAATATTTTCAAGCTCGGACAGTATTATGCATATCTTCATTGGTGTCTTACATAATCTATCGATCAATCCAGTGAGATCAGTTTACCACATATGGGCGAGCCCATAGCGACAATGGCGCAGAAGACGGGCCAACACACACGATAGTGGTAATCCACGGAAACACACCGGATCGACACATGCCCGTCGATGAGGGTGTTCGACGTGCTCGACCGAACAGGGCCCATGAAAAACTAGGACCCCCAAATAGCACGTAGTCGTATGACTATGTGTTTAGCAGAAAAAAGATGCACATCAATGAAGCCTAGGCCTAATCAATTCCGATCTGCTACGCCACCGCGTGCATGTTCTTGGGACATTCTACCTACCACTACTCCAGGTAACTTCGTTCATAATTTGTTGGATCGGCTACACCTTCGTCCCGGCGCGCAGGTCTGCCCCGATGCTCCGCCCAGGCCTCTACACTTGATCGACGTCCGAATTCCAGATTTGGTGAGCCAACAGCGGTGTTCCACCTAGCCCCGACAATTCTGCACTTCAATCTTGAAGTCTTCCTACCACGATCATCCTGACTCCAATCTACAGTTTGGTTATTAGGCATGTCGATATGAATCAAATAAATCAATCTGTTCTTCAAACAATCAAATCGTTGTTCTTTAATTATCACAACAGTGTATCAAGCTGTTTGTTCAGATTCATAATTCAGATATCCCGGTGGTGCTCTTAATTCAAGGTTAGCTACGGAACCGTTAGTTTCCAATTAGGTAGGCGATTATTCTCCCTCCCCCTCCCCCCCACTAAAAAAGGTACACGATTATTCTATTTTTTAAAGAAACGTACAATTCATTCATGTATAGATTGAACTCAGTTAATAATTTTTTTTGTTTATACAAAAATAAATAAATCATGAAATCTATCAATAGAAATTCTGATTTAGTTACACAATAGAGTGAAAGTACAATTTAGTTATATTAGTTAATTGAAATTTTAAATTTATAGGGCCCCAATTTTCATTTTGCATCAAGCCCCCTAATTCTAGAGATGGTCCTGGCCCGACATCCTCAGCTAAACCATCGGCGGAAGCTCAAAGCCCAAAACCGCCGGATCCCGCGGCTTCAACTCTAAAGTTTCAAACGGTCTACGATGTCTCGCCTGCCACTTTGGCACGAGCCAAATAGAAGCATGAGGCCTACACACGACTCTGTTTACCAAATAAGAATTCCTTAGAAAAAAATTAGAGTGAGATGGATCACACGAGAGGAAAAGAGTTGTCATCAAAGGTTGAAATTAACTAACTTTTTTTTAATAAAGTGAAAACCGTAGCAACGCACGGGCACAATTGCTAGTCAATAATAAAGCTCCCAATGTTGACGGCAGAGAAAAAATAGCTAGGACTGACCAAGATTGTGTTGATGTTTTGTACGGAGTACTTCTGTTTTGGACAGGAAGGGACATATAATTATTATTGGTTGAAAGAAAGGGTAGTGAAGACCGATGGGGGAGTAGGTAAGGAACTCAAACACGACTGAAAAATCGTCGTCAATTGAAACAGAAAACATATCCATCACCATCAGCCACCCATCTTATTTTGAGCTTTAACGTTCTCTCGTCACGAGAAAAACAGGAGGGTGGTCATTCAAGCGGGAAAATGCACGTTTTAGAAGTATATAAACAATCCCACTACTTCATTTTTCATACTCTACCAATTTTTTTACCAAGTACTGTACTGCATAATTAACTACGCAGTGCCTCGTGTGTGCATATCGGGAGCAGGTGAAGTACACAGCCCAACAACATCGAGTCAATCGTTGCTACCGCAAGCCATGACCTCAACGCGACACCGTGCATTGCATTACGCCCCGTACTTATCCTACAGAACAGACGGCCACCTCGCGCCAAACCAAAGTCTGACTATACACAATTTGAACTCCAGGTTGAAGACAGGACTCCACGACACCCATCCATGGCGCCGCAGCACTTCCTTGTCGTCGCGTTCCCAGGCCAGGGCCACATCAACCCGGCCCGCGCCATGGCGGAGCGCCTCGCACGGGCCGCTCCGGGCGCTCGTGTCACGCTGTCCGCCGCCGTGTCCGCGCACCGGCTCATGTTTCCCTCGCTCGCGTCCCCCGACGAGGAAGTCCACGACGGCGCCGTCTCCTACATCCCCTACTCCGACGGCTACGACCGCGGCTTCCGCCTCTTCGCCGGCGACGGGGACGACGCGCGGAGGTACGTGGAGGCGTTCGGCCGCGTCGGCCGCGAGACCTTGTCGGCGGTGATGGACCGCCTCGCGGCGCGCGGCCGGCCCGTGACGTGCGTCGTGTACGCCATGCTCATGTGGTGGGCCGCCGAGGTCGCCCGGGAACGCGGCGTGCCACGCGTGCTCTACTGGATCCAGCCGGCCACCATGCTGGCCGTGTACTACCACTACTTCCACGGCTACGAGACGACCGTGACGGAGCACGCCGCCGAGCCAGGGTTCACGCTGGCCATGCCAGGCCTCCCGCCGATGGCGATCCGTGACCTCCCGAGCTTCTTCACCAACGTCACGGACGGGAGGCTGGTCGCGGCGTTCGGCGACATCCGAAGGACGTTTCAGCAGCTGGACCTGGACGTCGTCGGCGGTAGCAGCAGCAACATGGGAGGTAGGAAACCCATGGTGCTCGTGAACACCGTCGAGGCGCTGGAGGCTGGCGCCCTCGCGTCCGTGCCTGAACTGGAGGTGCTCCCCGTCGGGCCGGCCGTCCTGTCGCTCTTCGCTGACGGCACGAGAAGTGGCACAAACGCCGTTGTAGGGGATCTCTTCGAACACGACGGAAAGGGCTACATGGAGTGGCTCGACATGAAGCCGGCCCGGTCCGTTGTCTACGTCTCGTTCGGGAGCATGGCGGCGGTGAACAAGCCGCAGAAGGAGGAGATGAAGCGAGGCCTCGCCGCGAGCGGCCGGCCGTACCTGTGGGTCGTGCGCAAGAACAACAGAGACGATGATGATGATGACAACGCGGAGCACGAGCTGGGCATGGTGGTCGAGTGGTGTGACCAGGTGCGGGTGCTGTCGCACCCAGCCGTCGGCTGCTTCGTGACGCACTGCGGATGGAACTCGACGCTGGAGAGCGTGGCGTGCGGCGCGCCCGTGGTCGCCGTGCCGCAGTGGTCCGACCAGGACACCAACGCGCGCCTTGTCGTCCAGTGGGGCGTCGGCGTGCGAGCCACCATCGATGCTGACAGATTTCTGGGCGCGGAAGAGCTCGCGAGGTGCGTGGAGTTTGTCATGGGGGACTCCGAGGAGGGCGCTGCCGTAAGGAGGAGCTCGGCGGCATGGAAGGCGAAGGTGCAGGAGGCTATCGTGGACGGCGGATCCTCCGAGCATAATTTGAAGACCTTCCTTAACCAATTCGCAAATCATGCTTATTAGATACGTGCGTCTTATTTTCCCTGTTGGAGCATCTCTACTCTCTAGGACGTCCCGAATAAACGCGACCGCAGAAGTGTTATCGGTATCCCAAAAATTGTTTTAGGTACCATGCGTGCAGCGTGCTTGGGCGGAATAGATATACGAAATGGGTACGGTAAATTCAAATTAAAATGTTCGCCAGACATTTCAACTAGACATTCAAGCTCATCACCATAACAACCTAGTTCATCATGAACTATCCTAAACTAGACAACGCCGATCTTCCTTCACTGGTGTGCTTTACTTGTCGATAGTGCTTGACCGCCGACCCGCGCAGCGCCCACGAGCGAGCTCATGCTCCTCCTTGACGGCTTCGAGGTGGGACTGAGCACCGGGTTTGTCGTTCGCCGCCGCTTTTGTAGCGGTAGCGGGTTCGTCGTCGGCAATGCAGGTCCACTGCTACCGTGACAAGATGTGCTCATCGAGTTCAAACATAGCGGAGTAGGGGATCACCACCATGGCTGCCCTCGGCTCCGACACCGCACGGGAACCATCTGCCTCCGCGTCGTGCGACCGGGGAACATGCCCGACCCACCTAAGCCCTCGAAGGCGGTTGCGCTTGCTCGTGCCGACTGGGCAGCGGAGGCACCGCTCCTCCTCGTCGACTGAAGGAGCGGCGCGAACTTCGGCGCGCCCTCCACGCATACCACTTCCGCGAATGGACGAGCCCGCCATCGATTTAGCGGAGAAGTGGATGAAATTGGCTAAGACTACTGGCTAATTTCTCGCTGGAACTTTCTAGCCCTAGTGGTGGAGCAAATGAAACTATGGCGGAGGGAACCGACGAGCTAACACTAAATGCCTCTGGTACCGTTCATATAGCGTTTGAGGGGACGCGTTTCTGGGCTCCCTAAAAAAAATTCCGGACCGAGCCGATATGTGGTGCATGTTCGGGCAGTAAAAATGGCCAAATCCGCATATCGGCCGAAATTTTCCGGATGGGGGGGGGGGGGGGGGGGGGCTTATTCAGGATGATCTGATGGACATGCTCCTACTATTTCCTAGTGTTGCCGCAACATTTGTTTTTGTACACATGAACAAAAACCAAGCCCGTGTTACCAGCCCCCTTCCCGAGCTACACAAGGGTACCCTGCTCGCCGTCACTCGAGGCCAAGAACCAGGGGAGTTGGTGGTGTTTCTCTCATTTTTTGGGGTCACTAGAGGCTGGTGGATGGTGCTTCGGCTGTGACTCGAGGTGGAGTTTGTGCTAGACACGTGACGGTGCCTGTTACACCGTGGTGGTCTCGCTTTGTTTTAAAACTTTATCTCAAGCATGAAGAGATACCCCAAGGGCAATAATTCTTTTTTTACGGAAGGCAGCGAGCGCTGCTTTGGCTACTCAGGAAGAAAGCCGGAACAAAGGATGGTGAGGTATAGATTAATTACAGGAGAAGAAAGAGAACAAAGAAAATGAGCTTTTCATATAGAGAAGGGAAACAAAAATATCAATCGCCCAAAGGCTGTGAGCACCACTCTCCCGCTGGCCACATCGATCCCATGAGCCCCGAAGGTTACCAAAACTTCATCTCGGTGATGATTTTAGCAGCCAGGACCAGCGGGTTGCGAGACTTTCTGTTCAAGATCCTATTGTTGGGCTCTTTCCAAAGTAACCACCAAGGAGTGCAATAGAGCGCCAACGCTACACGATCGCCGGGACTTGAAGGACACCATGAATAGAGCTCCACGAATCCTACAGATTTGTTGTGTCTGCGCATGGGCTTGCGGCGATGGGCAAATGAAATTTGTCCAACACTTCCAACCATACCTACCATGAGTAAGAACAGGATGTGGATAAATGAATGGCAGTCTCCGGCAGAATGCAACATAGCGAGCATATGGGATCATGGGGCCAGCCCCGCTTTGCGAGATTATCGGTTGTCACACACCTGTTATGCAAGAGAATCCAAGCTACAGTTAGGAGTTGCCTTTGTTTTCCAAAACCGGGTGAACACATCAGAGGGAATTCGGCCATTGAATTGCATTAGATAAGCAGATTTAGCAGTATATGTACCATTGCCAGCTAACTTCCAAGTGTCATAGTCATGCTGATCATCAAATTGAAAGGGTGTCAGCACATCCATGAGCTCCCATAACTGGATATATTAACTGAGTATTACGAGGAAAGGGTTGGGTTTGATTAGGAAAATTCATTGCCTATTGGTGACTACTCGCCTGATACAATGTTTCTCAAGCGAGAGTGCTTGAAGAGAGCATAGAAACAATTGCATAGAAGCATTCCATGCATCCAATCCAATGGTTGATCCCGAAAGTGGTTTCTAGACCATCATCAATTGTGATGATGGTGAGGCCTGAAAGATCTCATGTAAGGTGCTATCAACCAGCAGCTGCAGGCCACGCCAAAACTTGGAGCTATCTATTACATTCTGCCACGGCCAGCGAACACAAAGATCAGCACCCTAAACCTGCAAATTCGGGATGCCAAGTACTCAGAGGTGTTTAGGAATGCATACTTCAGACCAATTAACCAAGCATTTACCTCCGGTGACCTTGCCATCGGCAATCCAAAGAAAAGCACGCCGTAGTTTATCCAATTGCTAGAGCAGCCATTTTGGATGTAATATAGCCATAAGCTGATAAGACGGGAGAGCATAGAGCACCAAAGTGACAAGGGTGAGACACTCGGCCACTGAGATCCATTTAGCTTTGCATCCGGCCAAATTCCTGAGGGACTTGTCCAAAATTTATTGAAATTCGACTGCCTTCAAAGTTTAAACTTTTGTCAGGCATGGGAGACCAAGGTATTGGAACGGGAACTGAGCCAGCTGGCAAGATGTAGCAGAAGGTGCAAAAGGCAAGTCAACATTGTGACAATAGATGTGTAGCAGACTGCTCTTTTCATAATTTGTGTGGAGCCCTGTAGCCGAGTCGAACTGTTGTAAAATAGCAACAGTGGCTTGCAAATCATGAAATTAGGCCGAAGAAAATAATAACATCGTCTGCATATAGTGACGTTCTGGAACGAAGAATCTGGTTCCCAATTTGTGGCAGAATCAAATCATCATGGGTCTTGTCCATCAATCTTCCTAGGCAATCCATGACAACAACAAACAAGAAGGGGGAGAGGGGTTCTCCCTGACGAAGCCCACATTTGTGCTAAATTGGATCGAACAGCTCACCATTAATGATAATTCTTGTCGATCTCAAGCCTAAAAAGGAAATAATGCAGATGACTCACTTGGAGCTGAAACCTCTGTGAGCAAGAAGCTTGAGCATAAATTCCCAGGAAACATATTCAAATTCCTTGCTTACATCTAGCTTAAGCATTAGAGGCAGAATGTTTTTCTGCCTAAGAGAGCGGATGGCCCATTGAACATAAACATAATTGCATGGATGGGTCTCCCTTGAATAAATGCATTATGATAAGGGAAACGAGGAAATGCATGAAGGGTTGTAGCCTGTTTGCCAAATTTTTTGTAAAAGCTTGCCAAAATTGTGCACCAGACTAATTGGGTGGAATTCCGAAGGACTGATAGGCCCTTAAATTTTTGGCAAGAGCACTAGGAGGGTATTGTTGAGGAGGGATGGTCCTTGTGGGTTTGAGCTTTCGAGAAATTGCATTGCTGCCATCACATCAGGTCTGATTAGATTTCATGCAAGACGGTAGAAAAGGCGAGTGAAGCCATCTGGTCCAGGTGCCTTCTCAGGGTGCATTTCGAGAATAACCGTCTTGACCTGGTCAGCCGAGAACGGCATGTCCAGCCCAAGGGGCTCAATAGGTGGAAAGTTGAGGGAGTCCAAATTGATAGAATTTTTCCTTGATTTGTAAGAGTCGAACAACGAGTTAAAAGCGCAATACTTCTGTGTATAGATTATCGAGTTTTATTTATCCACACATAAATCTTAATATAAACAAAATCAACATGGCAATCTGACAAAGAGGGGCATTGTCATGTCTAGGGAGGTAAATGTGGTGTGATGCGTGTGGTTTTGTTCCTGGCGGGCATAGTATTCGTCATGCTGTGATGTAGAGACATCGTACTAGAGTTCATAAACGGGGGTGCCATGAGCCTACTGGTAGAACCGCGTGGGGCATGATAATACGACAAACGAGAACACCGTTTTACCCAGGTTCGGTACGACACAACTAGGCGGCATTCCTACTCCTGCAATCTCACTAAATCAGGGTTGAAGCCTAAAGTATATAAAGTACAATGTGAGTATGGTTTCGCTAACTCGGCGAGGATCGACTTCTCGGCGAGTTGGCTTCTAGCTAAAATTGTCTGTCTATTCTTGCTCCCGTCTGGATTTATATAGATATCCAGATTAGGGCTTACAGAAAGGAAACCTAGAAGACTACAGAAAGCATCTAACTTGGAAAGTAAGAAATCCGTCTTCTCTTCCAAGCCGCACAACTTTAGACCATGGTCTGGGTCCTTCTAGAATCCAGCTTCCTGCGCGTCAGCTTACTGGGCCACCCTGGTAATCCGGCTTTTAGGCCAATGCCGGACATACCCCTAATTGGCATATATCCGACAGTAGCCCCTAAGAAGGATTAAGACTTCATTCTGCCGCTCTTCGTTCATTGGCGTTTTTTTCAGAAATGTCAGCGTTTTGTCTTGATTCTTCTTTTCATCAAAAAATCTCTTAACCCAAAACTCGGATTTTACCAAAGTAAGGCGATCCGTGACCTCCCGAGCTTCTTCACCAACGTCACGGACGGAAGGCTGGTCGTGGCGTTCGGCGACATCCGAAGGACGTTTCAGCAGCTGGACCTGGACGTCGTCGGCGGTAGCAGCAGCAACATGGGAGGTCGTTGGAAATCCATGGTGCTCGTGAACACCGTCGAGGCGCTGGAGACTGGCGTCCTCGCGTCCGTGCCAGAATTGGAGGTGCTCCCCGTCGGACCGACAGTCCTGTCGCTCTTCGCTGACCGCACACACGCCATGGTAGGGGATCTCTTCGAACAAGACGGAAAGGGATACATGGAGTGGCTCGACAAGAAGCCGGCCCGGTCGGTTGTCTACGTCTCGTTCGGGAGCATGGCGGCGGTGAACAAGTCGCAGAAGGAGGAGATGAAGCGAGGCCTCGCCGCGAGCGGCCGGCCGTACCCGTGGGTCGTGCGGAAGAACAACAGAGACGATGATGATGGCGCCAACGCGGAGCACGAGCGGGGCATGGTGGTCGAGTGGTGTGACCAGGTGTGGGTGCTGTCATACCCAGCCGTCGGCTGCTTCGTGACGCATTGCGGATGGAACTCGACGCTGGAGAGCGCGGCGTGTGGCGCGCCCGTGGTCGCCGTGCCGCAGTAGTCCGACCAGGACACCAACGCGCGCCTTGTCGTCCAGTGGGGCGTCAGCGTGCGAGCCACCATTGATGCTGATAGATTTCTGGGCGCGGAAGAGCTCGCGAGGTGCGTGGAGTTTGTCATAGGGGACTCCGAGGAGGGCGCTGCCATAAGGAGGAGCTCGGAGGCATGGAAGGCGAAGGTGCATGAGGCTATCTGGACGGCGGATCCTCCGAGCATAATTTGAAGACCTTCCTCGACCAATTTGCAAACCATACTTAAAAGATTTTATATACACACTACAGTACAATGATAAGGATGCGTGCATCTCATTGCCCTCAATTGTTTTAAGGTACCATGCGTGCTTGAGCGGAATAGATATACGAAATGGGTACGGTAAATTTAAAATAAAAATGTTTGCCCGACATTTCAACTAGACATTCGCTCATCATCATCACAAAGTAGTTCATTATGAACTATCCTAAACTAGACGACGTCGATCTTCCTTCACTGGTGTGCTTTACTCGTGGATAGTGCTTGACCGCCAACCCGTGCAGCGCCCACGAGCGAGCTCATGCTCCTCCTTGACGGCTTCGAGGCGGGACTGATCACCGGGTTTGCCGTTCGCCGCTGCTTTTGTAGCAGTAGCGAGTTCGTCGCCGGCAATGCGGGTCCACTGCTATCGTGGAAAGATGTGCTCTTCGAGTTCAAACACATCGAAGCTAACCTTCACGGTTCGCCCGCCACCCTTGGAGATCACCACCATGGCTGCCCTCGGCTCCGGCACCGCGCGGGAACCATTTGCCTCCGCATCGTGCGACCGGGCGGCTGCGCTTGCTCGTGCTGACTGGGCGGCGGAGGCACCACTCCTCCTCGTCGACTGAGGGAGCGGCGCGCCCGCCACGCCTACCACTTTCGCGAATGGACAAGCCCGCCATCGATTTAGCGGAGAAGTGGACGAAATTGGCTAAGACTATCGGTTAATTTCTCGTTGGAACTTTCTAACCCTAGCGGCGGAGCAACTGAAACTACGGCGGATGGGAACCAACGAGCTAACACTAAATGCCACCTGTACCGTTCATATAGTGCTCGAGGGGACGCGTTTCCAGGCTCCCTAAAAAAATTTGCCAATCCGCATATCGGCCGAAATTTTCCGGATTGGGGGGAGGGGGCTTATTCAGATGATCTGCTAGACATGCTCCTACTATTTCTTAGTGTTGCCGCAACATTTCTTTTTGTACACATGAACAAAAACCAAGCCCCATCACTACTGGAAAACTCAACGCCGCCGAGTATTTCACCGAGTGCGAGGGTAAAAGACTCGGCGAAGACTTCACCGAGCATCCCGTGACTTGACACTCGGCGTACTCTCTTTTGCCGAGCTAATAAACGCCGAGTCTTTTACGCCGAGTGTAGCACTCGGCAAAGATACTGCCGAGTGTTTCGAGGCCTTCGCCGTGTATTTCTGATACATGGCAAAGTATCGAATTCCAGTAGTGCATGTTACCAACCCTCTTCCCGGGCCACACAAGGGTACCCCGCTCACCGTCACTCGAGGCCAAGAACTAGGGGAGTTGGTGGTGTTTCTCTCATCTTTTGGGGTCAGTAGAGGCTAGTGGATGGTGCTTGGGCTGTGGCTCTGTAACACCTGGGGTGTTTGCCCTAAGTTAGAAAGTTGGTTGTTTTTCTTTTTTGCTTTGCATCACATGCATCATATGCATTGCACCTTGTTTTCAAAACAACTCAAAAGTTCAAACTAATTTAAACTTTCAAACATGTCCAAGTTTCTAATTAAAAGTTGCAAACTAAACAACTCAAATTGTTTTCAATAGTGTTGAATTTGAATTATTTAAACTGCTTGGATAATAAAAACCCCTTTTATTAAAACCCTAAGTCCCATTCAAATCCAAATTCAAATTCAAATGCAAACACATGAGCACAATTTGAAATTTTGAAAACAAAACATCATGCAACTGGGTTTTTGTAATAAATAATTTATACAAAATTATCCCCCCAATTTCCAAACCCCAAAACCCTATTTGAATTTTAAATAACAATTCAAATCATTTGGCCATTTCAAATTCTTGGAAATAAGCCCACTTACTTTTGAATCTTGCTGTTTTGGTAATTCAATAAAACAAATTATTGCAAAAATAAGCACCAAATCCTTTTCCTTTTCTCTTTTCTTTCCTACAAAAAAAAAGGTGAAAAAAAAACAGAAACAGAAAACAGAAAAAAAAACAAAAAAAAAGAGAGAGAAGGGGGCAGGCCAGCCAAGTGGGCTGAGCCCACAGCCCCAGGCCCAGCCCACCTTCTCCCCCATCCCCTACCTCTGTACGGCAGGTCATCGGGGATGTCCACGTAGAACGGACAGTGGATGGGACGACCAGCAGAGCTCCCCCTCCTCCTTATAACCTAGCCCGAGAGCTCCTCCTCTCCTTCTACTCCCCGGTGAGCACCACGTCACCTCCTTCCCCTCCTTTGTCCTCCTGGCAACCACACGCACACCGTATACCTCCCGCACACATCCACGGGCAGAAGCAGCCACCGCAGCGCCGCTCGTCGCCGGCGTTTTCCCCGTGCTGTCAGGTTTCAGTTAACAGCCCGCAACTGAACCTCAAAACCCCCAAGTCCCCTCTTCTGTTAGCAAAACTTTCAGCAGCGCAGTGGCAACGCGCTGCGCCCGCGCACCCGAGGGCGAGGGTTCGAGTCCCCCCCCCCTCGCGGAATAAAATCCAACTTTTTACAACGCGCGCTGACAGGTGGGGCCCCCTGTCAGCGACCACACCCGCCACGCGAGCGCCACGGTGGCCAGGGCCCCCTTGTCAGTGGCCTAGGCTAGGTCACTGCGAGGTGAAATTCGTTTCTGGCCCTTTTCTTTTTAAAATCCAGTCCCTAGTTTTTACAGAATGGTCCCTGGTTTTCAAACTAACATAAATCCCTCATTTCAAATCCAAATTTGATAAATAAAATATGTTTTCCATACCAAATTTAATTCTCTACATGTTTAAACCATTTGTTTACTGTTTTGAATATTTCAAATGTTTTCAAAAATTCAAATTCAAACTACTATTTCAAATTTGTTCAAATTCATAACTAATTCAAATTTAATTCAAATGGCACATATAAAATATGTTTTTCATGCCAAATTGAACAAGCTTTCCAAATATAAACTTTGTTTCCTGTTTTGAATAATTAAAATTGGTTAAATAATTTAAACCTTGTTTAATTCATTTAAAATTGCTAAATTCATAACTTGGTCAAACAAATTTCTTTTTGAACATATAAAATATGTTTTCAAACCAGAAAAGTATAATCCTTCCAAATATGAATTTTATTCAATGTTTTGAACAAATAAAAATTCAAATAAATTCATACTTGAATTAAATTCATTTAAATCTTGTTTAAACTTGTTTAATTCATAATTAATTCATTATAAATTCTTTGTCAACAAATGAAACATGTATTCCATCTAAAATTTTGTGTTCTTTCCAAATAACAATTAAAATTGGTGAAAACAACAAATGCTTGTGTAACTCATTTAAGAAGCCAAATTTCATAACTTAATAAATAAAATTCCAAACTTGGTAAACATCATATCAAATTAAAGCTATTGTTGTTTTTTCATTGTTTTCATCATCCATGCATCATTCTAATAAACTTTCACATGATGGTTATTTGTGGATCATTTAATTCAACCTTAATTCATGGTCTTTTCCATATGCAATTCAAATTGCATATGGGCCCATTTAAATATGTTTACCATGTCAACTAGTTTATCCTGATGCATCCTTGAACTTGTCATGCATCCATATCTTGATCATGCTGGATCTCTTGCCGTAGTAGTAATTGTTGCATCCGGTGTTTGTTCTAGTTCGTTGCTTCTTCGTGGATAGGACGTTGAGATGATGTGAGCAACGACAAGTTCTTCGGATGTACCTCTACTTGCTGGATTCCAGGCAAGTATACTCACTTGCTACCTATGGCTGCCTTTCATCACTTGTTACCAATTCTTTCCGTCATTCTTATGCTAGCCTTATGATTCGATGCTTGTGTCTCGATCCTATCATATGTTTACCTTGCAGCCATGATATAGCCTTCCTTCCACTTCCTATTAACTGTTGTTTGTTTACCTTGTTGGCCCTCGTGTCGTAGTTGCATGCTTAGTGTTGTTTGCGCTCAAGTCTTGTTGTCCGTCTTATCACCTGTTTAGTTTGATAGTTGGGTTTCAATTCAATCAACAACATGTTAATGTTTTGGGTAATATTAATTTGATGATAAGGCACCGGCAGGAGGCCCGGTGTGGTTTTGAGGCCTGCTAGTGTCGACCTTGATCCATGATGAGCGCACTAACCGCATGTGGGAAGCGAGTATGGGCGCCCCCCGCAACTTTGATTCGATTCGCATCTCGTCAAAATCGCCTCATTTAGTTCGGGTTTTCCATTTGCCGCATGCATATGTAGGTGCGAACCCTTGGCGCCAGGGTGGAACTTTTGTAGTCGGCATTTAGGGAGACACGTTCTTAGAGTGCTATGAGGGTCCCCTTTTCTTCGTGGGGCTTGATTAGCTGTGCGCTCAATTGCACGGGGTTCTTTGGGCTTGATGCGAAGAAGAGTTGGGTTGTGTTGAGTACCTCGCTTGGTGGGTTGATCCCCCGTCTGGCGGGTTATTCTTACGTGTACGGCCAAATTGGTGCATCCCTGCAGGGTTAAATCTTCTCGAGAAGCCGTGTTGTCCGCGGTTATGGATGACTTGGTGAAAGTGCTGGCTAACAAGTACTCAGACAACTTACACTTAACAATGATAACTTGACTAGTAATATAGATTACCTCCACCATAAAAATGAATGTCACCCTAATCAACAGTGTGAGTTTCCTTGGGTTGCTTCCTTAGTAGGGGGTGACACTGGATGGGTATTGTTTGGTGAGTAGTTGTAGTTGGTTCTGATACGCTATCTTATCCCTTTCTTTTAGCCGGATGTTGTAGCAAGTCTCTGTAGTTAGTTAGTGCAGCCCGCTGCCGCTACTTTACAATAATCCCTTCCTTTCCGTTGTACCCAAAGTATTTGTATCTTGTGATGATTGGTTACGCTGGTATCTTGTGAGTATGGGTTATCCACTTGCCAGTACTTAACAGTACTAACCCATGAATCCATTTCGTGGCTGCATATTCCACATTGCAGTCAACAGATTTGAAGTCTGACGACGTTAGCTTGGGAATCCCTCCGGCTTGGCCTGGGCAGGGATTGGACGCCATCGGTTATCTTCAGGACTCTTAGTCCAATGTTGTATCTTGTCCGTAGTCGGACACTATGTTGTTTCTTCCGCTGTTATTTGGATCTTTGTGTTGTATCAGTTGTATCCTTGACTCGTTTGAGTCGTCTTGTATATATCTTTTCTGTTGTTGTTGCGGAGTATTCGTGAACTGTTGTAATGTTATCACAAGTGGCAACCTGGAATCGGTTATTATGTGGATTATGGCGGGAATGCTGAAATTTGCATAGTGCCCGATCTCGGGGCGCCACAAATGGTATCAGAGTATGGTTTCCGATTCCCGATATTGTTTCGATATGAATGGTTATCGAAGCAACGGGTCCGCAAAGCCTGTAGGATAACCTCGCTAACGGTCGTTGTATCTAGAGTGTCAAAAACTATTTGTGCAAAACCTGTTTTGGAAACATCTCAATAGGATTCTTGTTTTCTCCTTATCTCTATTCTATTTCTCCTCCTACCTTATTTGTTTTGGAGCCTCTTCCCTTATCTATCTTTCAAAGTGTTAGGATCCTACGTGGGTGGACGTTTTCTGAGCCTTTAACCTAGTAGCTTCGATCATCGGAAGATCCCTGGTGGAAGAACATCGTCATCAACCCGAGCAAGATTCTCTTGTTAGTGGTGTCGAGGAGATCAACTGGAAGCATGAAGAATCGATAGTCGAACTTCTTTCCCCTCCCGGGTTAGTGGGTGGATTGCGAGGGCGCAATCCCCTTGTTAGTGGTATCGTCTGTAACACCTGGGGTGTTTGCCCTAAGTTAGAAAGTTGGTTGTTTTTCTTTTTTGCTTTGCATCACATGCATCATATGCATTGCACCTTGTTTTCAAAACAACTCAAAAGTTCAAACTAATTTAAACTTTCAAACATGTCCAAGTTTCTAATTAAAAGTTGCAAACTAAACAACTCAAATTGTTTTCAATAGTGTTGAATTTGAATTATTTAAACTGCTTGGATAATAAAAACCCCTTTTATTAAAACCCTAAGTCCCATTCAAATCCAAATTCAAATTCAAATGCAAACACATGAGCACAATTTGAAATTTTGAAAACAAAACATCATGCAACTGGGTTTTTGTAATAAATAATTTATACAAAATTATCCCCCCAATTTCCAAACCCCAAAACCCTATTTGAATTTTAAATAACAATTCAAATCATTTGGCAATTTCAAATTCTTGGAAATAAGCCCACTTACTTTTGAATCTTGCTGTTTTGGTAATTCAATAAAACAAATTATTGCAAAAATAAGCACCAAATCCTTTTCCTTTCCTCTTTTCTTTCCTACAAAAAAAAAGGTGAACACAAAAAAACAGAAACAGAAAACAGAAAAAAAAACAAAAAAAAAAGAGAGAGAAGGGGGCAGGCCAGCCAAGTGGGCTGAGCCCACAGCCCCAGGCCCAGCCCACCTTCTCCCCCATCCCCTACCTCTGTACGGCAGGTCATCGGGGATGTCCACGTCGAACAGACAGTGGATGGGACGGCCAGCAGAGCTCCCCCTCCTCCTTATAACCTAGCCCGAGAGCTCCTCCTCCCTGCCCTAGACCTCCTCCTCCATCTCTCTCTCGCCGCCGCCGTTTTTCTTCCTCCTCCCTCCTCTGCTTCTCCCTGCTCTGAACCACCGCACACCACCGCGGCAAACCCCGGCGATCGCCGCCGCCATGGACCTCCTCCTCACAGTCTGAGCTCGGGAATCGAATCCCCGAGGCTCCACCGTCCTCATCGTTCCCAGGAGCAGGCCGGGGAGCAACCGCATCGTCGCCGTCGTCCACCTCTCCGTCGCCGGCCACCTCCACCGCACCGGGCTCCTCCTCTCCTTCTACTCCCCGGTGAGCACTACGTCACCTCCTTCCCCTCCTTTCTCCTCCTGGCAACCACACGCACACCGTACACCTCCCGCACACATCCACGGGCAGAAGCAGCCACCGCAGCGCCGCTCGTCGCCGGCGTTTTCCCCGCGCTGTCAGATTTCAGTTAACTGAAACTTTCAGTTTCAGTTAACAGCCCGCAACTGAACCTCAAAACCCCCAAGTCCCCTCTTCTGTTAGCAAAACTTTCAGCAGCGCAGTGGCAACGCGCTGCGCCCGCGCACCCGAGGGCGAGGGTTCGAGTCCTCCCCCCCCTCGCGGAATAAAATCCAACTTTTTACAACGCGCGCTGACAGGTGGGCCCCCCTGTCAGCGACCACACCCGCCACGCGAGCGCCACGGTGGCCAGGGCCCCCTTGTCAGTGGCCTAGGCTAGGTCACTGCGAGGTGAAATTCGTTTCTGGCCCTTTTCTTTTTAAAATCCAGTCCCTAGTTTTTACAGAATGGTCCCTGGTTTTCAAACTAACATAAATCCCTCATTTCAAATCCAAATTTGATAAATAAAATATTTTTTCCATACCAAATTTAATTCTCTACATGTTTAAACCATTTGTTTACTGTTTTGAACATTTCAGATGTTTTCAAAAATTCAAATTCAAACTACTATTTCAAATTTGGTCAAATTCATAACTAATTCAAATTTAATTCAAATGGCACATATAAAATATGTTTTTCATGCCAAATTGAACAAGCTTTCCAAATATAAACTTTGTTTCCTGTTTTGAATAATTAAAATTGGTTAAATAATTTAAACCTTGTTTAATTCATTTAAAATTGCTAAATTCATAACTTGGTCAAACTAATTTCTTTTTGAACATATAAAATATGTTTTCAAACCAGAAAAGTATAATCCTTCCAAATATGAATTTTATTCAATGTTTTGAACAAATAAAAATTCAAATAAATTCATACTTGAATTAAATTCATTTAAATCTTGTTTAAACTTGTTTAATTCATAATTAATTCATTATAAATTCTTTGTCAACAAATGAAACATGTATTCCATCTAAAATTTTGTGTTCTTTCCAAATAACAATTAAAATTGGTGAAAACAACAAATGCTTGTGTAACTCATTTAATAAGCCAAATTTCATAACTTAATAAATAAAATTCCAAACTTGGTAAACATCATATCAAATTAAAGCTATTGTTGTTTTTTCATTGTTTTCATCATCCATGCATCATTCTAATAAACTTTCACATGATGGTTATTTGTGGATCATTTAATTCAACCTTAATTCATGGTCTTTTCCATATGCAATTCAAATTGCATATGGGCCCATTTAAATATGTTTACCATGTCAACTAGTTTATCCTGATGCATCCTTGAACTTGTCATGCATCCATATCTTGATCATGCTGGATCTCTTGCCGTAGTAGTAATTGTTGCATCCGGTGTTTGTTCTAGTTCGTTGCTTCTTCGCGGATAGGACGTTGAGATGATGTGAGCAACGACAAGTTCTTCGGATGTACCTCTACTTGCTGGATTCCAGGCAAGTATACTCACTTGCTACCTATGGCTGCCTTTCATCACTTGTTACCAATTCTTTCCATCATTCTTATGCTAGCCTTATGATTCGATGCTTGTGTCTCGATCCTATCATATGTTTACCTTGCAGCCATGATATAGCCTTCCTTCCACTTCCTATTAACTGTTGTTTGTTTACCTTGTTGGCCCTCGTGCCGTAGTTGCATGCTTAGTGTTGTTTGCGCTCAAGTCTCGTTGTCCGTCTTATCACCTGTTTAGTTTGATAGTTGGGTTTCAGTTCAATCAACAACATGTTAATGTTTTGGGTAATATTAATTTGATGATAAGGCACCGACAGGAGGCCCGGCGTGGTTTTGAGGCCTGCTAGTGTCGACCCTAATTAGGAAAAGGGTCTTGTCCATTGATCCATGATGAGCGCACTAACCGCATGTGGGAAGCGAGTATGGGCGCCCCCCGCAACTTTTATTCGATTCGCATCTCGTCCAAATCGCCTCATTTAGTTCGGGTTTTCCATTTGCCGCATGCATATGCAGGTGCGAACCCTTGGCGCCAGGGTGGAACTTTTGTACTCGGCATTTAGGGAGACACGTTCTTAGAGTGCTATGAGGGTCCCCTTTTCTTCGTGGGGCTTGATTAGCCGTGCGCTCAATTGCACGGGGTTCTTTGGGTTTGATGCGAAGAAGAGTTGGGGTTGTGTTGAGTACCTCGCTTGGTGGGTTGATCCCCCGTCTGGCAGGTTATTCTTACGTGTACAGCCAAATTGGTGCATCCCTGCAGGGTTAAATCTTCTCGAGAAGCCGTGTTGTCCGCGGTTATGGATGACTTGGTGAAAGTGCTGGCTAACAAGTACTCAGACAACTTACACTTAACAATGATAACTTGACTAGTAATATAGATTACCTCCACCATAAAAATGAATGTCACCCTAATCAACAGTGTGAGTTTCCTTGGGTTGCTTCCTTAGTAGGGGGTGACACTGGATGGGTATTGTTTGGTGAGTAGTTGTAGTTGGTTCTGATACGCTATCTTATCCCTTTCTTTTAGCCGGATGTTGTAGCGAGTCTCTGTAGTTAGTTAGTGCAGCCCGCTGCCGCTACTTTACAATAATCCCTTCCTTTCCGTTGTACCCAAAGTATTTGTATCTTGTGATGATTGGTTACGCTGGTATCTTGTGAGTATGGGTTATCCACTTGCCAGTACTTAACCGTACTGACCCACGAATCCATTTCGTGGCTGCATATTCCACATTGCAGTCAACAGATTTGAAGTCTGACGACGTTAGCTTGGGAATCCCTCCGGCTTGGCCTGGGCAGGGATTGGACGCCATCGGTTATCTTCAGGACTCTTAGTCCAATGTTGTATCTTGTCCGTAGTCGGACACTATGTTGTTTCTTCCGCTGTTATTTGGATCTTTGTATTGTATCAGTTGTATCCTTGACTCGTTTGAGTCGTCTTGTATATATCTTTTCTGTTGTTGTTGCGGAGTATTCGTGAACTGTTGTAATGTTATCACAAGTGGCAACCTGGAATCGGTTATTATGTGGATTTTGGCGGGAATGCTGAAATTTGCATAGTGCCCGATCTCGGGGCGTCACAGGCTCGAGGGGGAGTTTGTGCTAGACAGTGCCGGTACACCGTGGTGGTCTCGCTTTGCCTTAAAACTTTATCTCAAGCATGAAGAGATACCAAAGGGCAATACTTCTTTTTTTACGGAAGGCAACGAGCGCTACTTTGGCTACTTAGGGAGAAAGCCGGAACAAAGGACGGCGAGGTACAGATTAATTACAGGAGAAGACAGAGAATAAAGAAAATGAGCTATTCATACAGAGAAGGGAAATAAAAATATCAATCGCCCAAAGGCTCTGAGCACTACTCTCCCGCTGGCCACATCGATCCCTGAGCCCCGAAGGTTATCAAAGCTTCATCTCGGTGATGATTTTAACAGCCATGACCAGCGGGTTGCGGGATTTTCTGTTGAAGATCCTATTGTCGGGCTCCTTCCAAAGTTACAACCAAGTAAGGAGTGCAATAGAGCGCCAACGCTAGACGATCGTCGGGACCGGAAGGACACCATGAATAGAGCTCCACCAATCATGCAGATTTGTTGTGTCTGCGCATGCTTGCAGCGATGGGCAAATGAAATTTGTCCAACACTTCAAACCATACCTTCCATGAGTAAAAACAGGATGCGGATAAATGAATGGCAGTCTCCGGCAGAATGCAACATAGCATGCATATGGGATTATGGGGCCAGCCCCGCTTTGCGAGATTATCGGCTGTCACACACCTGTTATGCACAAGAATACAAACATGAATCCTACAGTTAGGCGTTGCCTTTGTTTTCCAAACCTGGGTGAACAAATTAGAGGGAATTCGGCCATTGAATTGCATCAGATAAGAAGATTTAGTAGTATATGTTCCATTGCCAGCTAACTTCCAAGTATGATAGTCAGGCTGATCATCAAATTGAAAGCGTGTCGGCACATCCGTGAGCTCCCATAACTGGATATATTCACTGAGTACTCTGAGGGAAGGGTTGGTTTTGATTAGGAAAATTCATTGCCTATTGGTGACTACGTACTTGCCTGATACAGATGTTTCTCTAGTGAAAGTGCTTGAAGAGAGCATAAAATCAATTACACACAAGCATTCCATGCATCCAATGGTTGATCCCGAAAGAGGTGCCTAGACCATCATGAATTGTGATGCTGGTGAGGCCTAAAAGATCTCATGGACGGTGCTATCAACCAGCAGTTGCAGGCCACGCCCAAACTTGGAGCTATACGATCAGCGAACACGAAGATCAACACTCTGAACCTGCAAATTCGGGATGCCAAGTACTCAGAGGTGTTTAGGCATGTATACTTCAGACCAATTAACCAAGCATTTACCTCCGGTGACATTTCCATCGGCAACCCAAAGAAAAGCATGTCGTTGTTTATCCAATTGCTTGAGCAACCATTTTGGATGTAATATAGCTATAAACTGATAAGCCGGGAGAGCAGAGAGCACCAAAGTGAAAATGGTGAGACACTCGGCCACTGAGATCCATTTAGCTTTGCATCCGGCCAACTTCTTAAGGGACTTCTCCAAATTTGTTGAAAGTCAACTGCCTTCAAATTTCAAAATTTTGTCAGACAATGGGAGACCAAGGTATTGGCACGGGAACTGAGCTAGCTGGCAAGATGTAGCAGCAGGCGCAAACAACAAGTCAACATTGTGACAATAGATGGGTAGCAGCCTGCTCTTTGCCTAATTTGTGTGGATCCCCGTAGCCAAGCCGAACTGTTGTAAAATAGCAACATTGGCTTGCAAATCATGAACATCAGGCCCGAACAAAATGACAACATTGTCTGCATATAGTGACGTTCTAAAACGAAGAATCTGGTTCCCAATTCGCGGCAGAATCAAATCATCATGGATCTTTTCCATCAATCTTCCTAGGCAATGCATGACAAGAACAAATAAGAGGGGGAGAGGGGTTCGCCCCGACGAAGACCACATTTGTGCTAAATTGTATCGAAGAGCTCGCCATCAATGATAATTCTTGTTG
Source organism: Alopecurus myosuroides (assembly GCA_028641055.1). Lineage (NCBI taxonomy): Eukaryota > Viridiplantae > Streptophyta > Magnoliopsida > Poales > Poaceae > Alopecurus > Alopecurus myosuroides. Next base: position 244,731,096 of record CM054060.1, on the reverse strand, counting down.
ACGTTGAGTCTAAAAAGGAAATAATGCAGATGACTCACTTGGAGTTGAAACCTCTGTGAGGAAGAAGTTTGAGAAGAAATTCCCAGGAAACATAGTCAAAAGCCTTGCTTATATCTAGATTAACCATTAGAGGCATTATATTTTTCTGCCTGTGAGAACGGATGACCCATTGAACATAAAAATAATTTTCATGGATGGATCGTCCTCGAATAAATGCATTATGACAAGGGGAACGAGGGAAGGCATGAAGGGTTGTAGCCTGTTGGCCAAATTTTTCGTGAAAGCTTGCCAAAGCTGTGCATCAGTCTAATTGGGCGGAATTCCGAAGGATTGATAGCCCCTTGAATTTTTGGCAAGAGCACTAGGAGGACATTGTTGAGGAGGGATGGCCCTTGTTGGTTAGAGCTTTCGAGAAATTGCATTGCTGCCATCACATCAGGTCTGATTAGATTCCATGCAATACGGTAGAAAAGGCGAGTGAAGCCATCTGGTCCAGGTGCCTTCTCAGGGTGCATTTCGAGAATAACCGTCTTGACCTGGTTAGCCAAGAACGGCCTGTCCAACCCAAGGGGCTCAATAGGTGGAAAGTTGAGGGAGTCCAAGTTGATAGAATCTTGCCTTGAATTGTAATAGCCGAACAACAAGTTAAAAGCGCTATACTTCCGTGTATAGAAAATCGGGTTTTATTTATCCACACATGAATCTTAATATAAACAAAAACAACATGTCGGTCTGACGACGCATTGTCATGTCTAGGGAGGTAAATATGGTGTGAACCGTGTGGTTTTGTTCCTGACATGCATGGTACTCGTTGTGCCACGAGGTGTTGTGATAGGTTGTTTGCTAGCGGGCAATGGAAGCATGCTATGCAAGATGTCCAGTGCCGGTGATCTGAACATTCTCGGGTCCTCTATACCCCTTTTCCTTAGCAGGATGATAAGGGTTCTAATAAAAGCATTTCCCCAACCTTGGTTGGGACCAAAGATGGTGGAACCTAAGGTCGTGGTATCCCCACTCTGAGACATTGCTTCGTAACTTCATTTCCTTTCCTTTCGAGAATGGCATGGGATCTACTGGTTAAAATTATACCTTCATTTTATTCGGAGTGGTGGCGATTATGTGTACATCATGACATCCTTGGAAGCGTCACTTGGGAGATCTAGATTGGAACTATTTCATGGTACTCCTCTCCTCTATCGTTGCGAAAAGTGGATATCAGGGCAGCACTCTAGGATAGTTGATGTCCGCCGAGGCGGTAACCTCAAAGAGTGGTGCTGTAGTATCTCTACGGTTCCCGATTTCAGATGAGCACCACTTCGGTGGTGACCTTAGGCGACCGTGGTTGCAAGTTTCTCACCTTGCTTAATGCTTCCAATGGCTACAGTAGCAGTATGTCGGGGGCGGCAGCCATGAACTATAGTTAATTGCCATGTACATATTGGGGTGTGAAATCGGGTCGTGCGGGTTTTTAGCTCGATGTATTTTGGTGCATATGTCAGGGTGGAGGCACTAGAAGGCGGTGCATGCATAGCCAGACTATGTAGTGCGTGGAGTGGACAAAATCGGGTAGCAGATCCAAGATTTTGAAAACTTTGAGGTTGTTTGACCTTCTATTATGTAGGCGATGAGGTGTCCCTCAGGTTGGTTATCGTCGTGTCGGGTGCCACATTTGCTGCATGATCTTGTGGAATGCAGGCAACATCGTTTTGCAGAAGCGTCCTAGGTCTAGTCCTCACGAAGTAGTGGCGGATTTTTGAGTGTGGCCTACGGTGAGCCAGTGATTGTCGTGCGGTGGTGGTCCGAGTCCAACCAGGACAACGAAGTGTCCCTCGCCGTGGCACACGGGTGCGCGCAAGACTGGTTTGTGGAAGCGAAGGAGCTCGCATGTGCAAATATGCATGCGGATTGTAATGGGCCAATGGACGTTGTAGGTATCCGGGGAGGGATCGCACGGCGAGTAGCCGCGCTCAGGTATCACTATCACTGCAAACAACAAGAACTACCCAGGTTCGGGGCCCTCGTGTGGAGGTAACACCCCTACTCCTGCCTATCTCTCTGTGTGTATAATCTTCGAGTAGCCACAGTACAAGTTTGCGTCTTAGCCGAGTAGCCACTCGGCTGTTCTCTCTCGCTCTAGTGCTGGTCCTTGTAATAAATGCGATCTGGGGCAATGTCCCTCACGCAGGAGGGGGCAGGGCACCTTATATACTGGTGCCCAGCCGAATAAACAAAGACTAAAAGGTACAACTTGATGGGACACGCCCTCTGTGAAGCAGAGCACGCCTCCGGCTTCTCGCTGACGCCGGCGCGGGAAGTCGCCGCGCCGTTCGGCAGATGAGATCTGTCCACCCTGTCAGTCTCATAGAGTAGGCCCCCTGACATGTCATGTCCCCTCTGTAAGTGACAGGACTTGACATGCGCCTACCTCACTGTAGCCACGCCGTAGCGCGGATAATCACGTGCTCCGTAAGTTGAACCGCACGCCTGTACGGCTACAGGATACGCGGGATCCTGTTAGAACGGCTCCATTGACTTCTTGCCCGAGTAGGAACGCAGCCCATCTACTCGGACCATAACTTCTCTATTCGGACGAATACAATCTTCCTTAATATCTTCTCTTGGCCTTCAGTACTTATGAGCGGATAAAGACTACCGGGTAGAGGGTACCCGGGTAGCCACCAACCCGGCCAACAGTACTCTGATCTTCGCCTTTACCACTTGCCTTACCCCTACTCGGGGGGTAGCCCCCCGACATTAGTCCCCGAAGCTGGTAGAGTCCGGTGAACTTGTTCACGGGGCCTATAGCTCCTGAAACATCAAAAACATGAAAACAGGTTTTTTCTGACACCCAGAAATTAAATACCAAAAATAGGGACTTTGTAGGAAAGTCCCATAAAATTATCTAAAACATGCAAAACAATGACATAACATTGATAAAACATCCCAATAATTCCTATATGGAGGGTATAAATGATGATTTAAAATGCACGTATCAACTCCCCCAAGCTTAAATCTTTGCGCGTCCTCGAGTAAATAAGGACATAGATCATTACATGCATCAATGGACTTATGGTTGATAAATAAATACGGGCATTGTATCATCATCATGTTCAGTTATAATGCAAGATGAATGAACAGAACTCATACACATAAGGATAACATATTCGAAGCTCTAGCAAACACCCCATACTTTTGAAAGCAAATAACCATTGTATGTTGGACAATCGAATTATACTCTTTAATTTGGAGAAAGATAAATGAGTAGAGGTAAAACATGATCAAATCTCATTTAGTTTCCAAACTATTCAGCTTAAATTACTAATTGTAATGTGGCATCCATTGGGCTAAGACTCTCATTGCCCCTTTATCATTAGCATCTTAATTTATGAATGTTGAAGTAATGTGGTTGACAAGGTGTTGGTTGAATGTCTCATGCCCCGTGAGTGTGAAAACCTACTCCATGATTACTCAACTTAAGATTCCTAATAAGCTTTGTACAATCATAATAAGTATTAATGACATCATAGAGAATTGCAAAGAGGTACCTCTTGCCCCATGACATAGAAACCAGCCCATGTCACAATAACAAGATGAACAAATGGTGTAGACTCATCATCCTTTTTTATTTCATTCACTATATGCATAGCTTCTTATTTTATTGTAGGATGTGTTTGTAGAGTCCACTCTAGCTGTAAGTAAATTTCCACCATGATCAAGCATGGCTTGGGTTAGCGGCCCAATGCAATTTCTCTAGTCATATATACTTACTCATCAAAACTTACTATTCCTCTATTTCATTTCGGCATGGCAGGAGTCCAAAAAACAAAAGCACATGACATCAACTAAATATAAAATTTCTTTGTGCAATGTTGAAAGCTTTTCACGTGATGCACGTGTTAGCCAACTCCCAACCAAAATCCTTGTCAAGCACAAAACTTTTAGCTCCCATTAATGGGTCATGTTTGTTAAGTGCAATAGAAATAAATGTGTGCATTCAAAAGTTCGTGAGAGTCTTATCCCAAATTCAGCCCATGCCAATTAATAACATAAGCATCTTAATTTAGAGCATATATGAAACTATAACATGGTGAACATGCTCGCAATAGCCATTAAGCTAATAAATAGATAGTGGATTTATGTCATATTGAGATAATTCTACAATTGTCCAACACACTCAAGTTAATTAATTTCAAGGCAAGATGTGATTGAAACCTCTAAATATGCCATGCTCATTTGCATGAGTGTTACCCATAAATACCCAAAACAAGGGAATCATGGATGACACCATACTTTATTATTCATTGATAAACCATAAGACGGGGATGCATGATAATGCTCAATGAGCTCACTCAAGCCTAAACGAAAACGATAACTAGATAATAAAAGCAAGACACACCAAAACTAGATAGACATGATAAAGCTGATAAAAGACGGGGGATAGGTGAAACTCCCCCAAGCTTAGATGGTTGCGGTAATTTCTTCATTCTCCCTTCTTCTCGTACTCAGCCCACCACTCTTTCTTCTTCTTCTCTTCATAGTTGTCTTCAAGCTCTCCAATGATGCGCATCATGAGGTTATAGGCTTGCTCAAATGCTCCTGCAGCTTTTCCCAACCTTTCCATGAGGTCCTTCTCCTTTGTCTCATTGGGAGTTTTCCACTCCGGGCTTGGTGCTTTCTTCTTGGGAATAAGGTGATCCCAATCTCCAGTGAGATTCTTCTCAGTGGGAGTTTCCCTGCCAATAAGAGGAGAAACTGCGTTTTTGCTAGCAAGTGAGTGCCTTGGAGCCTTCCCTCCGATGCTCATACGTGCGGACTATCTCTTGTTTCCAAAAGACATGTTCACCTGTACGCGAGCAAGAGGGATTGGTGATGGAGGTGCTGTTGCAAGAGGTGGTATGTCGAAGATGGCCTCGTCATCTTCCTCGTCAGGTTCTTCATCCATGATCTCGCGAAGCTCCACGTCCTCGTCATCCGAGTAGTCCTTCCTCTTCCTATTCCTCCCGTGGATGGATGTGGGGCTGTTTCCCTCAATCTCATCATCATCATCGTCCATGGAGGTGCATTGGTAGGAGTCTCCCGAAGTCATGGCTTGGAAAACCTAACAGACAGAATAGACAAAACAAAGATCGTGCGAGAACTCTCGGTGCGGGATTAGATCGACAAAAGGGGGTATATATTGACGGGTTTTAGGGTAAGACGAAGTGTCGGAGTCGAAAACGAGACGGAACAGGACTCCGAGGTGGAAAAGGGGTACCTCCACGCGGCCAAGGAATCTGGTCGCGTGTGGGGTCCTCTTTTCCCCCTCGAGGTCCAATTCCTCCCAAATTTCTTGTCCCACACGTTAATTTCCATAAAAAAAGAGTTCCGTAAGTTTTCACGCAATTCCGAGAAACTTCCAAACACAATAATTGTAAATTATTGAATTTGGGTTTCTGAAACTGCAGGATCCCTTACAATTACCTCCTCCGGTGTCATTAACTTTATCTCCTCGATGGTTCCTATGAAGCTCTTTCCTGCAATATAATGTTTTAGGCGTTGTCCATTGACCACATGAGATTTACCTTTCATATCACCGTGAAGACGGATGGCCCCCGAACGGTATACCTCCTGTACTACCAATGGACCCTGCCATTTTGAAGCTAATTTCCCTGCAGAAAAGTTAAAACGAGAGTTGTACAATAGGACTTGATCACCTACTTTAAATTCCTTTCTTTTAATTTTCTTGTCATGCCAAATTTTAACTTTCTCTTTAGACAATTTTGCACTTTCATATGCTTCATTCCTCCATTCATCTAATAGATTTAGGTCAAGCAATCTCTTCTCCCCCGCTATTTTAAATCAAAATTTAATTTCTTAATAGCCCATCTAGCTTTATGTTCTAATTCAACGGGTAAATGACATGCTTTTCCATAAACCATTTTATAAGGAGACATACCCATAGGATTTTTATAAGTAGTTCTATAATCCCACAATGCATCATTAATTTTAAGTGGCCAATCAGATCTAGCTCTGTTTACTGTTTTCTCTAAAATAAGTTTAATTTCCCTATTACTTAATTCAACTTGTCCACTAGTTTGAGGATGATAGGGTGATGAAATTCTATGATTAACATTATATTTTGCCAATGTTTTTCTAAGAACACCATGCATAAAATGAGATCCACCATCAGTAATTAAAAATCTAGGAACACCAAATCTAGGGAAAATAATTTCTTTAAGCATTTGCATGGCTGTGGCATGGTCTGCACTCTTAGTAGGAATTGCTTCTACCCATTTGGTAACATAATCAACAGCAACCAAAATGTGAGTATGTATTGTACTAGATGCAGGAAATGGTCCCATAAAGTCAAAACCCCACACATCAAATGGTTCAAGTGGTAATGTATAGTTCATAGGCATTTCATTCCTTCTACCAATGTTTTCTACTCTTTGATATTTATCACAAGTTTTAACATATTCAGCACAATCCTTGAATAGAGTAGGCCAATAAAAACCACATTGTAATACCTTTGCTGCAGTACGATCTCATGCATGATGTCCTCCATAGGGACTGTCATGACAATCTCTTATAATAGCCTGCTGTTCATGCTCAGGTACACAACGTCTAATAATGCCATCAACACTTTTCTTATACAAGAATGGATCATCCCAAAAATAATGTCTAAGGTCATAAAAGAATTTCTTTCTTTGCTGGTAAGTAAATTGTGGTGGCATAACTTTCCCAACAATAAAATTTGCATAATTAGCAAACCAAGGAGATGCAACTTTAGCACTAGAAACACTAACAAGGGCAAGTTGTTCATTAGCAAAACTATCATTGATAGGAATAGGATCATCAGGTATATTTTCCATTCTAGAAAGATGATCAGCTACGGGATTATCTTCTCCTTTCCTATCTACTATGTGTAAATCAAATTCTTGCAACAAAAGTACCCATCTTATTAGCCTAAGCTTAGCATCTTTCTTATTCATCAAATATTTAATAGCAGAATGATCAGAGTGCACAGTGACTTTTGAATCAATTATGTAAGATCTAAATTTATCACATGCAAATATTACCGCTAAAAATTCTTTCGCGAATGGACGAGCCCGCCATCGATTTAGCGGATATCAGGGTTGAAGCCTAAAGTATATAAAGTACAATGTGAGTATGGTTTCGCTAACTCGGCGAGGATCGACTTCTCGGCGAGTTGGCTTCTAGCTAAAATTGTCTGTCTATTCTTGCTCCCGTCTGGATTTATATAGATATCCAGATTAGGGCTTACAGAAACGAAACCTAGAAGACTACAGAAAGTATCTAACTTGGAAAGTAAGAAATCCGTCTTCTCTTCCAAGCCGCACAACTTTAGACCATAGTCTGGGTCCTTCTAGAATCCAGCTTCCTGCGCGTCAGCTTACTGGGCCACCCTGGTAATCCGGCTTTTAGGCCAATGCCGGACATACCCCTAATTGGCATATATCCGACAGTAGCCCCCAAGAAGGATTAAGACTTCATTCTGCCGCTCTTCGTTCATTGGCGGTTTTTTCAGAAATGTCGGCGTTTTGTCTTGATTCTTCTTTTCATCAAAAAATCTCTTAACCCAAAACTCGGATTTTACCAAAGTAAGGCGATCCGTGACCTCCCGAGCTTCTTCACCAACGTCACGGATGGAAGGCTGGTCGCGGCGTTCGGCGACATCCGAAGGACGTTTCAGCAGCTGGACCTGGACGTCGTCGGCGGTAGCAGCAGCATCATGGGAGGTCGTAGGAAATCCATGGTGCTCGTGAACACCGTCGAGGCGCTGGAGACTGGCGTCCTCGCGTCCGTGCCAGAATTGGAGGTGCTCCCCGTCGGACCGGCAGTCCTGTCGCTCTTCGCTGACCGCACACACGCCGTGGTAGGGGATCTCTTCGAACAAGACGGAAAGGGCTACATGGAGTGGCTCGACACGAAGCCCTCCCGGCCGGTTGTCTACGTCTCGTTCGGGAGCATGGCGGCAGTGAACAAGTCGCAGAAGGAGGAGATGAAGCGAGGCCTCGCCGCGAGCGGCCGGCCGTACCCGTGGGTCGTGCGCAAGAACAACAGAGACGATGATGATGGCGCCAACGCGGAGCACGAGCGGGGCATGGTGGTCGAGTGGTGTGACCAGGTGTGGGTGCTGTCGCACCCAGCCGTCGGCTGCTTCGTGACGCATTGCGGATGGAACTCGACGCTGGAGAGCGTGGCGTGTGGCGCGCCCGTGGTCGCCGTGCCGCAGTAGTCCGACCAGGACACCAACGCGTGCCTTGTCGTCCAGTGGGGCGTCAGCGTGCGAGCCACCATCGATGCTGATAGATTTCTGGGCGTGGAAGAGCTCGCGAGGTGCGTGGAGTTTGTCATAGGGGACTCCGAGGAGGGCGCTGCCATAAGGAGGAGCTCGGAGGCTTGGAAGGCGAAGATGCATGAGGCTATCTGGACGGCGGATCCTCCGAGCATAATTTGAAGACCTTCCTCGACCAATTTGCAAACCATACTTAGAAGCTTTTATATACACACTACAGTACAATGATAAGGATGTGTGCATCTCATTGCCCTCAATTGTTTTAAGGTACCATGCGTGCTTGAGCGGAATAGATATACGAAATGGGTACGGTAAATTTAAAATAAAATGTTTGCCCGACATTTCAACTAGACATTCGCTCATCATCATCACAAAGTAGTTCATTATGAACTATCCTAAACTAGACGACGTCGATCTTCCTTCACTGGTGTGCTTTACTCGTGGATAGTGCTTGACCGCCGACCCGTGCAGCGCCCACGAGCGAGCTCATGCTCCTCCTTGACGGCTTCGAGGCGGGACTGAGCACCGGGTTTGCCGTTCGCCGCCGCTTTTGTAGCAGTAGCGAGTTCGTCGCCGGCAATGCGGGTCCACTGCTATCGTGGCAAGATGTGCTCTAACACATCGAAGCTAACCTTCACGGTTCGCCCGCCACCCTTGGAGATCACCACCATGGCTGCCCTCGGCTCCGGCACCGCGCGGGAACCATTTGCCTCCGCATCGTGCGACCGGGGAACATGCCCGACCCACCTGAGCCCTCGAAGGCGGTTGCGCTTGCTCGTGCTGACTGGGCGGCGGAGGCACCACTCCTCCTCGTCGACTGAGGGAGCGGCACGCCCGCCACGCCTACCACTTTCGCGAATGGACAAGCCCGCCATCGATTTAGCGGAGAAGTGGACGAAATTGGCTAAGACTATCGGCTAATTTCTCGCTGGAACTTTCTAACCCTAGCGGCGGAGCAACTGAAACTACGGCGGATGGGAACCAACGAGCTAACACTAAATGCCACCTGTACCGTTCATATAGTGCTCGAGGGGACGCGTTTCCAGGCTCCCTAAAAAAATTTGCCAATCCGCATATCGGCCGAAATTTTCCGGATTGGGGGAAGGGGGCTTATTCAGATGATCTGCTAGACATGCTCCTACTATTTCTTAGTGTTGCCGCAACATTTCTTTTTGTACACATGAACAAAAACCAAGCCCCATCACTACTGGAAAACTCAACGCCGCCGAGTATTTCACCGAGTGCGAGGGTAAAAGACTCGGCGAAGACTTCACCGAGCATCCCGTGACTTGACACTCGGCGTACTCTCTTTTGCCGAGCTAATAAACGCCGAGTCTTTTACGCCGAGTGTAGCACTCGGCAAAGATACTGCCGAGTGTTTCGAGGCCTTCGCCGTGTATTTCTGATACATGGCAAAGTATCGAATTCCAGTAGTGCATGTTACCAACCCTCTTCCCGGGCTACACAAGGGTACCCCGCTCACCGTCACTCGAGACCAAGAACTAGGGGAGTTGGTGGTGTTTCTCTCATCTTTTGGGGTCAGTAGAGGCTAGTGGATGGTGCTTGGGCTGTGGCTCGAGGGGGAGTTTGTGCTAGACAGTGCCGGTACACCGTGGTGGTCTCGCTTTGCCTTAAAACTTTATCTCAAGCATGAAGAGATACCAAAGGGCAATACTTCTTTTTTTCCGGAAGGCAACGAGCGCTACTTTGGCTACTTAGGGAGAAAGCCGGAACAAAGGACGGCGAGGTACAGATTAATTACAGGAGAAGACAGAGAATAAAGAAAAACAGCTATTCATACAGAGAAGGGAAATAAAAATATCAATCGCCCAAAGGCTCTGAGCACTACTCTCCCGCTGGCCACATCGATCCCTGAGCCCCGAAGGTTATCAAAGCTTCATCTCGGTGATGATTTTAACAGCCATGACCAGCGGGTTGCGGGATTTTCTGTTGAAGATCCTATTGTCGGGCTCCTTCCAAAGTTACAACCAAGTAAGGAGTGCAATAGAGCGCCAACGCTAGACGATCGTCGGGACTGGAAGGACACCATGAATAGAGCTCCACCAATCATGCAGATTTGTTGTTTCTGCGCATGCTTGCAGCAATGGGCAAATGAAATTTGTCCAACACTTCAAACCATACCTGCCATGAGTAAAAACAGGATGCGGATAAATGAATGGCAGTCTCCGGCAGAATGCAACATAGCATGCATATGGGATTATGGGGCCAGCCCCGCTTTGCGAGATTATCGGCTGTCACACACCTTTTATGCAATAGAATACAAACATGAATCCTACAGTTAGGCGTTGCCTTTGTTTTCCAAACCTGGGTGAAAAAATTAGAGGGAATTCGGCCATTGAATTGCATCAGATAAGAAGATTTAGTAGTATACGTTCCATTGCCAGCTAACTTCCAAGTATGATAGTCAGGCTGATCATCAAATTGAAAGGGTGTCGGCACATCCGTGAGCTCCCATAACTGGATATATTCACTGAGTACTCTGAGGGAAGGGTTGGTTTTGATTAGGAAAATTCATTGCCTATTGGTGACTACGTACTTGCCTGATACAGATGTTTCTCTAGTGAAAGTGCTTGAAGAGAGCATAAAAACAATTACACAGAAGCATTCCATGCATCCAATGGTTGATCCCGAAAGAGGTGCCTAGACCATCATGAATTGTGATGCTGGTGAGGCCTAAAAGATCTCATGGACGGTGCTATCAACCAGCAGTTGCAGGCCACGCCCAAACTTGGAGCTATACGATCAGCGAACACGAAGATCAACACTCTGAACCTGCAAATTCGGGATGCCAAGTACTCAGAGGTGTTTAGGCATGTATACTTCAGACCAATTAACCAAGCATTTACCTCCGGTGACATTTCCATCGGCAACCCAAAGAAAAGCATGTCGTTGTTTATCCAATTGCTTGAGCAACCATTTTGGATGTAATATAGCCATAAGCTGATAAGCCGGGAGAGCAGAGAGCACCAAAGTGAAAATGGTGAGACACTCGGCCACTGAGATCCATTTAGCTTTGCATCCGGCCAACTTCTTAAGGGACTTCTCCAAATTTGTTGAAAGTCAACTGCCTTCAAATTTCAAAATTTTGTCAGACAATGGGAGACCAAGGTATTGGCACGGGAACTGAGCTAGCTGGCAAGATGTAGCAGCAGGCGCAAACAACAAGTCAACATTGTGACAATAGATGGGTAGCAGCCTGCTCTTTGCCTAATTTGTGTGGATCCCCGTAGCCAAGCCGAACTGTTGTAAAATAGCAACATTGGCTTGCAAATCATGAACATCAGGCCCGAACAAAATGACAACATTGTCTGCATATAGTGACGTTCTAAAACGAAGAATCTGGTTCCCAATTCGCGGCAGAATCAAATCATCATGGATCTTTTCCATCAATCTTCCTAGGCAATGCATGACAAGAACAAATAAGAGGGGGAGAGGGGTTCGCCCCGACGAAGACCACATTTGTGCTAAATTGGATCGAAGAGCTCGCCATCAATGATAATTCTTGTTGACGTTGAGTCTAAAAAGGAAATAATGCAGATGACTCACTTGGAGTTGAAACCTCTGTGAGGAAGAAGTTTGAGAAGAAATTCCCAGGAAACATAGTCAAAAGCCTTGCTTATATCTAGCTTAACCATTAGAGGCATTATATTTTTCTGCCTGTGAGAACGGATGACCCATTGAACATAAAAATAATTTTCATGGATGGATCGTCCTCGAATAAATGCATTATGACAAGGGGAACGAGGGAAGGCATGAAGGGTTGTATCCTGTTGGCCAAATTTTTCGTGAAAGCTTGCCAAAACTGTGCATCAGTCTAATTGGGCGGAATTCCGGAGGATTGATAGCCCCTTGAATTTTTGGCAAGAGCACTAGGAGGACATTGTTGAGGAGGGATGGCCCTTGTTGGTTTGAGCTTTCGAGAAATTGCATTGCTGCCATCACATCAGGTCTGATTAGATTCCATGCAATACGGTAGAAAAGGCGAGTGAAGCCATCTGGTCCAGGTGCCTTCTCAGGGTGCATTTCGAGAATAACCGTCTTGACCTGGTTAGCCAAGAACGGCCTGTCCAACCCAAGGGGCTCAATAGGTGGAAAGTTGAGGGAGTCCAAATTGATAGAATCTTGCCTTGAATTGTAATAGCCGAACAACAAGTTAAAAGCGCAATACTTCCGTGTATAGAAAATCGGGTTTTATTTATCCACACATAAATCTTAATATAAACAAAAACAGCATGTCGGTCTGACGACGCATTGTCATGTCTAGGGAGGTAAATATGGTGTGAACCGTGTGGTTTTGTTCCTGACATGCATGGTACTCGTTGTGCCACGAGGTGTTGTGATAGGTTGTTTGCTAGCGGGCAATGGAAGCATGGTATGCAAGATGTCCAGTGCCGGTGATCTGAACATTCTCGGGTGCTCTATACCCCTTTTCCTTAGCAGGATGATAAGAGTTCTAATAAAAGCATTTCCCCAACCTTGGTTGGGACCGAAGATGGTGGAACCTAAGGTCGTGGTATCCCCACTTGGAGGCATTGCTTCGTAACTTCATTTCCTTTCCTTTCGAGAATGGCATGGGATCTACTGGTTAAAATTATACCTTCATTTTATTCGGAGTGGTGGCGATTATGTGTACATCATGACATCCTTGGAAGCGTCACTTGGGAGATCTAGATTGGGACTATTTCATGGTACTCCTCTCCTCTATCGTTGGGAAAAGTGGATATCAGGGCAGTACTCTAGGATAGTTGATGTCCGCCGAGGCGGTAACCTCAAAGAGTGGTGCGGTAGTTGAAAGTGCACTATGGTCAACTAGAGGGGGGGTGAATAGGTTGACTACCAATTTTTCTTTTATATTCCTTTTAGTGGGGCTTAGCAAGATAAAATAAGGTTCTCTAGATGTGCAACTAGGTGAGCAACCTATGTGGACAAAACGATATGCGCAATGGAAGTAAAGTGTAAGGTAGTAAAGCAAACAACAAGTGTAAACAAGGAGACAAGGATATGATTCACCGTAGTTCCTTCTCAAAGAGAAGTACGTCTACGTTGGAGAGGTGGGGAGCCACCTAGGCGCTCCTCAATAGCACGGTTGTGCACACCTTGTTCTCCTTGAGCTTCTCCGGTGAGGGAGATGCTCGTTTCCACTATGAGGTCGACTTGAAGGCGTTGACCAAACCCTTACAAGGACTTGAGGTCACTCCACAAGATGGATGGAGGCTCTCAAGCAATCCGTAGCTTATTGCAACAAGGTGGAAACTACAAGCACGAGATCTACTAAGGTTTCTGGGCCTCAAGTAGGATTCTAGATCTACTAGGTTGTGGTGGATGGATTTGAGATTCGTTTGGTGGAAGTGCGGATCTAGGTCTCCTCTAGCTCTCCACCAAGTTTGGGAGTGTTTGGGTGGACGGAGTGGGAGATCTAGGTGGTTGAAGCTTTCATTAATGGCTAGGAGAGAGAATGGGAAAAGCTTGGCATTTAAGAGGTAGGGGAAGGGGTATTTATACCTCTTGCATTTAAGTGACCGTTTGCAGTCCAGGGCACCGGAGGCTCCGGTGGTTTCACCGGAGGCTCCGGTGGTTTCACCGGAGGCTCCGGTGGTCTTCAGCCCGCTCCACAGTTGCGCAGCGCACCAGCTCGTTTGCGCTGGAATACTGAACGGAGGTTCCGGTGGGTCCTGCGGAGGTTCCGCCCACCGGAGGCTCCGGTGGAACATCCGCTCTGCCCAAACAGAAAGGCAGTTAAGCGGAGCATCCACCGGACCCCCCACCGGAGCCCAGTTACCCTAGGAAAGGGAAGGCACCGGAGGTCCACCGGAGGCTCCAGTGGAACCTCCGCTCTGCTCAAACAGAAGGGTATTTAGGCGGAGCTTCCACCGGAACCCCACCGGATCCCTTTTTGCGTGCAGCGCGTGTGTTGGAGGATGGCGGAGCCTCCGGTGGAACTCGCGGAGGTTCCGCCCACCGGATCTCCACCAGAGCTTCCGCTCCTGGTTCCGCTCATTTGCTCCAGAGCGGGGTTTTGGCGGAGCCCCCACCGGACCCCACCGGATCCTGGGCGGAGCCTCCGGTGGAATCACCGGAGCCTCCGCTCCTGCATATTTCACTTTCCTGGATTCGTTTCTCCTTGCACTTTTCATATAAACTGATCATTTGCCCCATAGAATAAGTGAACCTGTTTAAACCTGGGCATTTCCATCTATTGAACACACATTAGATCAAATAGTTGTGCTATCATATAATTACCAAAACGGACGATGATCTTTCATTCTCCCCCTTTTTGGTAATTGATGACAACATAACTATTTGTATGATTATAACACAATATGAACGGAGCTCCCCCTAAAGGTATGCTCCTTTCATATTGAGAGCATTTAGGCATGATATATAAGAATGACATGACAACAATATCACAGTACACATATATCACATAAATAACATCAAACGAGGTTCACACGAACATAATATGACATACGAGGTTCACATAACATAATATGACGAAGTTCACGATAGATAGGAATATTGTAGATAAGCCGAAGTTCCAAATGATCCGATAAGAAACCAAACTCCCTCAAGCCAAAAGAAAGATGCAAAATGAAGAAGCTTGAGGGAGACCCATTCCAATGCCCATTCCTAATATAAATCTCTCCCCCTTTGGCATAAAGATACCAAAAAGAGAGAGACCAAGATGCAAACGTCCCAAATCACTCGGAGGAGGAGGAAGAGGCTTCCAGAGCCGGGGAGGGATCACGGCGGTGAGAGCTAGTGGCTTCATCTCCTTCTTCATTGGACCACTCAATAAGCTTGCCCTTGGAGTCCTTTGCTTGCCAATCGTCCCAATTGGTGATGCTATCAAGAACCGGGGATTCAATGGAGAGGCCTTCCTCACGAAGACGTTGACGATAAGCTTGAGCTTTGTTGCGGTTCTTGAGTTCCTTATCATAGTGTTCTTCCAATTGATGTTGCTCTATTTTCTTGTTCAACCGAAACACTTTCTTGAGAGCTCTTGCCATCCATTTGAAGGCATTGCTAGAGGGAGGAGGTTGAGATGGACCCTCGTCTTCTTCCTCATCAACAATGATGCGAGGCCTAGCCTTGTGCTTGCGGATGGCGGGAGTGGGATGCACAACGGGTTCTTTGTGATCTTTCATGAGAAGCCTCTTTTCCGTGTGAGAGATCCAATGTGCATCATCGAGAGGTTCATTCGGAAACTTCTTATTCCATACGTCAAGGATGATCTTCATGATGAATGGCCCAAAACAAGCATTCTTCCGGTTGACAATGGCATACCACAACTCATTCCAAATATAATCAAGCACATCAAGCTTGCGTGGAGTGTCATCCATCCAGTGTTGGTGAGTAAGGAGCATAAGGTTCTTCAAGAAGCCTTGAATCTCATCCACATTGCCCGCCTTTGGGTTGATGGTCTCGCGATAGATGCGCAACATGATGTCATATGTGGGATAGAGACCCTTCACGAACCCAACGGCGTATTTCTTCCAATGATAGAGAGGAGTAAGTCCATCCTTGGGAAGTGACGAGGTGTTAATGATATGAACTCGGAACCATCTGTTAGCAAACTCTTCTCCCTCAGCAAACGGACCAAAATCTGGGTAGCCACCAAGAATGATACCAACATCTTTCCATGTGATGTCAAGCTGTCTATCCTTAGTCATCCAAATCATATTACGCTCGGTCTCATTGGAGAGATGAACTGTGGCAAGAAACTGACAAACAAGCTCTTCGTCGAAATCTTGTTGAAGAGTAATAATGGGACCAAGACCAAATTTTTGAATGAGCTCAAGAGCCTCCCCAAAGTACTTGTGATTCCTTTCCATGTGCCCAATACTAATGGCGTGTTGAGGGACGACATTTTCCTTCGGATTCCTCATCAAAATCTCACTATAAATCTGCCCTTGGAAGACGGTGTGAAAGCGTGGATCCTTACCCCGGAATTGGGGCATCAAACGATCACGGGCAACCACATATGGATTCGCACGCCTTTCCTTCAAGAACATAGCCTCGGACATCTTGGAGGCGGTTGGTGTGGTGTTCCTCCTTGGCAAAGTCTTCTCGGGAGCCGGGAAGCGCTTGCGCTTGCCTTGAGAGCTGTCAAGTTCGGCTTGAATCTCATCCACGGGTTGAGGCTCGCGGCGGCCGGTGGTCTTGTACCGTTGCCCTTTTCCCTTGGAACCGGAAGCATCTAAGAGAGAAAGCAAGAAGATCATGAACAAAGAGTAATGCTCGAGTTGGTAAGGCACGCACAAAACCAAGAAACCTAGATACACGGGGTGTTAGGGTTGAATAATCTAGGGTTAGGGCAAAAACTCCCAACAACCGCAACGATTCAAGCCTAACAAGCCTTACCTAGGTTACTAGGGTTTGTACTTGAGAAAATTCCACTCCTAAAACTCCAAATCCACGAATCTAGAGGCAAAGAACATGAACTCCTATGCATCCCATCCATCAACTAGATGAGAGAGAGAGAGAGCACGTACCCGCGTCATCCATGGTGAAAAAGGAGGGAGGGAAGGTTCCCGGAGCGTCCCAAGGCGAGGAGATGGTCTTCCCGCGGTGGAGCGCTCGAATCCGGCGGCGAAAAGCTTGGGGCGGCGGCGGTTCTTGAGGAGGAAGATGGGGGCGGGTGGGGGAAAGTGAAAGTGGATCTCACTTACCCCCGCACGCCCAGCACTTATCCACAGAAATTTTCCGCCGGCGGAGCCTCCGGTGGTTTCACCGGAGCCTCCGCTCCCACCAGCGGAGCCTCCGGTGGTTCGCACCGGAGTCTCCGCTCCCTGTCCCAAAACAGTTAAGTTTTGGCCCGCTGAGCCACTGTGGGTCAGCGGAGCATCCGGTGGTGTTCCGGTGGACAGGACCAGCGGAGCCTCCGGTGGATTCACCGGAGCCTCCGCTCAACCAAATTTTCGCGCGCCAAGATTAAAAAAAACACGAGCATTTCGATGGAAGCATTGGTTTGGGCAAAGGAGGCTTGGGTTGGAAAAACGTCACTGATATACGAGAGACATTACTCGAAGGGGTCCGCAAGAAGAAACAAAAAGATAGAAGACCGAACTCGCACGAGTTGTAAAGACGGAGATATGATAGGCGTGAAAGACCCAAAGCACACACAATGGTCGGTGTCCGAGGCCACCATGTTTGAGTGTGTAACTTGGCACCGCGAAGATATATCTTGGGTCCAAAATTACTACTCACAATGAAGCACAATAAGTCACAAATGACTAGATATGCAATGATGATTTATTTTTCGCATAATAGGAGGAGTGCATATTCATGAATTGAGTAGTGCTCCCCCTATGTCCATGCCTACATCTAAGCCTAATAGCATGCATAATGAGGGTAGATATGCAAGGTTTCAAGTGAAGTTGGAGGAATCTATGACATTTAGTTCATTCCTCAAAGCTCGAAATCTTGGTTCATCAAGGGCCTTCGTGAAGATATCGGCAAGTTGATCCGTTGTGGAGACATATGAGAGATCAATATCACCTTTCTCAACATGATCCCGAATGAAATGATGACGGATCTCAATGTGCTTCGTCTTGGAATGAAGAACCGGGTTGTAGGCGATCTTGATAGCACTCTCATTGTCACAAAGAAGAGGCACCTTGTCAAAATGAATACCATAATCCTTCAAGGTTTGCCTCATCCATAGCAATTGGGCACAACAACTTGCCGCGGAGATATACTCGGCCTCGGTGGTGGAGAGAGCAATGCAATTTTGCTTCTTAGAAGACCAACATACCAAGGAGCGGCCAAGGAATTGACAACCCCCGGATGTGGACTTCCTATCCGTCTTCTCTCCCGCATAATCCGCATCCGAGTATCCAATGAGCTGAAAGCTTGAACCCTTGGGGTAGCAAAGACCGAAGTTTGGGGTATGAACTAGATATCGAAAGATCCGTTTCACAGCTTCCAAATGACTTTGCCTTGGGGAGGCTTGAAACCTTGCACATTTACCTACGCTATACATGATATCGGGTCTAGATGCACAAAGGTAGAGCAAAGAGCCAATCATGGAGCGGTATACCTTTTGATCTACCTCTTTACCGTTGGGGTCGGGTTTCAAGTTGGTGGTTGTGGACATAGGAGTCTTCATAGGTTTGGCATCATTCATATTAAACCTCTTGAGCATGTCTTGAGTGTATTTGGCTTGTTTGATGAAAGTCCCTTCATAATATTGATTTACTTCAAAGCCAAGGAAGAATTCCAACTCTCCCATCATAGACATCTCAAACTATCGGTCATAAGCTTGCAAAACTCCTCATTGAACAAGGTGTTAGTAGACCCAAAAATGATGTCATCCACATAGAGTTGGCATATGAACAAGTCACCTCCAACCGTCATGGTAAAGAGGGTGGGATCGATTAAACCAACATTAAACCCGCGATCTACTAGAAACTCTTTAAGGTGCTCATACCACGCACGTGGAGCTTGTTTAAGTCCATAGAGCGCCTTATCAAGTTTATAGACATGATCGGGGTGGTTGGGATCCTCGAAACCCGGAGGTTGCTTGACATATACTAACTCATTAATGGGACCATTAAGGAAAGCACTTTTGACATCCATTTGTTGTAACTTGAAGTTATGATGAGATGCATAGGCAAGTAAGATACGAATGGATTCAAGGCGAGCTACGGGGGCAAAAGTTTCACCGAAATCGATACCTTCGACTTGAGAAAAACCTTGGGCCACCAATCTTGCCTTGTTGAGAATGACAATGTCATCTTTGTCTTGCTTGTTCTTGAACACCCATTTGGTGCCAATGACATTTTTGCAATCCTTGGGTCTTGGCACTAATTTCCACACTTTGTTGCGCTCGAAGTTATTGAGTTCATCATGCATGGCTTCAAGCCAATCTTGATCTTCGAGAGCTTCATATACCTTCTTGGGTTCAATGAAGGAGACAAAAGCATGAGCCTTGCTAAAATCCGCCAATTGCCTTCTATTTACCACTCTTCCACGAACTTGTCCAAGAATCATGTCCTCCTTATGACCCGCTCGTTCAAGATTCTCTAGCCTTCTCTTTGCTCTACGAGCTAGTATCTCCTCCAAAGATTCCTTGGATATTGATTGAGAATCACCTTCTTCATCGGAGACATGTCCATCTTCATTTCGTCCTTGATCAAAGATGGGTGATGAATCACCACTAGGTTGAGCATTCTCAACAATAATAGAATCTTGATCATGATTTAGATGTGTTGCTTGGCCTTGTTCATTAGCTTGGCCTTGATAGTTAGCTTGAGGGCTTGGTGCATCTTGTTGGATAGCTTGATCATCAATGGGTGTAGTCAATGGCTCCACTTGAGTGGGGCATAGTCCTTCTGTCACATCCCTGTTTTTAAGCACTTGTATAATAGTATTTTAGCATGTCTCTTAAGACCTTTGTAATGAAATTAAGTGGACAACATGTTGTGTACTGATGTTTATCTATGCAATATTAGTGGTGTGTTTCTTTTCACTCACTTGAGGAGTTTTTCTCCTAAGAAACACATTGCTTTATTATTGTTTTCCCATGTTTTCCACTAAGGTTCTTATGAGATTATTTTTTTTCAAGACTTGAGGTGACCTTTGTTTCAACTTGAAAATGTGTTATTAATGTTTAGGAATCATCTTGAACTTGAAATAAAATTAATTGGAAAAGATTCCATTAGCTTTTCCAATATAATTTTTGCCCTGAAAAACAGCCAAGTAGCTGTTTTCAACCCTTGTTTTCCACCACAAGGATTATCCAATTAGGGATTTTCTTTGATCAAAACTACTCTATGATATGAGTACAACAAAACTACACTCTTGGAAAAACCTACAAAGAAAATTAACACACAATGCCAAGATGGTTTTTGAGTCATCTTGATAAGACAGAAAATTGAGCATTTTAAAAACAGAGAATGTACCTACTTTGCCATTTATTTTCAGAGCCATAAACCCATCATTTTTCAAATCAAATGGTTGGATCTGAAACTTGGATAGTTGTTCTTTGTTGAGCATTTCAGATCACTCATTTTAGAGCTGGTTTGCTTGGTGAAAACAAACCCAACTTTTGCTATCTCTGTCTGTTTTTCCAGCACTTAGAAAAATTCAGAAAACTGTCTAACTGAATTTTTCTGACAGAACAGTGAATACACTTTTGGACTTAATGTTTTTAGCTTTTGTGCACTGATCCAAGCCTTGCCACTTTGCCAATTCGAAAACAATGTTATTAAGCTTCTAGATGGTGACATTGGATCCCATGTTGGCTGACCAGGATGAGAGAAACATGAGGTGGCATTTGACTATTATGTGATGTCATTAGAGTGGTTGAAATAGTGTGATTCTTTCCCTTTTACCCATACCTTGGCCCTTGCTGTGGCCTAGCTCATCTAAATGTACTTGCTTGACCCCTAGGAGCCAATTGGAACCGTGGCCATCTGTGGAGAACCCCCAAGGGGCAAGGGCATGCCCATGCCATGCCAACCCGAGCACCTCCCCCTTTGACTCGTGGCTACAAAGCAATCCAGGCCAAGCCCTCTCGCCAGCACACTCCACTCATCCCTCCCACTCACCCCATCGAGCATCGCTTGCTCGTTCGCTCTGTGCGAGCGAGGCGAGCCGCGCCCATTTTCGGACCCGAACGGATCGAGCTCGAGGTGGCGCCGCGATCACCGCACCTCCCGCCCTCCTTTCACCTCCATTGCGACCCCCTAGCTCGTGCCTACCTCCCTGACACCCTCTTGCCCTCGATCGCTTGCAGATTCATCGCCGTCGTCCTCGGAGCCGCCGCGGGACGCCGTCGAGCCGCCGCAGCGCACACCCGTCGCCACCGCCCGAGACCGCGCCACGGCATCGCCCAAGCCACCCTCCTTTGACCCCGCACCGTCCCTTTGCTTCTCGCGAGCCCTAGGTGAGCAAATCCCCGTGCCCGTGAGGTGTTCGTCCGCGGTTAGGAGGGAGAGAGAGAGAGGAGTGACGCGGGGAGGAAGAAAGGGCAGGGACCGTCGATCTGCGAATCGACGGCCCCCTTTGAACCGTGCGTTTCGCGCGCGCGCGCGTGCTCGCGGGCTGCGCCCCGCGTTAACTGGGCCGCGCGCTGCGGGATCTGGCCCGTTGGGCAGTTTCGGTTAAAAACGATTATACTTTTTTTCTCTCTGGCAGATTAACTAGATCCTAGCTTTAGGCTTAGAAAAGGTAGCATATTAATTTATTTTACCTTGCTAATTTTTGTACCACTAGCCTTACAAAATTGCAACCATATCCCACTGGCAGAAACTTGTTTTGAGTTTTTATGATTTTTCTAAAAATCATATGCCAGACAGTACCCTAAAAATTGAAATGAATAGAACTTCAAAAATACAAAACATTTTTGAGCAAACTCAACTGTTTTGGAAATCCCTTTCCAATACCTATCAGTAGAATTTTAGTTTGCATCAAGGTGAGTTACCATTTGGAAATGCCATCCATTTTGGTAAAACATCAGTGGGCTATTCCATGATTTTTAGAGGGAGTTTGGGATATTATTTTTGAGTGAGGCAAGTTGGAGAAGCTTTGTAGTGATAAGGACTATCACATCCTAGAAGGATTTGCTTTTTAGAGCAACAGAAAAAATTAGAGAGACAGAACAAGTTTTGGCTATTTTCTGCCTAAATTTTAATTCTAGATCTTGCCTCATATGTTACTTTTGTGAGTTGCAAATGATGTGATCTTGCTTGTTATGTTGTTTTCCATTGTGGTTATGATGTATACAAGTTGTATGAGCATGTTAGAATAAATGGTTTGAATGGTAGCATTTTAGAACTAGTTTTCCATGCTTATGTCTTGCTATTGGCTAGATTTTTATGTATATTTTGAGTAGATATTTAAATAAATCTTTAGGCTAGTTGCTAGATTGTTTTTCATGGAACCAGTACCACTTAGGTACTGTTAATTAGTTTATAGCACCTCTGAATGCTTGGTGCTTGTGGTTGAAATAGGTTAAAATAGAAATGCTTAAGGACTAGATTTCACACTAGAATGTTCATGTTTGTTTTGTGTCTTGTTTTCCACTAGGGAAAAATATGACTCTTTGGTATTGAAACCAGAGGATGAAAAGTACTTGTGGCAATCTTTCATTAGGGTTTTCACCTCTGGTAGATTTCCTATTAAATAGCACAAAAGCATGAGTAGCACTTGAGTGACTAGAAATAAATCTCCTCACATGTGTAGCTTTTTAAGCATATCTATCCTTGTTTCCTAGCTATGTTTTTATGTTATTTTTGTGAGATCCAGTAGCATATATGGTACTGGTTAGAGGTGTATTTTTGCCTCTGAAAATCTTGCACACTTGTGCATAGCATTAGCTAGTATAGTCTAAACTAGTCTAGTAGTTTCCTAAATTTTCTACTAGTATGAGTAGGAATTTTTGGGTGTTTGTTTGTTGTTTTTAGCACTTTTATAAAAGTGACCAGAGGCTTATTAACCCCTTGGTGAGCATATTTACTAGTGGAACACCCACTGGTATGTTTGCCTCATAGTGGAAAATAGGTTGACTTGTTGTCATGAGCTTATTTTCACTACTTGAGTAATTTAGCAAATTATGTGTGCTAGCCATAGGAATTGTTGTGGGGATTTTTAGGCATCAAAATGTGTTTTATGGGACACCCTACTGTCCAGTAGCATGTGCTATATCCCACTGGTCCACAGTGTTCTTAACTAAGAATCATTGTTTTGGCCACACATAAGCACTAGGAAAAAGCAGATTTTCCAACCATAGTTTTTATGCCAATTTTTCTTTAGGGAAAAATTGAGAACTATGGGTGGTACTTTTTGATTGCTTGCTGTATGTATTGCTTGTAGCATTGCTTGCCTTGCTTGGTTCTGAAAGTGTGTCTTTATTTCTTTTTACGACGTTAGAAAACGAGGAGGAAGGACTTGCTGAAGAAGGGTATTGCAACTCCTGTTACTTTCAGGATCAGGACCATCACTTGTACCAAGGCAAGCCATCCTAATGCTTGCTGTATAACTACTTAACATTATCTATCATGCATGCTTTTCACTTCTGAAGTTTTTACAAAACTATACCTTCAAAACTATTTTTGTGTGAATCCTATTACTACTATTAATACTACTAGTATAAGGACTCATAATCATAGTCAACTTGGTATTACCAAGCCCTTAGACACTAAATGGTATATAAATACCATACACCTACTTAAAACTTGAGTTCTTAAATGAACTAAATAAAATGTGTTTTTGTAAACAAATGCCTTATTGAAGGAAAACCCGGAGAAAGGGTGAGACCCTGTCTGCCGGAAGGATTGTTATGATGGGAAATTTTTATGAGAAATGTTTACAAAAGACACATAACCTAGTCTTCGCTGGACAACCATTATCGTACTGCCACTTTACCCCAATATGGGTAGGGGCTTGATTAAAAACTTGTTAGGGTTAGTATATGTGCTATCTCAAAGGCTATAGGGGATTGGATCCTCCGAACCGAAATGTCGCTAGGAGTGAGTATACGGGACATCTAAAGTGTGGGATTAATTTTCCCTCCGGATGCAGCAGTTGGGTCTCCTGTTTGAGCGGTGTGTGACATGGCTTGCCAGGGAGGGAAACCCCAATTGAAGAGATAGTCATGTACTAGCTTGTACAGAGTGGATAGTCAAGACCAGTTATCTGATGTTCTCATAGGTTGGGAACAGTCCATGGTTGTTTCATGGCAGACTCTGGATCTGGTGGAAATGTGTACACCTCTGCAGAGTAAAACTATTTCGAGATAGCCGCGTCCTCGGATATGGACGGTTGAATGGCCATGTAGCTAGTATTGTGTCAACTTTTCAAAAGAGGTTTTGAAGGAAGGCTTTTGTACCTGAGAGGTACTATGGAGGAATGACTTGGTATCTGCGAGATACCAATGAGAAAGAAACTACTACTAAAAGTTTCTGAAAAGAAAAACTTTCTTTTCCAAAAGTATTATAAAACCTCCAAGATATGTGATATCTGCGAGAGCAAAACTACATTATTTTAAATGATTTTGTTTACAAAGGAGTGAACTTGGAGAATCAACCATGGCAAGTCTTTTATCTGTCATGGGTAGCTGAACCATATGTATGGCCTACCCACTCCACCAAATAAGCATGTATGCATTATTGTAAGCTAATAAAGGATGTCTTGTTGAGTACATTCAAATGTACTCATTTGGTTTCGCCCCTGGTATCTACTTATCAGACTACGAGGAGCCACCTCAGGAGGAGTACTATGAGGAGGAGTTCTACGCTGATGGCCCTGCGAGTTAGGATCGTCTCCCAGTCAGCAGCCTGTAGGATGAGGCGTGACTCGGGTTCTACTACGCTATGCTTATCGTCTTCCGCTGTGTTTACTTTGAATGTCTGTCCTGCGTGACAGTTATCAAGAACTTGGTCATGTGACCATTTATGTAAGACTCTATATTCGTGTAATGGATGATGTATTCTGTATGCCAACTACGTATGTTGTTCACGACTGGTTCTTCTGGGATCGTGAATGAATGCATATGAGGGGTTCTGGACCTACCGGTCTGGGGCCTCTACAAAGTTGGTATCAGAGCCATCCTGACTCTAGGAGACCTTAGTTAGCATGGACGTTAGTGTATACTCCGATAATCTAAGTTACTAATACAAAGAAAAT
Source organism: Alopecurus myosuroides (assembly GCA_028641055.1). Classification (NCBI taxonomy): domain Eukaryota; kingdom Viridiplantae; phylum Streptophyta; class Magnoliopsida; order Poales; family Poaceae; genus Alopecurus; species Alopecurus myosuroides. Next base: position 244,706,147 of record CM054060.1, on the reverse strand, counting down.
TGGATATGACTAAGTATAAAACTATTCCCTATATCCCACCACCTCTCTGGGTTAGACTCTACTTGCATTAAAGTTATTTCTTGCATGAACCTAAAACTTTGCACACTTGTATCTAACTTAAGCTACTTAAAATTTTGTGTAGATGGACGTGGACATCACCGTGGCTTTTCAGTTGGGACGTCCACGTGGCGAGTCTTTCCTTTTCGAGGAGAGGCTAGTATCTATGGCTACTGTGTTGGGACGGCCACTTCCGGAGCTGCGAGGAGGACTAGTTGTCGGGGCACCTCTGGAGGGAGACTGGTACGCGGAGGTCACTATCCGCGCACCTCTGGCTAGCCCGACAGTGGAGGCCTACGTGTACCGTGCTGTTGATCGTTCTTGGAACGAGGCGGCAGTGCGCGTGATACAGGAGTCAGTAGCACGTCTGGCACACATCGGGGAGTATATGTTCATCGGTTCCCGGTTCGAGCTGATTGGGAGACGTGATGAGGATGGCATACCACTTCCTGTTGAGCCAGACTTTACCACTGTTGGTCCACACTTGGACGAGATGGAGATTCTGTTACACCGCACTCAGACCAGGCTAGACGACCAGCGTCTTGACACCCTCCACGGCATATTGGTGCACCAGACACTGATAGCCGAGACTGACGAGCTGAGGGCTGAGCTTCACGACAGCCAGGAGGAGAGTGGAGCTCTGGCTCAGCAGTTGTCCGAGTCGAGGGAGCAGTTGGAGGCTACTACCGCGAGGCACCGTGCCTTACGGAGGCAGCTGAGAGCCACCCGCCTTGGCCGTGCACGCCTCACCACTAGACTGACGGCCCTGGAGGGGGCTAACGCCGTTCTGCGCGGCAGGCTTCAGATAGCTCGTGATGACATAGCCACGAGAGACGCTGCCGTAGAGGAGCTGGAGGAGGAGGCCGCAGAGCTCCACAGGGAGATTGAGGATCTTCTGCCTGTTGAGGATGTTCCCTCCGACTTAGAGGGGATGGATATGAGCGAGGCTAGCGAGCAGGATGATGATGACCTGTTTGACGAGGAGGAGGAGGACCCTGAGGAGCGTATCTTCGACGTTGGGGACAGCGACGACTCTGTGTAGTCGCTGCCTTCTCACCCTTAGCACATGGTGCTGGTCTAGATACTAGTTAGGTATGCTAGATCGTTTTGCTAGATAGTTTGCTAGTAGTAGCCTTGCGATAACCCCACCAATCGCACCCCCTGTAGCTCGATGAAGCCTTCCTTGTATGATATGGCTTGTGATGTGTGTGTGTAATGTAAGGAACTCTGTTTAATTATGGTGATGAATGAAATGTTTGGCTTGGTTTTCTGTTGATTGTCACTACTTTGCGTTCATTTCATTCAAGTTTGCGACTGCCCCGCTCTTGTTTTTGAAACATATCGCTAGTATTCCTTTTGTTTAAGTATTAAGGTACTGGGTTTTCAAAAACAAGAATTTATTTCTTAGACTTACACATGTTTCACTTCAGCATGGCACCCCGTCGCGAACCCCCACCGCCACCACCACCCACAGTGGAGGCGCTGTTGGCCCTGCTGATGGAAGATCGCCAGGCCAGCCGAGATGAGAGTGCAGCCACCATTACCGCTCTGCAACAGCTAGCTGCTGCCGCCAACAATAATGGCAATGGCAATGGAAATGGTGCTCGCTCGAGGCTGAGAGACTTTCAGCACACCAACCCCCCAGTTTTTACCAGGATTGTGGAGCCTCTCGATGCTGACGACTGGCTCCGCACCATTGCAAACAAACTGGAAGTTGCTTCGGTGGATGAGAATGATAAGGTTCTGTTGGCCTCCCATTTTCTCGCTGGTCCTGCCAGGACTTGGTGGGAAACTACACGTGAGACTGTTGCTGCTGGTCACGTGTTCACCTGGGAGGAATTCTCTGCAAGGTTCCGCAAGTATCACATTCCCCAGGGGATGATGGCACTTATGCGGGAGAAGTTTCTAAATCTGAAGCAGGGAAGTATGCCGGTGTCTGAATACTGGGAGAATTTCACTACTCTGTCCCGGTATGCACAGGATGATATTAATACTGATGCTAAGAAGAAGGAGAGGTTCTTAAATGGGCTGGATGATGAGCTCCAGTGCTCTCTAGTAGTGGTTCCATTCCAGGACATGGAGACTCTTGCTAATGCCGCTATGGTGCTGGAGCACAAGCGGAAATCTGCTGATGATAACCGCAAGAGGAAAATGACTGCTCATGGAGGACCTAGTGCTCAGAGGACTCGCAACACTCCGTATGCGAGGCCACCAACCCACAAGGCGCCTGCTTATGCACCCCGCCCCAACCACAACTATGCACCAAGGCCCAACAACTACAACCACCCTGCACCGTATGCACCAAGGTACGGAGGAAACAGCTATGGTGGTAACCATGGGAATCACTCTGGGAATAATCATGGAAACCGCTATGGAGGTAACACTGGAGGAAATGGGAACCACACCAACAATGCTCCCAAACCAAACCCAAGCTCAAAGCCTTCTGGAGGTTGCTTTGCCTGTGGAAAGGAGGGTCACTTCGCTCGCGATTGCCCCAACAAAGCTACTGCTCCAGCCCAGCCTGCTGCAACCAAGATGAACCATGGTCCTTCCACTGGACGGCAGAATAGGATGAAGGGACACCTGAACCATATCAATGCTGCAGAAGCTCAGGAGGCACCAGACATGGTGATGGGTATGTTTCCTGTCAACTCGGTACCAGCCGCAGTACTGTTTGATTCTGGTGCATCACATTCCTTTGTCACTAAACCGTTTGCTGAGAAAAGTGGTATGAAGCATTCCCGTATGCACAACCCTATGTTAGTACAAATACCTGGGGATAGTACTAAAGCCAACCTAATTTGCAATGAGGTACCAGTAGAAATTCAAGGGAAAACTTTTCATGCTGATCTTATAGTACTGGGATCCAAAGGGATAGAAGTGGTACTCGGTATGAACTGGATGGCCAAGTATAAGGGAGTTATCGATTGCACTAAGAAATCTATTGAAATGATCTCTGAGGATGGGGAAAAGGTTGCGTACACTGCAACTCGACCCTCGTCACAAGTTCACTGCCACACTGGTATAGCCCAACCTGCCCTTGAGGAAGTCCCGGTAGTTTGCGAATACCCGGATGTTTTTCCTGAAGAATTACCCGGTATGCCCCCTGATCGGGATATCGAGTTTGTGATTGAGTTAGTGCCCGGAACTGGACCCATAGCACAGAAGCCGTATCGGATGAACCCGAAGGAATTAGATGAGTTGAAGACTCAACTGGAGGACATGTTAAGGAAGGGATTGATTCGCCCTAGTGCATCGCCCTGGGGATCTCCGATCATCTTTGTGGGAAAACGGGACGGTACCACTCGTTTATGTGTGGACTACCGCAAGTTAAATGATGTTACCATCAAGAACAAATACCCGTTGCCCAAAATTGAAGACTTGTTTGACCAGTTGAATGGGGCTGTAATCTTCTCCAAGATTGACCTTCGGACTGGTTATCATCAATTGAAAGTCCGTGATACTGATATCCCAAAGACTGCTTTCACCACTCGTTACGGGCTGTATGAATACACCGTAATGTCCTTTGGTCTAACCAATGCCCCTGCCTATTTCATGAACCTCATGAATAAGGTATTCATGGATTTTCTAGACAAGTTTGTCGTGGTGTTTATTGACGACATTCTTATATATTCGAGGAGTGAGGAAGAACACGAAGAGCATCTGAGACTTGTGCTCGGAACACTTCGTGAGCATCAACTGTATGCTAAGTTTAGTAAATGTCAATTCTGGTTGACGGAAGTCGGATTTCTTGGACATGTGGTATCTGCGGGAGGAATATCTGTTGACCCTGCTCTAGTTCAGTCTGTGGAGAAGCGTGCTGCTCCGACCAACCAGACTGAAGTCAGATCCTTTCTGGGTTTGGCAGGATATTACCGCAAGTTTGTTCGGGGATTCTCGAGTATAGCCAGACCCCTCACCCAGTTGCTCAAGAAGGATAGCAAATTCCTATGGACGGACAAATGTGAAGAGAGTTTCAATGAGTTGAAGCACCGACTGGTGTCTGCCCCAATCCTTATAATGCCAGATGTCACCAAGAATTTCGACGTATATTGTGACGCTTCTAAGCTTGGTCTTGGAAGCGTGCTTATGCAAGAAGGGAAGGTGATATCTTTCATATCCCGCCAGTTAAGACCCCACGAGTTGAATTATCCCACTCATGACTTAGAGCTTGCTGCCGTTGTTCATGCTCTCAAGACATGGCGGCACTTTCTTATGGGAAGAAGAGTGGAAATTTACACGGATCATAAGAGTTTAAAGTATATCTTTACTCAACGTGAGCTCAACATGAGGCAGCGCCGCTGGATTGAGCTCATTAAAGATTATGATCTGAGTATTCATTATCACCCGGGAAAGGCAAATGTGGTTGCAGACGCTCTTAGTCGAGAGCCGGCCTCTCTAAATGCTATGATTTTAGTAAGGCAACCCGAGTTGTGGAAAGAGCTGGACCAGCTTGGTATTGAAGTGGTCAGCTATGGCATGTTGGACGCCATAGAACTTAAACCAACCCTGGTTGACCAAATCAAAGAAGCGCAGAAAGGCCAGAAAAGTATTGATGGGATTAAAGCCCGCATGGAGAAGGAAAAGGTTGCTGGGTTTACCATCGATGCTGATGGGGGATTATGGTATGAAGGCCGTATTTGTGTTCCCTCCGAATCTGATCTTAAGCAGACCATCATGGTCGAAGCTCATGAGACCATGTATTCTATCCATCCTGGAGGAACAAAGATGTATCAAGACCTGAAAGAGAGATTCTGGTGGCATGGAATGAAGCGAGAGATTGCTTCATTCGTAGCCAAGTGCCATGTCTGCCAGCAAGTAAAAGCCGGACACCAGCGTCCCGCTGGATTGCTCCAACCATTGCAAGTGCCTGTTTGGAAATGGGATGAAGTGGGAATGGACTTCATCACTGGACTTCCTAGGTCCAGCCGAGGAAATGATTCTATATGGGTTGTCGTGGACCGGCTCACAAAAGTTGCTCACTTTATTCCTGTCCGGACAACCTATCGTGGAGATCAGCTTGCGGATCTTTACATTTCTCGGATTGTCAGCCTACACGGAGTCCCAAGCAGGATTGTATCTGATCGAGGTACACAGTTCACATCGAGATTTTGGAAGAAGTTGCACGAGAGTTTGGGAACCAAACTAGCTTTTAGCACAGCATATCACCCGCAGACTGATGGACAAACAGAGCGTGTGAACCAAATTCTGGAGGACATGCTCCGTGCTTGTGTGTTGTCCTATGGAATTAAATGGGAAGACTGTCTGCCCTTCGCAGAGTTTTCTTACAACAACAGTTATCAGTCTAGCTTGCAAATGGCCCCTTTTGAAGCTCTGTATGGACGTAAATGCCGTACACCTTTAAATTGGACTGAGACTGGAGACAGTCAGGTTTTTGGTGTGGACACTTTGAAGGCTGCAGAGGAGCAGGTCCAACTTATTCGGGAACGTTTAAAGACAGCTCAATCTCGTCAGAAGAGTTATGCTGATACGAAGCGTCGTGATGTCTCTTTCAGCATTGGAGATTTCGTGTACCTTCGTGTTACGCCACTCAAAGGGATGCAGCGTTTCCATGTCAAAGGAAAGCTGGCCCCCAGGTATATTGGCCCTTTTAAGATCTTGGCACGTCGTGGCGAAGTTTCTTATCAGTTAGAATTACCTGAGGAGCTCTCTGCTTTTCACAATGTTTTCCATGTGTCATTGCTCCGGAAATGTCTGCAAGTACCGGAGAAAGATCTCTCGTATCAAGACGTGGATTTCAGGACCATTGACATAAATGATGATTTGACTTATCGTGATAGACCCCTGCGGGTTCTCGAGGAAATTGTGCGTGCTACCAGGAGGCGGGCTATAAAATTCCTTAAGATTCAGTGGACCAATCACTCTGAGGAAGAGGCTACCTGGGAGCGTGAGGATGATATCAGGAAGGAGTTCCCTGATTTTCTTAAAGCCTAGACCCGCGAATCTCGGGACGAGATTCTTTTAAGGGGGGGAGATTTGTCACATCCCTGTTTTTAAGCACTTGTATAATAGTATTTTAGCATGTCTCTTAAGACCTTTGTAATGAAATTAAGTGGACAACATGTTGTGTACTGATGTTTATCTATGCAATATTAGTGGTGTGTTTCTTTTCACTCACTTGAGGAGTTTTTCTCCTAAGAAACACATTGCTTTATTATTGTTTTCCCATGTTTTCCACTAAGGTTCTTATGAGATTATTTTTTTTCAAGACTTGAGGTGACCTTTGTTTCAACTTGAAAATGTGTTATTAATGTTTAGGAATCATCTTGAACTTGAAATAAAATTAATTGGAAAAGATTCCATTAGCTTTTCCAATATAATTTTTGCCCTGAAAAACAGCCAAGTAGCTGTTTTCAACCCTTGTTTTCCACCACAAGGATTATCCAATTAGGGATTTTCTTTGATCAAAACTACTCTATGATATGAGTACAACAAAACTACACTCTTGGAAAAACCTACAAAGAAAATTAACACACAATGCCAAGATGGTTTTTGAGTCATCTTGATAAGACAGAAAATTGAGCATTTTAAAAACAGAGAATGTACCTACTTTGCCATTTATTTTCAGAGCCATAAACCCATCATTTTTCAAATCAAATGGTTGGATCTGAAACTTGGATAGTTGTTCTTTGTTGAGCATTTCAGATCACTCATTTTAGAGCTGGTTTGCTTGGTGAAAACAAACCCAACTTTTGCTATCTCTGTCTGTTTTTCCAGCACTTAGAAAAATTCAGAAAACTGTCTAACTGAATTTTTCTGACAGAACAGTGAATACACTTTTGGACTTAATGTTTTTAGCTTTTGTGCACTGATCCAAGCCTTGCCACTTTGCCAATTCGAAAACAATGTTATTAAGCTTCTAGATGGTGACATTGGATCCCATGTTGGCTGACCAGGATGAGAGAAACATGAGGTGGCATTTGACTATTATGTGATGTCATTAGAGTGGTTGAAATAGTGTGATTCTTTCCCTTTTACCCATACCTTGGCCCTTGCTGTGGCCTAGCTCATCTAAATGTACTTGCTTGACCCCTAGGAGCCAATTGGAACCGTGGCCATCTGTGGAGAACCCCCAAGGGGCAAGGGCATGCCCATGCCATGCCAACCCGAGCACCTCCCCCTTTGACTCGTGGCTACAAAGCAATCCAGGCCAAGCCCTCTCGCCAGCACACTCCACTCATCCCTCCCACTCACCCCATCGAGCATCGCTTGCTCGTTCGCTCTGTGCGAGCGAGGCGAGCCGCGCCCATTTTCGGACCCGAACGGATCGAGCTCGAGGTGGCGCCGCGATCACCGCACCTCCCGCCCTCCTTTCACCTCCATTGCGACCCCCTAGCTCGTGCCTACCTCCCTGACACCCTCTTGCCCTCGATCGCTTGCAGATTCATCGCCGTCGTCCTCGGAGCCGCCGCGGGACGCCGTCGAGCCGCCGCAGCGCACACCCGTCGCCACCGCCCGAGACCGCGCCACGGCATCGCCCAAGCCACCCTCCTTCGACCCCGCACCGTCCCTTTGCTTCTCGCGAGCCCTAGGTGAGCAAATCCCCGTGCCCGTGAGGTGTTCGTCCGCGGTTAGGAGGGAGAGAAAGAGAGGAGTGACGCGGGGAGGAAGAAAGGGCAGGGACCGTCGATCTGCGAATCGACGGCCCCCTTTGAACCGTGCGTTTCGCGCGCGCGCGCGTGCTCGCGGGCTGCGCCCCGCGTTAACTGGGCCGCGCGCTGCGGTATCTGGCCCGTTGGGCAGTTTCGGTTAAAAACGATTATACTTTTTTTCTCTCTGGCAGATTAACTAGATCCTAGCTTTAGGCTTAGAAAAGGTACCATATTAATTTATTTTACCTTGCTAATTTTTGTACCACTAGCCTTACAAAATTGCAACCATATCCCACTGGCAGAAACTTGTTTTGAGTTTTTATGATTTTTCTAAAAATCATATGCCAGACAGTACCCTAAAAATTGAAATGAATAGAACTTCAAAAATACAAAACATTTTTGAGCAAACTCAACTGTTTTGGAAAGCCCTTTCCAATACCTATCAGTATAATTTTAGTTTGCATCAAGGTGAGTTACCATTTGGAAATGCCATCCATTTTGGTAAAACATCAGTGGGCTATTCCATGATTTTTAGAGGGAGTTTGGGATATTATTTTTGAGTGAGGCAAGTTGGAGAAGCTTTGTAGTGATAAGGACTATCACATCCTAGAAGGATTTGCTTTTTAGAGCAACAGAAAAAATTAGAGAGACAGAACAAGTTTTGGCTATTTTCTGCCTAAATTTTAATTCTAGATCTTGCCTCATATGTTACTTTTGTGAGTTGCAAATGATGTGATCTTGCTTGTTATGTTGTTTTCCATTGTGGTTATGATGTATACAAGTTGTATGAGCATGTTAGAATAAATGGTTTGAATGGTAGCATTTTAGAACTAGTTTTCCATGCTTATGTCTTGCTATTGGCTAGATTTTTATGTATATTTTGAGTAGATATTTAAATAAATCTTTAGGCTAGTTGCTAGATTGTTTTTCATGGAACCAGTACCACTTAGGTACTGTTAATTAGTTTATAGCACCTCTGAATGCTTGGTGCTTGTGGTTGAAATAGGTTAAAATAGAAATGCTTAAGGACTAGATTTCACACTAGAATGTTCATGTTTGTTTTGTGTCTTGTTTTCCACTAGGGAAAAATATGACTCTTTGGTATTGAAACCAGAGGATGAAAAGTACTTGTGGCAATCTTTCATTAGGGTTTTCACCTCTGGTAGATTTCCTATTAAATAGCACAAAAGCATGAGTAGCACTTGAGTGACTAGAAATAAATCTCCTCACATGTGTAGCTTTTTAAGCATATCTATCCTTGTTTCCTAGCTATGTTTTTATGTTATTTTTGTGAGATCCAGTAGCATATATGGTACTGGTTAGAGGTGTATTTTTGCCTCTGAAAATCTTGCACACTTGTGCATAGCATTAGCTAGTATAGTCTAAACTAGTCTAGTAGTTTCCTAAATTTTCTACTAGTATGAGTAGGAATTTTTGGGTGTTTGTTTGTTGTTTTTAGCACTTTTATAAAAGTGACCAGAGGCTTATTAACCCCTTGGTGAGCATATTTACTAGTGGAACACCCACTGGTATGTTTGCCTCATAGTGGAAAATAGGTTGACTTGTTGTCATGAGCTTATTTTCACTACTTGAGTAATTTAGCAAATTATGTGTGCTAGCCATAGGAATTGTTGTGGGGATTTTTAGGCATCAAAATGTGTTTTATGGGACACCCTACTGTCCAGTAGCATGTGCTATATCCCACTGGTCCACAGTGTTCTTAACTAAGAATCATTGTTTTGGCCACACATAAGCACTAGGAAAAAGCAGATTTTCCAACCATAGTTTTTATGCCAATTTTTCTTTAGGGAAAAATTGAGAACTATGGGTGGTACTTTTTGATTGCTTGCTGTATGTATTGCTTGTAGCATTGCTTGCCTTGCTTGGTTCTGAAAGTGTGTCTTTATTTCTTTTTACGACGTTAGAAAACGAGGAGGAAGGACTTGCTGAAGAAGGGTATTGCAACTCCTGTTACTTTCAGGATCAGGACCATCACTTGTACCAAGGCAAGCCATCCTAATGCTTGCTGTATAACTACTTAACATTATCTATCATGCATGCTTTTCACTTCTGAAGTTTTTACAAAACTATACCTTCAAAACTATTTTTGTGTGAATCCTATTACTACTATTAATACTACTAGTATAAGGACTCATAATCATAGTCAACTTGGTATTACCAAGCCCTTAGACACTAAATGGTATATAAATACCATACACCTACTTAAAACTTGAGTTCTTAAATGAACTAAATAAAATGTGTTTTTGTAAACAAATGCCTTATTGAAGGAAAACCCGGAGAAAGGGTGAGACCCTGTCTGCCGGAAGGATTGTTATGATGGGAAATTTTTATGAGAAATGTTTACAAAAGACACATAACCTAGTCTTCGCTGGACAACCATTATCGTACTGCCACTTTACCCCAATATGGGTAGGGGCTTGATTAAAAACTTGTTAGGGTTAGTATATGTGCTATCTCAAAGGCTATAGGGGATTGGATCCTCCGAACCGAAATGTCGCTAGGAGTGAGTATACGGGACATCTAAAGTGTGGGATTAATTTTCCCTCCGGATGCAGCAGTTGGGTCTCCTGTTTGAGCGGTGTGTGACATGGCTTGCCAGGGAGGGAAACCCCAATTGAAGAGATAGTCATGTACTAGCTTGTACAGAGTGGATAGTCAAGACCAGTTATCTGATGTTCTCATAGGTTGGGAACAGTCCATGGTTGTTTCATGGCAGACTCTGGATCTGGTGGAAATGTGTACACCTCTGCAGAGTAAAACTATTTCGAGATAGCCGCGTCCTCGGATATGGACGGTTGAATGGCCATGTAGCTAGTATTGTGTCAACTTTTCAAAAGAGGTTTTGAAGGAAGGCTTTTGTACCTGAGAGGTACTATGGAGGAATGACTTGGTATCTGCGAGATACCAATGAGAAAGAAACTACTACTAAAAGTTTCTGAAAAGAAAAACTTTCTTTTCCAAAAGTATTATAAAACCTCCAAGATATGTGATATCTGCGAGAGCAAAACTACATTATTTTAAATGATTTTGTTTACAAAGGAGTGAACTTGGAGAATCAACCATGGCAAGTCTTTTATCTGTCATGGGTAGCTGAACCATATGTATGGCCTACCCACTCCACCAAATAAGCATGTATGCATTATTGTAAGCTAATAAAGGATGTCTTGTTGAGTACATTCAAATGTACTCATTTGGTTTCGCCCCTGGTATCTACTTATCAGACTACGAGGAGCCACCTCAGGAGGAGTACTATGAGGAGGAGTTCTACGCTGATGGCCCTGCGAGTTAGGATCGTCTCCCAGTCAGCAGCCTGTAGGATGAGGCGTGACTCGGGTTCTACTACGCTATGCTTATCGTCTTCCGCTGTGTTTACTTTGAATGTCTGTCCTGCGTGACAGTTATCAAGAACTTGGTCATGTGACCATTTATGTAAGACTCTATATTCGTGTAATGGATGATGTATTCTGTATGCCAACTACGTATGTTGTTCACGACTGGTTCTTCTGGGATCGTGAATGAATGCATATGAGGGGTTCTGGACCTACCGGTCTGGGGCCTCTACACCTTCTCCCTCCGTCATCCGGTAACCCTCAATGGGAATTATTTCACCAATCCCCATTCTTCTAATGACGATGGGAGGAATTGCATATCCTACAACACCATGATCTATACGCCCCCCTTGGGAGCCGTTGTCCTCATCAAACACTACGTCTATAGCTTCTTCAACTTGCCCGGTGGACTTGTTGTAGACTCTATAGGCGTGAGCATTCGTGGCATAGCCAACAAAGATACCCTCATAAGATCTAGTCTCAAATTTTGACAACCGTTTTCCTTTCTTGCGAATGAAGCACTTGCAACCGAAGACCTTGAAATAAGATACATCCGGTTTCTTGCCCGTGAGAATCTCATAGGGAGTCTTGTTCAAGATCTTGCGAAGATAGAGCCGATTGGTAGCATGACAAGCGGTGGAGACGGCTTCGGCCCAAAAGTTATAAGGAGAAGAGAACTCCGCAATCATAGTCCTAGCCGCATCCATCAAAGTCCGGTTCTTTCTCTCCGCAACACCATTTTGTTGAGGGGTATAGGGAGTGGAATATTGATGAGCAATGCCTTCTCCACTAAGAAAACCCTCAACGGTGTAGTTCTTGAACTCCGAGCCATTATCACTTCGAATGGCCAAGATGGTAGCATTGTGTTGGCGCTCCACTAGAGTGATGAACTCGATGACTCTATTTTGAGTTTCACTTTTCCTCTTGAAGAAATACACCCAACAATATCTTGAATAATCATCCACAATCACCAAGCAATACTTCTTTCCTCCGAGGCTATCATAAGATAGTGGGCCAAAGAGATCTAAGTGAATGAGCTCGAGAATTCTTGTGGTGGAGATAGTTGTCTTGGTTGGGTGTTGTTCTCCATGTTGCTTCCCAAAGGTACAAGAGCTACACACACGATCTTTAGCAAACTTAGCTTTGGTTAGTCCTAGAACGTGATTGCCACTTTGGATGTCATGTAACATTATCATATTGGTGTGGGCTAGTCGGCGATGCCAAAGCCATCCCACATCAACTTTAGCCATTAGGCATGTCGCGGCACACGTGTCTTCTTTAGAGAAGTCCACTACATACATGCCGTTCTCGACAAACCCAACAAAGGCTACTTTAAGAGAAGTCTCCCAAGTGACAATCACACTCTCTTTATTAAAGAACGAGGTAAAACCACAATTTGCAAGTTGAAGAACGGACATCAAGTTATAGCCAAGGGACTCAACAAGGAGAACATTCTCAATTGATAAATCATTTGAGATTGCTACTTTGCCTCGTCCCAATACCTTAAGCTCGGACTTGTCACCAATTATAACGCAATTGAGATGTGGTAGAGGAGGTTCAATATTACTTATTGCATCATGGCTTCCGGTCATGTGTTGGGATGCACCACTATCCACTGTCCATCTATGTGCTCCGGAAGCGTTTCCCTACAAGAGATCAATTTCTTGATTTAGGTACCCATCCTTCAATGGGTCCTCTTTTGTTAGTCACAAGGGTCTTAGGAACCCAAATAGTCCAATGATAATCATCACCATAAGAAGTACCAACGTATTTAGCATAAACATGTCCATCTCTAGATTTCATAAGAACATAAGATGGGTTATATTTTCCGGCAAAATCATTATGAGTGATGCTCCCCCTAGAGGTATCACCACCCATAATGGCATTGGTCTCCTTTTCTTTGGGCACCTCACCCTCTTTCACAAAGATAACATTTTTGGAGGGAGAGGTGACACTCTTGGATTTCTTCTTTGACTTGGAAACAAAGCCAAGTCCCTCTTTTCCTTTCTTGGCACCTTGAGAGCTTATTGCATCATTGAGAATTCTTTCCTTCCCTACAATGTTAGTTGTAGTAGAAGAGATAGGCATAATAACAATGCTATTTGATGAAGATGCAACATGCTTGTTAGATTGTTGAGCTAGAAGCTTGATTCGAGACTTAGCAAGTTTGTCATGAATTTCTTTGAGAGATGCAAACTCCCCTTTTAGTTTGTCATGTTCCTCGACAAGTTTTTCATGGGCTATTCCTAGCTTTAACTCTTCCTCTTCAAATTCTTTAAGTAAAACAAGAGATTTGGCATGTTCTTTCTTAAGCTTAGCAAGAGATTTCTCGTTATCTTTTCTAAGCTTTGAAACACTAATAGCATACGTCTCTTGTAGACTAGATAGTTTCTCTTCAAGAGAGGCTCTCATGGATCTCTCCTTTTCAAGAGCCTTGATGAGTTCGTCATCATGATTATCATTGCTACCTCCATGGTTCTCTAAGGTCATGATGATCTCCTCCTTCTCATCGATGAGGGAGTTAGCTTCATCAAGTTGCCTTAGGAGAGCTTTTACCTTTTCTTTAGTTTCACCTTCAAGACTACACAACCAAGATCCTAGGTTCTTGGCTTCCTCATCATCAACAATGTTTTCTACACAATCCAATAATGAGGGAGAGCTAGTGATAATAGACTTGGAGGTGGAAGATATTACCGCGGTGGCTTTTGCCATGAGACATGTAGGTCGGATCGATGCCTTCTCATTGGGAGATTCAAATAGAGAGACCGATGAAGAGGAAGTCGTAGCTATGGCGACGTGGGCGACACCTACGACTTCATCTTCTCCTTCATCTCCGGAGTAGTATGTTTCCAATGTTGGGCCCTCTTGAACATATAGAGCCCTTGGGACTCTTCTAGCGAGGTTCTTGTTTTGTGGAGCTTTGTTCTTGTCCTTGCGAACAAGCTTCCCTTCATTCTCTTCCCGTGGCTCAAAAGGGCACTCTTTGACGAAGTGGTTCGCACTTCCACAATTGTAACATGTCCTTGGCCGCTCCCCTTTCTTCCTAAAGGTCTTGTTCCTTGAAGGTCTAGGGGCACCGGCCTTGTGAGCCTCCCATCTCTTCCAATACCCTTGCATGGCAAGAGCAATACATTTGTGGGCACCTTTGTATGTATCGTCATAGTCCTCCTCATCATCATCATCATCATCATCCACTTCTTCTATCTTGGCCATGGCCTTAGACTTTAAGGCAAGGTTAGGAGACTTCCCATGGCCTCTTGAGCGAGCAAGAGCATCATCCGCGCTCTTGGGAGACAAGGATATGGCTATGAACTCACTAAGGACACCAATGGAGTTGAGTGAGTTGTAGTCGGATCTTGTTCGAATGCTAGTAGAGATGTTCTTCTCAAAAGGAGTTATGGCCTTGACAAATTTCCTCTTGATCCACTCATTGGAGATTTCCTCCTTTCCAAAGTCCCTTAATTGATGCCAAGGGTGACCACTCTTCTATATAGCTCCTCGGGACTTTCATCTTCATGCATGACAAAGTTCTCGGACTTGTCAAGAGAAACATCGTATTTTGATGATTGGATGCTTGCATTGCCTTAGAACAAGGAGTCAAGCTTATCCCAAGCTTCCTTGGCGGTCTTGATACCGCGAATGTGTTCAAGATGTTCTCTTGGGAGAGCCTTTTGGATAGTCACAAGAGCGGTCTTGTTGAGTTGAAATTCCACATCCTCTCTTGGAGTTTAGTTGTTCGGATCGTGAGGGTCAAATCCATATAGAATGCTTCTCCACAATGCGGTGCAAGAACCTGAAATGTGAGACTCCATATCGAACTTCCAAGAAGAAAACTCGTTAGTGTTAAGCATGGGAGGAACTCCAACATTAACCATGTGTGGCATAGTGGCAATAGGGTGGATAGAGTCGTAATTGGGAGGTGGTGGAACTTTAGATTGAGACCCCGAACCGTTAGCCGATTGAGACTTGGAGCCCTCGGAGCTCACCCCACCCTTAGACTTTTTATCGGCTTTTGCTTTGGCTTTCGCCTTAGCTAAAGCGATGTTAGCTTCCATCTCGTCGATATCCGGAATGGAATCTTCGTCCGAGCTAACATCGTTGGTAGTGAGGGGTGGTTCCGTGGACTCCCTTGTTTTCCCCATCAGTGCCTCCATCATTTTCTTTATGCTAGAAACCTCCGAGCTAACACTAGAGCTAACCTTAGATAGTTCGGTTTGGAGAACTCCAACCGTATCTTGTAGGTTAGATATAGTGTCGGCCATTTTGGAGATTTCCGCACTAGAACTTCCGGGGGCATTTTCATCGACCATTGTACTCTTGGGCGGTTAAGCCCTTATGTCGCACCCGGACTTCTAGAGGATACTCGCAGTTCCGTTGAACAGTAGTTGATTGGATTACGGGGCTTACCGGCACCCGCATCTCTTACGAGTAGGCCAACACACGTATGTGTGACAACCAACCCCTATTGTTCATCGTCTACGTAAACCATCCCATAGAAATCAGGATACTACCATTGACGTACTTCATACCATACACACATGGTACGTCAACGGCGTTTAACAGAATGATAGCACAACATATCTCTAGGACACAAAAGATGGAAATAAGTTGCAAATAGCTCTCACTAGAGCAGAGATAGCAAATACAATCATCCAGAGGACACATGTCCCAACATATCATCATTACAACACAGCGGAAGCATTCAAAAGGTCTAAGTACAGACAAATCCAAATAGGCTTAAGAAGCCGGAAATGAAAGGAAAACGGAGCCCATCCACGTAGTCTCGGATCTTGCCCAGGTCCGCTATCTACTCGTCAGCAGCCTCGTCAAACTCCACGTAGTAGCCATCACGGGGATCCTCGTAAGCTTAGTCTGCGGAAACCACAGCCCCAAGGGGGTCAGTACATAAACGTACTGGCAAGCAAGACTCACAGTTCACCAAAGTGTAACCCGTCAATACCAATCACAGATGCTTTGGGTTCAACGGAAGAAAAGGGGAATACAAAAGATGCGGCAGCTGGCTACACTAACCAACTACAGATACATACTACCACTTCTGGCTAACAGAAAGGAGATAAGATAGCATATCGTAACCAACTATAACTAACTCCAAACAAACCCATCCTGGATCTCGCCCCTTATCCAAAGAAGCAATCCGAGGATAACTCACACAGTTGGATTTATGATGGGTCAAGTTATTGTGGCAATAAGACTATTACTAGTCAAGTTATTATTAGTTAGGTGTAAGTTGTTCTGAGTACTTGTTAGCCAGTACTTTCACCAAGTCAACCATAACCGCGGAAAACACGGCTTCTCGAGAAGATTTATCCCTGCAGGGGTGCACCAATTTGGCCGTACACGAAAGAATAACCCGCCAGATGGAATGCCTCCCACCAAGCGGGGCACTCAACACAACTCAACTCTTCTTCGCATCAAGCCCAAAGAACCCCGTGCAGTTGAGCGCACGGCTAATCAAGCCCCACGAATAAAAGGGGACCCTCATAGCACTCTAAGAACGTGTCTCCCTAAATGCCGACTACAAAAGTTCCACCCTGGTACCAAGGGTTCGCACCTTCATATGCATGCGGCAAATGGAAAACCCGAACTAAATGAGGCGACTTGGACGAGATGCGAATCGAATCAAATTGAGGGGGGCGCCCATACACGCTTCCCACATGCGGTTAGTGCGCTCATCATGGATCAGTAGACAAGACCCTTTTCCTAATTAGGGTCGACACTAGTAGGCCTCAAAACCACGCCAGGCCTCCTGCCGGTGCCTTATCAGCAAATTGTTATTACCTCAAAATTAACAGGTTGTTGTTTAACATCGAGCCCCAGATCATAATAGAAATATAGTAACAGAAAGTAACGGGTAACAGACTCGAGCAAAAACCACCCTAAGCATGCTAGTAAGACACGGGCAACAAGCAACAGGGTTATAGGTGGGGAGGTGAGGCTATATCAGGGTTAAAGGATAACATGTGATAGGTTCGTAACAGAAGCAACGATTCATAGGGCTAGCAGAATAGACAACGGAAAGTATCGGTATCCAATGTTGAAAAGGAACACAATGGTTCGTGTGAGTGAATACTTGCCTGCAAACTCAGCAGCCTGGTACTGAGCTAGATCCTCAGAAGGGGTGTCGTAAAGCTCGTCTGTCTCAACGTCGTCGTCTATTCGAGAAGAAGCAAACAAACAACGCAAAGAGACAAACAATCAATAACATGGCATAATGCACAATCATGGGATGATGCATGACCATTTAATTGATGCATCAAAATAAACTAGTTGACATGGTAACAACATGATTAAATGGACCCACATGCAATTTGAGTTGCATATGAAAAGCCCATCAATTAAGGTTGTAATAATTGGTTTACAACTAATCAACAGGTGAAAGTGGATTAGTATGATGCATGGATGAGGAAAACAGAAAAATAACAACAATAGAACAATTTTGAAATAAGGTTTACCAAGGTTGGAATTTTAGTTATTAAGTTAAGGAATTTTGGTTCCTTAAAGGTGTTACACAAGCATTTGTTGTTTTCATCAATTTTAATTGTTCAAAACAAATAACAAAATTCATATTTGGAAGTACACAAAATTTTAGGTGGAATACATGTTTCAATTATTGAAAAGGAATTAGGAGGAATTATTTATGAATTAAACAAGTCAAACAAGATTTAAATGAATTAAATTCAAGTATGAATTTATTTGAATTTTTATTTGTTCAAAACATTAAACCAATTTCATATTTGAAAAGTTTATACTTTTCTAGTTTGAAAACATATTTTATAGGTTCAAAAATAATATAATTTGAGCAAGTTATGAATTTAGCAATTTTAAATGATTTAAACAAGGTTTAAATTATTTAACCAATTATAATTATTCAAAACATGAAACAAAGTTTATATTTGCAAAGTACATGAAAAATGGGATGGAAAACATATTTTATTTGTTGAATTTGGAATTTTTATGTTCAAGTTATGAATTTTGCAAAATTAAGTGAATTAAACAAAAATTCAAATATTTCACCAATTTAAAATATTCAAAACAGTAAACAAATTTTATATTTGGGTAGAAAATTTAAAATGGAGTGGTTTACATGTTTAAAGTTTTGCAATTGGAGTTTCCAAACAAAAGTTATTAAATTACCAAGTTTAAGCATTTTTATGGTTTATAGAAATAACTATGGACCTAGAAAAGATACAGGGACTTGGAAAGAAATTAACAGGGACCTAGATAAATGTAGCAGGGACTTGGGTGCAATTTAGAGTAGATCTGGATCTAGGAAAAAAAGAATGAAAAAGATGGGTTTTAGTTGCAGGGGGATTCGAACCCCTGCCCTCCTGCTGGCAGCACAAGGGGGCAACCAAATGCGATGCTGCTGTGTTGGTGACAGGGAACAGCTAGCAGGGTGGTTAAGGTTCAGAAATCGCACTGTAATAATTCGAACAAAAGAAGCAGAAAAGGTGGGGGCTGGGATTCGATCCTGGGAGCTGCTGGGTGCGCGCGCAGCGGACGCACCAGTTGGTCTGCTGCGGTTGTTTGATGGCATACGGGTCGATTTGATTTTGAACATAACTAATCGGCGTAACTGAAACTGCAAGCGCACACCTGCAGGTGTTCTTCCCTGACGGAAAAACAGAGCACGAACGCATCCATGGCCGGCATAATTCGAGGTGCAGCAGCAAGGAAACCAGAGGGGAGTTAGGGGAAATGGAAAGAGGGGCTTACCCTCGTCGCAGGGGTGGCCGCGGCACGGCCGGAGGGTGACGGAGGCGTCGGCGGCGAGGTCCGGTGAGCGGCGGCCGGCCGTGGAAGGAAACGGCGGCGCCTCCCCAACGGCGGCGGCGGAGGTGGGAGAGAGGAGGGAGACGGGTGCGGCTAGGGTTAGGGTTAGGGTTTTTCGCACCGGGGTGAGGTGTAGATATAGGAGGGGGATGGGGTGGAGCAGTGGGGGCAGCGCATGTCGTTGTCTCCATTGCTGTCGTCAGCGTACGGAGGTTGGGGGAGATGGGAATCGGGCTGCAGCGACTGGTGGGCTGGGCCTGCCTCTCCCCCTCTCCTGTGCGTTTTTTTTCTTCCTTTTTATTATTTCGTTTTGTTTCTTTTTTTTTGCTGAAAGAAATAGGAAGAAAAGAGGGGTTTTTGGTGGTTAGAAAAAAATTAGGAAAAATTGGTTATAGGTTAGGCATTTCAGAAACACCATTGTACCACTTTTGTTTCCCAACAAAATTTAAATTATGTTGGTTTTTGAAATTTGGTTGGATTTGCATGAATTTTGATATCAAGTGGATAATTAAAAGAATCACTTAAATAATTTGAACCACCAAGCTTAAATGAACAAAAGATGGAAGTGATTTGTAATTTTCATAAATTTCAAATAGCTGTTGTTTGTAATTTTATGTGAATTTGAAAGCAAATTGAGTTTAAGTGAAATATCAAAAGGAATAAATCACTAGTTTGAGTTTTCCATTTTCATAGAAACAAATTGATGTTTTATTTGAACTTGTTATTTGGAAAAATTGTAACATAACAAGTATGAACAAAGCATTTGAATATTGTTTGAATTTCAAATGGGAAAACAAAGGAAAACAGATGCAAACAAAAGGAAAACAAATGCAATGATTAAGATGCCATGATGCAAAACAATAATTAAACAAGAATCAAACATTCTAGGGTGGTTTTCATACTTGGGATGTTACACCTTAGTAAGAGCCGAGGCTCTGATACCAATTGAAAGTGCACTATGGTCAACTAGAGGGGGGGGTGAATAGGTTGACTACCAATTTTTCTTTTCTTTTCCTTTTAGTGGGGCTTAGCAAGATAAAGTAAGGTTCTCTAGATGTGCAACTAGGTGAGCAACCTATGTGGACAAAACGATATGCGCAACGGAAGTAAAGCGTAAGGTAGTAAAGCAAACAACAAGTGTAAACAAGGAGACAAGGATATGATTCACCGTAGTTCCTTCTCAAAGAGAAGTACGTCTACGTTGGAGGGGTGGGGAGCCACCTAGGCGCTCCTCAATAGCACGGTTGTGCACACCTTGTTCTCCTTGAGCTTCTCCGGTGAGGGAGATGCTCGTTTCCACTATGAGGTCGACTTGAAGGCGTTGACCAAACCCTTACAAGGACTTGAGGTCACTCCACAAGATGGATGGAGGCTCTCAAGCAATCCGTAGCTTCTTGCAACAAGGTGGAAACTACAAGCACAAGATCTACTAAGGTTTCTAGGCCTCAAGTAGGATTCTAGATCTACTAGGTTGTGGTGGATGGATTTGAGATTCCTTTGGTGGAAGTGTGGATCTAGGTCTCCTCTAGCTCTCCACCAAGTTTGGGAGTGTTTGGGTGGACGGAGTGGGAGATCTAGGTGGTTGAAGCTTTTATTAATGGCTAGGAGAGAGAATGGAAAAAGCTTGGCATTTAAGAGGTAGGGGAAGGGGTATTTATACCCCTTGCATTTAAGTGACCGTTTGTAGTCCAGGGCACCGGAGGTTCCGGTGGTTTCACCGGAGGCTCCGGTGGTCTTCAGCCCGCTCCACAGTTGCGCAGCGCACCAACTCGTTTGCGCTGGAATACTGAACGGAGGTTCCGGTGGGTCCTGCGGAGGTTCCGCCCACCGGAGGCTCACCGGAGGCTCCGGTGGAACATCCGCTCTGCCCAAACAGAAAGGCAGTTAAGCGAAGCATCCACCGGACCCCCCACCGGAGCCCAGTTACCCTAGGAAAGGGAAGGCACCAGAGGTCCACCGGAGGCTCCGGTGGAACCTCCGCTCTGCTCAAACAGAAGGGTATTTAGGCGGAGCTTCCACCGGAACCCCACCGGATCCCTTTTTGCGTGCAGCGCGTGTGTTGGAGGATGGCGGAGCCTCCGGTGGAACTAGCGGAGGTTCCGCCACCGGATCTCCACCGGAGCTTCCGCTCCTGGTTTCGCTCATTTGCTCCAGAGCAGGGTTTTGGCGGAGCCCCCACCGGATCCTGGGCGGAGCCTCCGGTGGAATCACCGGAGCCTCCGCTCCTGCATATTTCACTTTCCTGGATTCGTTTCTCCTTGCACTTTTCATATAAATTGATCATTTGCCCCATAGAATAAGTGAACCTATTTAAACCTGGTCATTTCCATCTACTGAACACACATTAGATCAAATAGTTGTGCTATCATATAATTACCAAAACGGACGATGAT